>JARQOC010000004.1:557743517-558208517 GCA_033576535.1 Allobates femoralis
TTTTTTTAAGACCTTAAAAAATAGAATACATTTTTCTAAGGGTGCCAATAGGCCAGGGTCACACATACCATCCGGTTTTGGGCTAAATTCATTTTTGGGTACATTTTGGAAAAAATTTTTCAAAGTCCAAACATGGATGTCCGTTAAGGCACATGCATGTGCGTTTTTCAAAAAACGCATGCGTCTTTATGCAGCAGCCCATGTGTTTTTTTAACATGGGCCCTATTGAAAATGCATGCGTTAACGCATGGCACATATAGACACCATGCGTTAACGCATGCATTAACTCAATTGTTTTTGGTGAAAAAATGACTGAGCCTGGGTTCATACTTGGGCATCAGTTTTTTCCCTTGTTCTCAATAACTGATCCTTTTTTTTAGGGTGTTTTTTGACCCTCCTGTGCAGCTCTGCGTTTTTTGGACTTTGTCATTTTTTCCCTAAACAAAAGCTCTAAAAATACGGATCCATTTTTGTGATATTTTTTTGCAGGATCAGTTTTCCCATAGGGGCCCATGTTAAAGAAACGGATCAGTTTTTTTTCCTGCACCCTGGCCATAGTGTCCCCTGAGGTCCAGGACTTTTTTGGAATTTTTGGGACTTAGTCATTTTTTCACCAAAAATTAACGCATGGTGCATTTATGTGCCATACGTTAACGCATGCATCTCCCATAAGGACCCATGTTAAAAAAAAACGCACATGCATTAACGGACATCTGTGTTTGGACTTTGAATAAAAAATGTCCAAAATGTTCCCAAAAATGGATTTAGCCCAAAAACGGTTGGTATATGTGACCCTGGCCTAAGTCACATTTCCAAGGTCCTTAGTCTCAAAGCGCTGTTTGAGAATTTCACCAATTTTTGCAATTTCTTTCAATTCTTTCAATTTCTTGACTATGTAGTGCCCTGCTTTTCAGCACACTACAGAGTGGTACTGCACCCATGACAGAGAGTCCAGTATTCCTGTTATATAGGGAGGTAATGTAGGTCTGAGGCTCTCAATCTGCATTTACACGCTTAGAGCAGGGGACTAAAAGGGTTAACCTACGGTTTGTGAAGACCCAGTCCCAGTGGGAGGAGTGTGGGCAGTGCAGGAGAAGCTCAGTGAGAAGTCAGAACGTCTGTGGAGAGAGACAGAGAAGGACCTTTCAGGGGACACCGCAGGGAGGGTGCCCAGAAGGAGTGGTGACCCAGACAGAGAGGGGCACGCAGAGGGCCACCAAACGCTCTGGCCCAGTCCGAAGCGGGGTTCCGGTTCCGACGTGGATTAGAGGTCCATCTCTAAACCTCAAATTACCAGCATAGTCGATGTCTTCATAGGAGCACGATCCAACCGCCCAAATCAGGCACGGTCTCCACCAGAAGCGCTAGACTGGGTTAGGTTCCCTTTGGAGAGAAAGAGGGTTCCCATATCACCCGACGGGCCTGGTTAGACAAGCGGGATTTGTGCAGGGCAGCGCAAGGAGTAAGGAGTGCGCAGAGGTAGAACAGAGCGAGTATAGAGAAGGAATATCACTGGAGCCTCAGAGAGACATTGCTTCCTCCTATGACTCCTGGTTCACTACCTGAGCCGTAACACCTGTGAACTGTGTACAAGCTGAAGGTAACTGGAGTAAAGACCCCTGCAGAGCAAGCAAGTGTCTGTCTTTCTTCCTGGTTGACTGTGAAATTCCAGTCTCACAGCAGAGCCTGCGCTGCCCTATTCCACCATTCTACACTACACTGCCCCTGGGGACCCTGCTCTACCTGTAGGGAGCTACAACACCTTGCTGCCATCCATCCATCCCCCAGAGATCTGCAGCAGCGTCGGTGCCATCACCGGATCTACAGGAGGTGTCACGAACTTTATAAACTTTATTATTTTTCTTTTTCTTCTTTTTATTGTCACCGTAAGGGCACAGGCTCCGGCACCGACCGCCTGTGACATCCCTGCACTTGACCGCCTGAGACCTGAGTACCCAGACCCCTGTGAGTCAGAAAACCTCATCGTCTACATATGGGAGAACATACATCCACTCCTTTGCTACATTTTTTGTATACAAACATGGATCAGCTTGAGATCTGTTAAATCCTTCATCCATCAAAACTTTGTTCATGTTTGAGTTCCACGCTCTTGCCGACTGCTTAAGTACATTGAGAGATTTTTTAATTTTACAAATAAGGTGCTTGACACCCTTTTTAACATATCTCCAGGGCCGCACCATCTATTGGACAACCGGAGCCTTTTGCTCATGTGGCAAGGAGGCAGAGGAGCGGCAGCGCTGCAGGGTGGCGGCACCCTGCACATAAAGGTACATGGACACAACATCAGTGACCAGTAAACGGCCTTCCCCCCTGCTCCTCACTCCCGCCGCCAGCGACAGCACCCCCCCTCCCGCCTCAGGCAGCAGGAAGGTTTAGTGCACCCCTTGCATATCTCTCAGGTTGCCTCATGTACAACTCTTCTTCAATATCACCGTATAGGAAGGCTATTCTGATGTCAAAATGTCTCACTGTCATCTGTTGAACTGCAGCTTCAACAAGTACAGAATCTTCCTTTACAGCAGTTTTAACCCTTGATGACTGTTCTGCTTTTTAAGTTGCCTCTTTCTTGCTTTCCAAATTCTGCAGTCTGCTTTAAGGTGGCTGGGCTTTTTACTGACCAAACATTCACGAGTTTCTGATTGCTCCTATTTTTAGAGAAGTCCTGTGTCTTTAATGCTTTTCTGCTCTGGATTCATTACTGCTGCTTACATTCTGAGTTTTTCACTTGAATTCATCTACGAGTTTGCCTTTAACGTATTCTAGTGTGAGCTCATCATTTGGCCATGCATCTAGTGCAGTCACTAATGTGTCATAACTTTCTGGGAGACCACTTAATAGAAGTACGATTTTAAAAAACGTGAAAGGAATTGGGTGACCCAGCTTGGTTCCATTTTTGGTGAAAAGGGGGTTACAGGACCCGAGGAGCAGGATACTGCCGATTTAAAACAGAAAATTAATAATCTACTTAAGAAGAGAGTACGGTTATGGTGGAATAAGGCGGCCCTTGAGAACTATTTACTATGCTCTATTGTACCAAGGGGTTTACGCATTCAACTATTCCCCACAATTAGTTCCCATGATACGGTTTTTGTTGGTAGGTGGGTGGAGGCCCTCACCAAGTGCTCAACCACCTTGTTAGAATTGTTGATTGGTCAAGATAAAAAATCTCTTGAGATATTAGATACGGAGGTGGAGAACATCAGAGCCCAACTTCAAACAAAGTTGTCAGAGGAGGAATTAAAGACATTTGACAGGTCTTTGGATGAGATATTGAATAGGTGGGAGATTGAGATCCAGGCAGGTAAAGCTAAGACGTTTAAGAGGGATTTGGCGGATTATCAGGACCAGAGAGTATATCGGTGGTGGGTGGGAAACAAAGAGGCGGCAAGGTCACGTGTACGCTCCGTATCGATTACTAGTGCTTCCTCAGTCTCGGAGGGGAAATGTGCAGAATTCTTAGCCAGACGGGGGGCTTCGGCCCAAACGCCAGAAAAAGAGTCTACTGGTCCCTTTCCCCTTGGTCCAGGGCAAAGATTCCCTCAGAGGCACAATATGAGAAAGAGAAATCAGCTTAAGAGGAACTGAAGGTAATCAATTTATCTAATTATGTTCTTACTGATGCTGAGAGATCTGTCCTGTCAAGAGGCTTGTCCTTCTCCCCGGTCGAGAAGTTTGACTTTTTCACTGTAGTGAAGGACTTAGAGCTTTTCGCAAGGAAACTGATGTTGAGAAAACAATTTGGGTCTGGTACCCCTTCACCTGATTCTGATCTTGAATTACAAACTTTAAGAGATCTCAATATACTTTTGGATGGGAGCCAAATTGACAACACACCTAAGGTACCCGTACATCTGCACAGCTGTTCAACACACTTCCCGCCCTTGGCCGGATGGCCACAGATTGGCATCTTTTTACACCTGATTAAACAAAATCTGAATAAAATACAATCTATCAGGGGAAAAGATAATCTCAGTAGAGAACAAAGAGATGCCATTAGTTCCCTTAGGGAATTGAAAGATGTGGTGATAAAACCGTCCGATAAGGGCGGGAATGTGGTTGTTTGGACTGTGCAGATATATGAACAAGAAGTATACAGACAATTAAGTAACACGTGTTCTTATAAAAGGTTGACCCAGAATCCGATGAATAGGTTTAACCCCTTCCCGACCTATGACGTAGGAGGACGTCATGGGCCGGTAAGGGGTGTTTGATGTGAGCTCCGAAGCGGAGCTCACATCAAACAGCCGACATCTCAGCTGATGTGATCAGCTGAGATGTCGGGCTAATAGCTCCGATTGGATCTGGGATCCGCTCGGCGCTGTTAACCCCTTGGATCCCACTGTCAATCACTGACAGCGGGATCCAAGGTGGCCGCGGCGGGGAACGCGCTGTTCCCCGCCTGCTCCGGAGATCCCGCGATAGTATCGCGGGATCTCCAGCACTCACGTGAGAGCCTGGGGTCCTGGCTAGACCCCGGATGCTGTCAGAACGCAGTTTCCTGTTGTGGTTAGCAGGGGCTGCCAAGCACAATAGGTCCGCGATTCTGGAAGATACAGATGAGCTGCAGCTCATCTGTATCTCTCAGAAGCGATCGGACTGTGCAGCAAGGTGCCTCTTAAAGGGGCAGTGTAAAAATAAGAATCAATGAAAAAGTAAAGTTTTTAAAAACCTGTAAAAAAAATAAATATAAAAGTTCAAATCACCCCCTTTTCCCCAATCACAATAAAAGTATTTAAAAAAAAAATACTCATGTTTGGTATCACCGCGTTCAGAATCGCCCGATCTATCATCGTATTAAATCCGTTAATGAGAGTCGTAAACTCCGTAACGGAAAAAATGGTCCAAATGCCAAAATTCCGATAGTCCCGTAACCTCAGAGACATGTTGACATCTAGTCATTATGTGCCACATCGGACTAAATATATCTTTGGCAGTCGCGGTCCGCCCTGGGGAACCTTTCCATGTGGTAACTGCTCTGCCTGTAGTTTTGTTACTAAGAATTTCGAGTTTGTGAATTCAGAGGGCTCAAAAATGTTTAAAATTGTTCACCATATAACATGCAGTACGGAGGCAATTATTTACCAAGCTACATGCCCCTGCGGGCTAATTTATGTGGGGATGACAACACGGTTTCTGAGGGTGCAGGCCCAGGAACACATTAGGGACATCAAGAATGCGGCAGGCATTAGAGATCAGGAGAAGATCAAGACCCTTCCCAAAAGTTTTTTAGAGCGTCATGGTTGTAACCCTAGAGGGCTGATATTCAGGGGGATTGATCTGGTGTACATGGGAGCTAGGGGTGGTGATGTGTAGAAACGCCTGTTCCAAAAGGAGGCACGCTGGATTACCGTACTCAATACCGTCTCACCTTTTGGTTTGAATGAGGCAGTTAGTTTTAAATCTTTCTTATGAAATAATCATTATTTGTTTTTAGTGGTTTTTGTGGGTTCACTTGGTTTTAAATTTTGAACTTTAAGGTTTTAATTTTATTTTGAAATGTCCCTTATAGATTCTTTGCACTATCTTCTTTTGGATTTTTGGTATGAGGTGGTAATCTGCACCCGTGGAAGAAGATGTCCGTGGGATCTGAATAAAAACAAAAATAAAAAAGAAAGAAGAAAAACTAAAAGTAAAAGACAAAGAAAATCTGGATGATGACTCCTGTATGCTGTTTGGAGTATTTTTGGATCCCTGTAGATTTGGATAGGTTATAATATGTGTGGGGTTGCTAGGTTTGGGGCATGGTGGAATGGGGACTATGATGTTGTCATTGGCAACACATTGTTATAGAAAATGTATAAAAATTTACAAAATTTACATCATATTGTGCAGTTATATGTATTTGATGCGGTCTTGCATATATTCTTTATTATTGTTAGAGCATCATGCATGCTTATGCATGAGACTACATGCTATGTGGTATTCACTATTGTTCATAATAATATTGTTAATTGCCTGTCATAGACAATATATGCTTCTCCATGTATATATCTCTAAAAAATGCTTTGGATTTGGAGATTAAGATACTATTGGATTTTTGGGATCTCTCTACATATACTGTAGTTATACATGTGATACATTGATATGAGTAATTATTCATGTTTTGCTAAAATATTACTGTGCAAGCTGAGTAATGTGCCCCTTGATGCTCCATTCCTTGCTATGACTGAAGCGGTGCTATCATGTTGAGTAAGCGACCTCTATGAAAGGAAATGTTGCCATAGTGATCTTACAACAGGCAATGGAGAGTGCCCGGCGCACATGTGCTGTGTCGCGGGAGTCAGTCGCACTTGTTGGTGTTGCCGGGGTGATGCGGTTGAAGACGTAGTTCCTCCGCTGTGTCACTTTCAGTGTACGGCTGGCGCGGTGGCTCGCCAGCAGCTCATTATGCGGCAGGGGCGCCATCAATCAACCAGTTGCATGACACCTGTCTACCATTAAGTATGATATATAAGGGACATATTTCAATGGTAAAACCTTGCCTCCTGACGAAGCTGCCCCAGCAGGGAAACACGTATCGAGGTCTGGGGGGTCACGGTCTCCAGCTTGCTATTGACACCATCATGTCTCAAGGTAAATTAGCAACATAGTTGCCTCAGAATGGTAAACTGATTGATGGTGTATATGCCTTATAGTATATCTTGACTATAAGGCAAGGAACATATACCCTATTATGGGTTTTATAGCAAACAGATTGTGAGCATTGGTGTATCATCCCTTCTGAGTATTGGTTATTTCTTTCTCTCCTATGTGGTTATACCACAGTCCTGTTGTGTGCAATGTTCATGAGCCTTTGTATTTTACTATTTTTCAATAAACTATCTAGCATTGGATTTGGTTTAGTGACTGGTCTTCTTACACCTTTAGGGCGTTTAGTCTCTGTTTTTCAGGTTATATACACTTAATATAAGTGCAGCAACATGAAAGTATTTAATTTCTTCTCCAATACCCCTGGGATGCTCCACAATCTCTATTGCTGAGATTTGATCTTTCATGCACTTTCTGTAACTCATCCCACATCTCTTTTGCAGTTGCACACTTGCATATACAGTATGCACAATCTGATCATCATCTACACTGATGGAAATGATTCTTTGTGCTTTCTGATCCTTCTCTAGCCAATCATTTGGTAATGGATGAGGCACTTGTTCCTTAGTATATATCCACGTACCTTCTCTTATGAACAGCATCTTCACCTTGAATTTTCAGGACTGTTAGTGTGCGGTTTTGCGCTGAGAACTTGATAGGATTGCTGCTAGTGCACATCTTCTCTGTTGCTTTGTGCTGCTTTTGCTTTGGGCTTCTCTTGCTGTGCTACTCTGGGGTTCTGTGTCCCTCTGGGCGGGCCCATAACCTGTTGGCAGCAAATCATTCAGGATACTCTCCAAGCGTGTGACAACAGAGCTTCTTTGTTTAACAGCAAACAGGAACAAATATGATAAGCTTAATAGATCAGGAATAAAACATATCTTATACGTCTCAGTCTCTGTTCAGCAACTGCAGCTGCTTCTTCTCTCATACACTGACACAGGAAACTGGATACAGTCACATGCTCTTCTTGTGTCAGCCTCTGGTTTTTTTTTTTATTTATTTTTTGTTCTAACTGCTGGCAGGGGATAATTCAGGATACACTGAAAGCGTGTTGACAACAGAACTTAGCTTTAATTAGCAGCAAACAGGTACAGACATGAAAGGCTTTGTGGAAACAGGAATATACATCTTAAATGTCCCTTTGCAGCATCAGCAAGCTGCTGTGCTTCTCTTCACATGCACAGACACAGAAAACTGGTAACAGTCACATGGTATTTTCTGTGTGTGAGCCTCTGGGAGTGTTCTCTTTTTTTTAAACTAACTTTCCTGACAATGTACAAACCTGGCAATATAACAGTTACACAGGATTGGAGTTGTTGCATAAATATATTCCAACATCCTCACTCAACAACTACTTATCCTGTTAGTCCAATTGCAGTTCTGAAGTCCTCAAACGTGGCTCTTGGCAATGGTTTTGTCATACCATCTGCTAACATCTTGTCAGACTCGCAATAAACAAACTTTAGTACATTACGTTCCACTAAGTCATGTAAGTGGTGATGCTTAACGTCGATGTGCTTAGTCCTTGCACTAATCTTCTCACTGCGGGCAAGTCCAATACATCCTTGGTTGTCCTTATATACAGAAGTGTCTCCACTGCTTGTCTGTAGCTCTCATTGCCAGAGTCTTGACAAATCTTTGGCTTCTGAGGGCTCTTTTTACTTGCCATGACTGTGGTTCTCATTCAGGAAGTGTTTTGACCCTATAATGAATTCATCTAGCTGGGATTCCTTTGTTTGGTCTTCCTGATCTCCTGACTGGAGGTTGACTTGGTTCTTCTGTTTCTACCTTAATGGCTTCAGAGCTTAACCAGACTTCACTGTTTTCTTTTTCAGTGTCTGAGTTTGGTGACTAAGGTTCTTCTTCTTGTTCCTTTGCTTGAATTACTGGTGTAACTTCATGAAATTTGAGCGAAACAGAGTTCTTATCAATCACTACGTGTCTGCTGATTGTTACTGTGTTAGTCTCAGGGTGCAAGATTCTGTATCCTTTTTGAGTTTCACTATAGCCCACCAGGATGTCTTGCTTTGCTTGTGATTCCCACTTGGAAAATTTTTCTTTGGGAACATACACAAATATTTTGTTTCCAAATAGCCTGAGGTGCTTCAGGTTAGCCTTCTCACAGTTCCATAGCTTATATGGAGTTTTATTTGTGGTTTTACCTGGCAGTCTGTATTGAAGATAGCAAGCTGTCATGATGGCTTCTCCCCAATATGTTGTAGGCAGATTCGCATGAAACAACATACTTCTTCCACCTTCACAGAGAGTGCAGTTCTTTCTCTCTGCAATGCCATTCTGTTCTGGGTTTTATGGAATGGTACTCTGGAACACTATTCGATTCTTTTTCAAAATGGTTTGTACCTTACTACTTGTATACTCAGTCCCATTATCTGCACGCAGGGCTTTTCACATTCTTACAAATTTGTTGAATACTACGGCAAGATATTCTTCAAGTTTCTGTGGTGGAACTTCATCCTTACTGTGAAGCAGGTAGGCAACTGTATATCTGGAGTAGTCACCAATAAATGTGAGAAAATATCTCTTCTTGCTTGGAGTTTGAACACTCATTGGACCGCAAACATCTGTGTGTATCAAATCCACTGGGTGTGCATATCTAGTGCTGCTTACTTTAGGAAAGGATTTTCTGGATATTTTCCCTTTAAGAGAGCTAATGCACTTCATGACTTGACTACAGTGCTTGATTTCAACACCATTTGCTAGTTGACCTACCTTCCTTACTGCTTCTGGGTCTCTGTGCCCAAGATGTCTGTGCCATAAATGGATACAGTTCTTATGCAGATCTTGTCTAGCACTGCACAATATTTCTTTGCATTTTAGCTGATAAAGTTCATTTTGGATTTTTCCTTCTGCAAGAGTCTGACCCTCCTTTGATATAATGCAGCTGTTGTCTTTAAAAGTAACTACATTCCCTTTTTGCGTAAGCTTCTTTACTGACAGAAGATTGCATTCAAGACTGAGAACATAGAGAACATCCTTTCCTGGAATCTTTCTGCTTTGTGCTGACGAAACTGGACAGTGGAGGTAGCCGTCTTCTACTCCTTCTGAAGTCACATATTGACCATTAGCTAAGATTACCTTTTCTGACTTGCTTTCATCAAGGTCAGTGAAGAAATTCTTATCATTTGTCATATGGCTGCTAGTACCAGAGTCTATACACCATATGCTTTGCAGATAAGCCTGTACTAGTGTTAAATACAGCTTCAACACGTGCAGATGTTTCTTTTACAGCTGTTTTCACCTTTTGATCACTGTTCTGCTCTTTAAACTGACTCATTCTTGCTTTCCAAATTTTGCAGTTTGCTTTAAAGGGATCCTGTCACCTCCAAAACACCTCCTAACCTATCAAAACATGTCCCTGCAGCCTCCCATCACTAATCTCACACTCCTTTTGTCTCCTAAAAGCATCCTGTGAAAGTGGAGAAAAACGTTTTAATACTTACTCATTAGTGATTATAATTAACAGAGGCCATATTCTTTAGTCACCAGGGGGTGTTGTTTAGCAGCTCCAGGATCCAGCCCTCTCTCTGTCTGTGCTGCTGTGAAACTGAAACTGAAGGCAGGACTAATGATTTGCATTCTGTGAGTGATAGAGAGGGGGGAGGACAATGCCTGCACATCACAGCAGAACACACAGAGACAGGGTGGATCCCTGGAGCTGCAAAACACGCCCTGGGGACTAAAGAATATAGCCCCTGCTAATTATAATCACTAATGAGTAAGAATTAAAACGTTTTTTATGCACTTTCACAGGATGCTTTTAGGAGACAAAAGGAGTGTGAGATTAGTGATGGAATGCTGCAGGGACATGTTTTGCTAGCTTAGGAGGCATTCTAGAGGTGACAGGATCCCTTTAAGGTGGCCAAGCTTTTTACAAACAAAACATTCCCGAGTTTCTCTTAGATTGCTCTTATTTTTAGTAATGTCCTGTGTCTTTAATGCTGTCTCTGCTTTAGATTAATTACTGCTGCTTATATTGTGCGTTTTTCGCTTGAATTCATCAACAAGCTTGCCTTTCACATATTCTAGTGAGAGCTCATCATCTGGCCGTGCATCTAATTCAGTGAGAAGTGTCTTCTGGAAGACCTCTTAATAGTAGTGCAGCAACATTAAATTCTTTAATTTCTTCTCCAATGCCCCTGTGATGGTGGCTATTTGATAACTACTCTGAGCCCTAATCAGCCTGGACGACACTGGTAAAAGGTCATCTATGCGCTCTGAGGACTCTATGACATGTGAAATGGTGAAGACAGTTGGGTGAGATTGCTCCTTTTTAAAAGGATATATCTGCTGTTAACATTGATACATGAGGTCTAGCCTACTGGGGAGGTGATTGTATGAGTTAATAACCTGCCTTGGAGGGGCTTAGACCAAAAGGAAACACAGGTACTAATCAGTATCCTTAGGTGATACGGACAGGATTTCTTGTTGTTGTGTATGGACCCCAAGTGATATAAGTGTCCTTTTTTAGCATTACACAGGTTTTTTGCACTGTCACTTATGCTCTATATATGTTTGTATAGTTTAGACAATTCTATATCTATTTAAATTTTGAGTTAGTAAAAGTTAAGTTTTAACTTCTCACATTAATTCCAGCTATTTAAACATTTGTGCCCCGGCCTGATCTAGACCACCAACTAGGTCAGAACAGGTGGCAATTAAACCTAGCTTGAATAGACTTTGTAGCATCAGCAAGCTGCGGTGTTTCTCTTCACATGCACAGACACAGGAAACTGGTAACAGTCACATGGTATTTCCTGTGTGTGAGCCTCTGGGAGTGTTCCTCTTTTTTTTAAACTAACTTTACTGACAATGCACAAACCTGGCAATATAACACTTACACATATACAGGATTGGAGTTGGTGCACTAAATATATTCCAACACTAACTTTATCTACAACATACAAACCTAGCAACTAAACACTCATATACAGGAATGGAGTTGTTGCACTAAACATATTCCAACACTTTGTGACATCCAATAGAGGGACCGCAATCCTACAGGACATGGCATTACACAGTTGTGCCACATGAACCCTGCAGCCAATCAGTAGCCGCTAATGAACTGCAATGCTCCACCTCCCAGGATGTCCAGGTTTCGTCAAAAGGAAGTGTCAGTGTCGAAGCTCGATAGTGACTCCTGATTGGCTGCAGGGTCACATGGCGTAACAAGGTCACGCAAACCCAAGGAGACCTGGTGCCAGGATGGAAGGTGCATATAGGTCATTTTAAAGTGATCCTGAACCCACAAACGGACCCTCCCCACATCTTTATACCTGTCCCTGCACCCCCTCTTATCATTTCTAGCCATCCCTTTTGCAGAAAAAATCGATTTTGTAAAGTAGAGAAAAGTTTATATTTACCTCGTCCTGTGTGGGTTCTCTGTTTCTGAGGAAGCCGCAATAGGCGTGCCTGTCTGCTGCTCCCTTGTAATTATGCACGCCCCTCTCAGCTTGCTAAGAGCCTGGCTGCGTCATGAAAGGGTCGGGGCTAAAATCGCGTCATACCGGAGCCCCGCCCCCTTTCATGACGCGGCCAGGCTCTTAGCAAGCAGAGAGGGGTGTGCATAATTACAAGGGAGCAGCAGACAGGCACGCCTATTGCGGCTTCCTCAGAAACAGAGAACTCACACAGGACGAGGTAAATATAAACTTTACTTTACAAAATCGATTTTTTTCTGCAAAAGGGATGGCTAGAAATGATAAGAGGGGGTGCAGGGACAGGTCTAAAGATGTGGGGAGGTCAGTTTGTGGGTTCAGGATCACTTTCATTTCAAGGAGGATTATATAATTTATAAGGGATTGTTCTAGTAGTGGAGAACCATTTCCAAAGGACAGACAGACAATGTAACCAGTGGTCCAGTTTCTTTTCCTGCTCATAAAATGTCACCTATGAAGAAATGTGTTTGTGGTAGCTAAGACATGAAGTTGAATCTTTTTTCTCTCTCTTTTATTTTGGGTGCACTGAAATAATGAAAAATAATTCTGCAATGTGTGGTAACACCCTAGACAGGAGTGATCCTATCTCAGCAGAACAAAAGTTTGCTGATTTTTGAGCCATCAGTAGAAGGTTGATCAGAAGTATAGACCTAGTTTATATTACAAAGTGATTAAATAATACATTTTAGGAAAACAAAATGTACTTGGATTTTCTTTGGTATTAGTTTAAAAAAAAAAAATACCTGTGTAATAAGCGCTAGCACATTGGTGCTAAGGTTTCATTTGGTAATGATGCACTTATAAATCTCTAATGGAAAAGCAGTCTAATGAAATAGAGCAGGAGGAGCTGAACAGATTAATATCCATATGTGTGGAAAATGATGCTGTGTAGTGTAGGCATCCCTGCACTGACCGGCCTCTCTCCTGCAGCAGGGGTGCTCACATACTCCCCGCTCCAGCCAGACTGATTGCCTCCTTCCCTCTCTACAGCCTTCCTCGTGTTGTTCTGCTGCCTCCATGCTTCCCTGGACTTAAAGGGCCTGCAGCTCCATTACCAGGGAGTACCCATCAGCCTATGGGTGAGAAGCACTAAGTATTTAAAGCATTCCCACTAGAGATTCTTGAGCTATGTGTAAGTTTATTTAGTTTTTTGCCTAGCTAATTATCATGTCCTATTTCCTTGTATCTGTTACCTGTACCTGTGCGCGTCTTCCCATATCTGTCAGTATCTGCCATGCCCTATGTACCTGCCTGAATCTGCTATGTAGTCTGTTATAGCCATCCTGGCTGCACCCACCTGCTGTAGTGACTGAATTGTCCATACCTGAGTCCGTCCCTGCCCTGGGGGTTAGCTGCCACAGTTCCCTTGTAGTCCAGTGGGTCCATTCCTGCTCATCATTTATTTATTAAAATCTTTGCTCATTCTAGGATTAAGGGTATTATATCATAGTCCTTTACATATAAAGGAAAATATATAAGGTCAAAAATCCATATGTGACTGATGTCATTTTCTAATTCCTCTGATAAAGGTCTTTCTATTCATGTATTTATTTATACCCCCCCACCCCATCCTCTGTAATCTGCAAATAAAGATTCATTCCATCTGTCAATCACAGTGAGTGATCACTTAATTCTCTGCTGCCCACTCCCCAGGGAATGAGTATTCATGTAGTGAAATCACTTCCTGCTCTGCACTGCCCTCTTGGACAAGCAAGGTTCATTGGAAATCCCTCACATGGGGGAGGGGACTGTGTCTGCTTCCCCTTGTATGCAGATGTTCAAATGTTCAAATAAGGGTTCAAAGGTTTGAACAAATGTTCAAATAAGAACACACATACTGTAATCTCCAATAGGGATGGGCGAATACTAAATTACTCGGACTCACTAGACTCTAACGAGTAGGATCCCGATACTCGCTACCCGTTGCGAGTCTAGCGAGTCCAATGTAAATTAATGGGGAAGCGAGTATTGCAGCGGTTCCTCTGCTGCTGGACCCCATAAAGGGGTCTTGCAGCAGAGGAAAAACCTGCAATTCCCCATTTTATTCTTTAAAAGCCAGCAGCAAAAAGCCGCCGGCTTTTAAAGAATAGTTAAAAAAAAACGGATTGAACCGATCCAGTTCAATCCGGTCCCATAGACAGTCATGTTAAAGTTAACCGGCTTGAACCGGACTGGGACACTCCGATTTGTTTTAACATTGATGTCTATGGACCTGATTGAACCTGACAGGGTCAATCTGGGACAATCCGGTTCAAAGAAGTAGAGGAATAGAATTTACAATTGATTTTCATTGGGCTCATTACTGTGCGAGTAATCGCAATGAAACTCGCAGAGTAAGGAATCGGCCGAGTACCCTACTACTCACAGAGTAGCGAGTAGTAACGAGTAGATTCGCCCATCCCTTATCTCCAGCAGACAGCATGGCCTGGGCCACAGGAGAAGACAGCCCTATCTCATAACTAGATATGTGCCTCCCATCTCTCCCTCTCTCCCTCAGAAGCAGGACAGGCAGAAATGAAAATGAATGCTACACTACGCTATACTAGCAGGAGACACAGAGCACAGAGGGGAGGGACAGAATAACAGCTTCCGTGGGTGAGAACATTTAAAAAACATTTACATATTGCAGACTGTTCAACAGTGAAAATTATGAGCCGGACTAGAGCAACAGTTAAGTGCAGGATGTGCAGGTGCCTATAGGAAGAAAACTACAAAGGGTACAGTAATGATTTTTACATGTTTATAAAGGTCTGCCCAGGCACTATTCAAGGCTACTATTGGTATCATACTAAAAACTGACCTTACAGTGTGCCTTTAAGGGTCCAGTAGGTGGTCCCTTTTTGTTACTTAGAGCAGAGGTCCCCAACTCCTGGCCTCAAGGCCCACCAACAGTGCATGTTTTCAGGATTTCCTTGGCATTTGACAGTTGGAATCACCACCTGTGCAGGAGATTGAATTAACAACTGTCAAATTTCTAAGGAAATAATGAAAACCTGGACCGTTGGTGGGCCTTGAGGACTGGAGTTGGGGACCTCTGACTTAGAGCCTCCGCGTATGAGTGTGCATGGAGACATATCTGTCAATCACAGATAGGAACACCCACTGCACTCTTAAATACAAAGTATGCAAAGATTGCAATAAATTAAGCACCAGTTGCGCTAAAACTTGTTTATCATTCTACTTAGCTAATTTTGCTGTAATAATGCTCCATTTTTAGTAATATTATAGTAATTCAGCTTTCATACCAGTTGATTTCTCCTCCTTTAAGCATCACAGAAAAGAAAAACTTAATGATTCCGCCTTAGAAATATTATAGCTGTCTATACTTTTCCTACAGCATCCAGTGATTTGCCCAAAACCAGGGGTGTAACTACAACAGGTGCAGGGGTTGCAATCGCACCCCGGCGCTGAAGCCTAGGGGGCACCAAATGTGCCTTTGGCCCGTAGAAAAAGACTAACGCTATGATAGATTTGCAATAACTGGGGCCCCCATTGGAGCTTTCACATCGGGGCCCATAAGCTTCAAGTTACACCAGTGCCCAAAACACAACTCTAAAGCTAAAATTCCTAAAAAAGTATTCAATAGGAGAGAAACAACAAATTTATCAGCAGAAAGTTCTTATGAAATACTGGAAATGTATGATAATTTCGTTAGAGACAACAGTGAAATGCAGCTCGACCAAATGCCGGAGCTAAATTGAGACAGAGAGAAGGAAAGATAAGGAGAGCAAAAAGAAGCACATTAATAGTAATGCATGATATTAATTGAAACTGAATGCTGTTTTATTCACTTTGTACTAAATACAAGGATGAGCAAAAATACATCTTTTTCTAAGCTATGCAAAATAATAACATATCGCTTCTTTGCTGTAGGGGAAATAAAAAGAACAGCTGAAATTATATTAAAATGTGTTACAGCAAGGAGGAGGGTGGGCACGTATTATTATTCACACGAACCGTTCCCTAGTTACATGTCTAACCATCTGGGCTAATACAGAGTAATGCGCAGCTAATGTGATCATTGCAAAAAGAAACAGACAAAATAAACCCAATCTGCCTTCTTGGCCAAGGAATTGAATGTCCGGTATGGACTGCAAGACCGGACATACAGTGACGTAGCCGAAAAATACTGTGTATAACCATTGATAAAGCTCTACATAGAGGAGAGAGGGGCATAGAAAAGATAAAGCTACCCCCCCCCTCGCCCATTATGGTGCTCTGTATTAAAACCTACCCATTTCAGATAGGTGCACACAACACCTGTTTTAAGGTCAGTCTGCTACGGTAACTCTATTACAAAATACTGAACATGTAATAATCACTTGCTGTTCATATGTCAGTAGAATATCGACAAATTTGTATCAGGAAACAGCAAGTCACAGATCAGAAACAAGACCAGATAGTTTCTGAGAACTTGAATCTTTACACTAAAGGGAAGTTGAATAGTGGTCTCCAACACCATAACCACCAAAACAATTTAACATACACTTTGCTGTCCCAACGATACTGCCCGGAATGTTGTAGAACATGCGCTATAAGTTCACCTAGTGTGAGCTTTGCCTAGTACAGGAGAGTGGGAACTATTCTAGTGACGCAATGTAAATTACTGGTTGCTCGGAATGGCCTGTCGGTGGGACAGCATAGCAGTTCACAAACGTTTCCAAAAGTTCTATCCTTCCCACCTGAACCCACACCCAGCAGAAGGCAAGTAGGTACCAATCATGAACACTAACCAGAGTCAGTGCTGGTGGAAAATTCAATTTTTTCTCACAGCGGTTGCAGCCTACTTAACCTAGTTTGGCGCCAAGCACTAGCTTTGTGTGAACGCTTTCCACCACAAATGTCTTTGGTGGGGTCTGAGCTCAGGGCTTTAATTTGGGCCATTTTTTAGTCTATTCCACTCATCCAAATCTTGGGGAGATGAGCTGGGGGGCTTTACTTTGCACACACAGAGAGGAGAGTCTCATATCCAGTTACCGACAATCCTCTGGATGGGGCTGACAACCAAAAATGCCCTATCAGAACTAGTCTTTTTCTCCAGCTATTGCGCTGATTATTATTATTATTTATTATTATGGCGCCATTTATGCCATGGCACTTTACATGTGAAAAGGGACATACATAGAAAAGTACAAGAATCATGAACAATACAAGGTGCACACATGTGAAAAAGGGATACACATAATATAAAAAGTACAATAATCATGAACAATACAAGTCACCGACTGGTACAGGAGAAGAGAGGACCTTGCCTGCAAGGGTACACAGTCTACAAGGGATGGATGGGGACACAGTAGGTGAGGGTAGAGCTGGTTATGCAGCAGTCTGGTGGACTGAGGATCACTGCAGGTTGTAGGCTTGTCGGAAAGGGTGGGTCTTCAGATTCTTTTCAAGGTGTCCAATTCAGAGTCTGATGTGTTGCAGCAAAGAGTTCCAGAGTATTAGTGATGCATAGGAGAAGTCTTGTATGCGGTTGTAGGAAGAAGAGATAAGAGAAGAGTAGAAAAGGAGATCTCGAGAAGATCGCAAGTTGCATGTAGGTAATTACCGGTAGACCATGTCACAGATGTATGGAGGGGACAGGTTGTGGATGGCTTGGTATGTCATGGTAAGAGTTTTGAATTAAAGTCCTTGGGAAATGCAAAGCCAGTGAAGGGCTTGGAAAAAAGGAGAGACTGGGAAACAACAGGAAGACAGATGAATTACTAAGGCAGCAGAGTTTAGGGTACATTAGAAGGGTACAAGAGTGCTAGAGGGGAGGTCAGAGAGTAGGAGGTTGAAGTAGTCGAGGAGGAAGATGATAAGGGCATGCACGAGTGTTTTTGCAGTTTCTTGGTCAAGGAATGTACGTATCAGTTTTTTGACTGAGCACCCTTTCCCCACCCAATAACCATGTCTCGTTCACCATCTTGTTGTAGTCAAGTTCCCAGCCACATCAACACACGCAGGTTTTAATTGCACTCAGAGGCATATATACATCCTCACATGCATCTTTGTACCGCAAACAGAGACACAAGGTCAGGGACCCGATAGATATGAGAGCACCTTGACGATGGTTATCGGGCTCACATGCAATGGCCAATGCATCAGCTAAGAATCTAATTTTTCCTTTGTATTCTGAAGCAGTTCTGCAATGTCATTTTTCCTCATCCAAATTTACATTAGCTTTATGCTAGCCATTCATTCTTTATCCATTATGCTATACCTTGTTTTATTGTTTAGTGTGCAGTGGATAACCGTATATGACAACTAGCACTGGTGACTGGAAAGACTCTTTTGAGACCCAAGCTTAGAGTCCTCTGTACGACCACGCCTACTCTCACCTACTGTATCCTCATCCTTCCCTTTTAGACTGGGAGCCCTTGCAGGCAGCCTCCTCTCTCCTTCTGTACCAGTCGGTGATTTGCATTGTTCCTGATTATTGTACTTGTTTTTATTATGTATATCCCTTTTTCACATGTAAAGGAGGAGAAAGAAAAAAACAGGTTCCAATTCCGCGCTGACCACCAACGAAGAGGGGTTGTATATAAAAGTCCGTTTTAATGAGCATATGCGTTTCACAGCAGGACCTGCTGCTTCATCAGGGCAAAAACCCTGATGAAGCAGCAGGTCCTGCTGTGAAACGTGTAGGCTCAATAAAACAGATTTTATATACAACCCCTCTTCGTTGGTGGTCAGCACGGAATTGGAACCAGTTTTTTTCTTTCTCCTCCTTTATATATAATTTATCCTGCAACCAGGTGCATGCAGCGACCATTGTATTGAGGCGCCTACAGTTTGTTGTTTCTCACACAACTACAAAAGGTAAGTTGAACTAAGTGTGGGGCATTGATTTTGCAAATCACAGATAAGACACTATGTGCGCTCCCTTTTCTCCTTTCTTTTTCATATGTAGAGCACTGTAAAATGAATAGCGCCAGGGGCGTAATGATCCCTGCCTCAGAGCTCGAGTCTGCAACCGGACCCAGGAGTACAGGGACACACCGACCCCATTGCCGGCTTCAACTGGATCTGCATCCAGCTGAGGATGCCAATCCATTGAAATGCATCATGGTCCCTGCATGCGGTACATGCTGCTGGCCAAATGGTGGCTGGGAGCTGACATTGGAGGTGCCACGAAAGGGGCGGTGCATTACAGTGACGCCATGTGCTTTGGTGAGCACTCCAATGTCAACTGTCGGCCACTGTTCCCTGGCTGCAGAGGGCACAAGGCGACGTGGGGCCGGAGAAAATGTGAGTAGAATGTTTTTGTTTTTAATTATGCCATAGGGATACAATGGGAGCTCATGTACTATGATGTGGACTATGTAAACCAGGATGGTCATATATACTGTGTTTCCCCAAAAATAAGACAGCGTCTTATATTAATTTTTGCTCCTAAAGATGCGCCATGTCTTAATTTCGGGGGGTGTCTTACTTTTATCATCCCCTTGCGGCCCCCAATAAAGTAACCCTATCATCCCCCAATATGGTATCAGGGACACACACACACAGGGGCACACATGCGGACACACAAACACAGGGGCACACAAACACACACAGGGACACACACAGGGGCACACACACAGGGGCACACACAGAGACACACAAGCAGGGTCACACACACATACAGGGGCACACACACAGGGGCACACACAGGGACACACAAACACAGGGGCACGCACACAGGAGCACACACACACACAGACAGGGACACTTCTCACCGGTCCCTGCTGCATTCCGGCGCCACTCTCAGCTGCCCGCCGCTGCAAGGAGGACGGCACCACTCTCATCTCCTTGCCGCAGTTGCCGTAGGTGTACGGTGCCACTTGCCCAGCCATTCACAGGCCAGGAGCCAACTGGGCAGCCAATCACATGCCAGAAGCCGACGTCATGCAGCGAATGGCCTGTGCTTGGCCGCTGGGCAGTTCCTGGTTTGAGATTGGCCAGGACAGTGGCGGGGGCTTGAAAAATAGAGCGGTGGCGGTCTACATGCATCTGCAGCACCGCTCACAGCGACGGGCACTGGGACACGAGCGGAGGGCGGGCTAGAAGAGGGGGCGGGCTGGAGGAGTCACAGTTGCATGCTGTGGTAAAATATTGTAAAATAGAGACATGCCTTATTTTCGGGGGTGCCTTATATTTACAGGCACATTAAACTCCCTGTCATGCCTTACTTTCCGGGGGCGCCCTATTTTCGGGGAAACAGGGTATATACTAGGAAGGAGATCATGTATACCCAGAGGAGGACCATATATACAAGGAGCAGGACCATATATACCAGGAAGGGGACATATATACCACAATGGGGGGCACATATACTAGGAAGAGGACCATATATACCAGGAGGGGGATCATATTTTCCAGAATGGGGGACATATATATCAGGAAGAGGAACAATATATTCAAGGAGGAGGACCATACATACCAGGATGGGGACCATCTGTAGCAAAATTGAAACATATATACCAAGATGAGGACAGATATACTAGGAAGTGGCTATATATACCAGGATTAGGACCTTGTATACCAGGATGAGGACCGTATATACCAGGATATGAGGCCTATATACAAGGATTCCCCCATATATACTAGAATGATGGCCATGTATACCAGCATAGGGGCCACATGTACCAAGATGAGGGCCATATATATCAGGATGGGAGACCTATATACCATGATGAAGGACCTATATAACAGGATGAGGACAAATATGCCAGGATGGGGATCATATGTACCACAATGGCTCCAGGATAAGGATCATATTTACCTGGATGGGGGACATTTATACCTGGATCGGGATCATATATATGAGGATGGTGACATAACAGGATGGGGAATATTAATACATAATGAAGGTGAAGGGGGGCAATTCTTAAGTCTTAATAGGATTTAGAATGCTACAAGGACCCATACATCTGACCAATATATGTGTGTGTGTGTGTTAGGGAAAGCAAGTCCAAATTTTGCACTGGGGCTCATCAGACTCTAGTTTTGCCACTGAATTGCGCTATGATACATAATAATAATAATATCTGCAGGTAATAGCATTTTTTCATGTGATAGGTTCCTTTTATTGACATATTCATATTAAAAACAATTTCTCACTATCAATGAGATTTTGACTCGCCCCAGCGGGGACAGTGGGATACTCGGAACCTGGCCCTCTCGACGTCCTCGGGGCTGCGGGATGTCATGGTGGCATGACTCGGTCCGTGATCCCCTCGTCGGGCGATCAGTTAAAAAAGGGGAGGTTGAAAAGGGGATGAAAAGAAAAATAAAAGTAAAATAAAAGAGTTTGTGTCATAGGGCCGCTGTTGCAATCGGGACCTCTCGGGAAGATGAGGGTAGCAGCTGTAATAGTTTGGCTCTTCTTGTGAAGAGCGGGTCCTCAGGCCAACTGAATAGTCTGTGGAGGTGATTTAAGGGAATGGAAAGCCAGCGGGGCCGGACTGGTTACTGATGGGGATCAGGGACACTCTCAGATAGGCTCCTACTGCCGGCTTGCCGTTTCAGTCTACCTCTCCTCAGGCGTGGAATAAACAGTCTGACACAATGCTGGGCTTCAACCCGGTTTACTTGGCTTTTCTCGTCAGGCGTTTCAAGTTACAAGCCAGTGCAGTGGCAGCTCTGGTAGTCTTTTAGCAGCCGGAATGGTTCATCCAGGTTACCCCCTTTTGTGTTCCTTTCCATGGGCCTCTCTTCCCAGCACTGCCTGTCCTCCACTCTCCTACACGTGCCTCCGCACGCAAAGCTCTGATCCAGTAGCCACGAGCTTTCGTTGGGCGACCAACCTGGTCCCCTGGCTCTAGTACGGCGGTCTTCTCTTTGCTGCTACGGGTGTTGGGTCATGGGACATAAAGCCCCCTCGACTGGCTGTTTTGTGGTTGGAGCGTGGAGATTCCTTTCCACTTCAGGGCTGGTTCCTTCAGCTTCAGTCTCATGTAATGATGGTTTTCCCCTCTCCGTCTGACTGGTTGATGGACTAACTCCTCTCCTCCTGACTCCAGGGCTAACTGCTCCTTGAGTCCTCGACTGACTAACTTCCTCTGGTGTCTCCTGATCTTTTTCCCTCTTTTCTGACCGTTTCCTGTGCTAACTTCCTACCCTCCACCTGTCTCCTCCCGCCATCCCAAAGCTGGACTTAGAGTTCCCGCCCTTGGACCGGAGTGTGTTGGGTGTGTGTGTGGGTGACTGGACTTACCAATCCTAAATGCTGCAACTTCTAGTGGCGACAAGACCGCAAGTGCGCCACAATTGCACATAAGGGCATGACCTACTAAACTTCATAGTTCACAATTAGAGGTGGTTTGTTAGAGAGAAACTTTACGTACTTTATGATAAAATGTGGGAAATGAGGAGGTTAAATATAGGTTTTGCACAAGGGCTCTTTATATTACTGTCTGTCTGACTTTGAATGTGATCTGATGATCTTGCTCGGGACAGTGACCAGACAACCAAATACAATTTTCCTTCTCAGTAAATTGATCTCATTTTGCCACTTCCACAGCTGATGATTATTTGAGATAATCATAAAAATCCACACCACAAAAATAACTAATTTTAGATAGCTGAGTAATATGGAAACCAACAGAGAATATAGCACTACGTAAAAGTGCAAGATAATAAATCAACCAATAAGGTGTGATCAAATAGATAAAATAATGTTAATGAAAAGTGATCTTGTTTAAATTTATCTATAAAGAATTAGACATTAATATTTTTTTCTATATTGTAAAAAAGCTGCTGTTGATGGCCTTATTTCTAAACACAATCAGCGCCAGTCAACAGTATACAAGTCGATCACTACTCATTTTAACATCCATTAACTTGGCAGATAAAAATGTATAGATACAAAACAATCATTAAAGGTTATAAGTTTATATTCCATATTTAACCTCTTAACGACAGCCGTATGTCTCTAGACATCGGCTGTCATTACCCGGTGTTTGAAGTGAGCTCCGGCGTGGAGCTCACTTCAAACCTCCCACATCTCAGCTGAACTCACTAGCTGAGATGTGGGAGTAACAGCACCAATCGGTCCCGCCACCGCGCTTACCGGGCTCCAGGGGAGATCTCGTGATAGTATCGCGGGATCTTCCCTGCTGATGTCACAGGCCAGGGTCCTGGTTTGACCCTAGAACCTGTCATGGAGCATTTCCGGGTTGTGGTTGGCAGGGGCTGCCAACCACAACAGGTCTGCGATTCTGACACATACAGAGGAGCTGCAGCTCCTCTGTATGTGTCAGAAGCGATCGGACTGTGCAGCTGCATGCCTCTCACAGGGGCTGTGTAAAAGTAAGAATCAATAAGCAAATAATGTTTTTACAAAGTTGAAAAAAAAACAAAAAACATAAAAGTTCAAATCACCCCCCTTTTTATCCACAATAAAAGTATAAAAAAAAAAAAAAATACACATATTTGCTATCGCCGAATTCAGAATCGCCCGATCTATCAATATAAATAATCAAATAATGAGATCCGTAAACTGCGTAGCGCAAAAAATGGTTCAAACGCCAAAATTACGTTTTTTTGATCACTGCAATAATGCTAAAAAATGCAATAACGGGCGATCAAAACAGCGCATCCACCCAAGTATGATATCATTAAAAACGTCAGCTCGAGAGGCAAAAAATAAGCCGTCACCTAGCCCCAGATCCCGAAAAATGAGGACGCTACGGGTCGCAGAACATGGCGCAAAAAGTGCAATGGTTTTTTTTTTCATGCTTTTGAATTTTTTTCAACCACCTAGATACCAATAAAGGTATACATGTTTGGTACCTACAAACTTGTACTGACCCAAGGCATCACATGTCGGTTTTACTATATAGTGAACACGGCGACTACAAAACCCAAAAAACAAACGTCTTATTGCACTTTTTTTGCAATTTCACTGCATTTAGAATTTTTTTGCAATTTCCCTCTATACTATATGGTAAAACAAATTATTGCACCTGAAGGTACAACTCGTCCCGCAAAAAAACAAGCCATCATATGTCTGTGTCGACAGAAAAATAAAAACGTTATGGCTCTTGGAAGCCGAGGAGCGAAAAAACGAAAATGAAAAATGACAAATTTCTTCGTCACTAAGGGGTTAAAAACAAAAATGTGCCTAGGCACTAACAGGCAGGAAGTTGCTACCTACAGTTGTGGCCAAAAGTATTGACACCCCTGCAATTCTGTCAGATAATACTCAGTTTCTTCCTGGAAATGATTGCAATCACAAATTCTTTGGTATTATTATCTTCATTTAATTTGTCTTCAATGAAAAAATACAAAAATAATTGTCCTAAAGCCAAATTGGATCTAATTCCACACCAAACATAAAAAAGGGTGTGGGCAAAGGTATTGGCACTGTTAGAAAAATCATGTGATGTTTCTCTAATTTGTGTAATCAACAGCACCTGTAACTTACCTGTGGCACCTAACAGGTGTTGGCAATAACTAAATCACACTTGCAGCCAGTTGACATGGATTAAAGTTGACTCAACCTCTGTCCTGTGTCCTTGTGTGTACCACATTGAGCATGGAGAAAAGAAAGAAGACCAAAAAACTGTCTGAGGACTTGAGAAACCAAATTGTGAGGAAGCATGAGCAATCTCAAGGCTACAAGTCCATCTCCAAAGATCTGAATGTTCCTGTGTCTACCATGCGCAGTGTCATCAAGAAGTTTAAAGCCCATGGCACTGGGGCTAACCTCCCTAGATGTGGACGGAAAAGAAAAATTGACGAGAGATTTCAACGCAAGATTGTGCGGATGGTGGATGAAGAACCTCGACTAACATCCAAACAAGTTCAAGCTGCCCTGTAGTCCGAGGGTACAACAGTGTCATCCCGTGCTATCCGTCGCGTCTGAATGAAAAGGGACTGTATAGTAGGATACCCAGGAAGACCCCACTTCTTACCCCGAGACATAAAAAAGCCAGGTTGGAGTTTGCCAAAACTTACCTGAGAAAGCCTAAAACGTTTTGGAAGAATGTTCTCTGGTCAGATGAGACAAAAGTAGAGCTTTTTGGGCAAAGGCATCAACATAGAGTTTACAGGAGAAAAAAAGAGGCATTCAAAGAAAAGAACATGGTCCGTACAGTCAAACATGGCGGAGGTTCCCTGGTGTTTTGGGGTTGCTTTGCTGCCTCTGGCACTGGAGTATTGAGAAGAACTTTTTCCGCCATTGCTTGGCGCCAAAAATGAGTTCCCGCCATTACTGCAGGGGGACCCAAGATGGCGCCGTAGCCGTGTACTAAATGCTATGTGCAGGCCCGGGGGAGTGCCTTAGCCCCTAGAAGAAGGAGGGCCAAAACGGAGGCGCAAAAAAGTGTGGCCTCCCAGATTGCCATCAATCAATCAGGGGGGCGGCCCAAAGGAAGGTCCTCTGGAGTGGCAGCCCATAAAGAGACAAATCGGAAAAGAAAGACAGAACAATTAAGGCTCCTTTGTACCTGGCAGCATGGCGGCACCCCGTTGGAGAGACATGCTGCATGAGCTCGAAGAGCAAGCCTGAGCCGCGCAAGTCGATCCGGCAGTGGCGTCCGTCTTAACACTAGAGGGGGATGCTGACTACTGGAGGGACGCATTTGGATGGCTCCGCCAGGACATGGAAGAAGCCCTGGCATGGGTGTGCCGACAGTGGAGCGCGGAGCGGGCCTATGAGCTGAAGTCGATGAGAGAAGGCCGTGAAGCGCTAGAGTCAGCGGTAGCAGAGCAAGCAGTAGTGGAGTACCGTGTCTCATTACCACCTGTACCACCACCCATCCAGACCTGGGACACGGGAGTTCAGACCGAACCCCCGGTAACACCACCATCCCTTACCAGAAGCTGCGTGGTGGACCGCATGGCAGCGGCAGCAGCGAGGAGCCCCCACCATAGTGAGCTCAGTGGAGACGAGTGTGTCATCCAGAGTCCCAACCAGCAACTCACCACCCCCACAGTACCAGTCACCCCAGTCATCTCAAACAGCTTTGAACGAAAGAGACCAAGTGACTAGACAACGACGCTGAGAGGAATGGTTCCAGCGAGAGCAGGCAACAAGGCGAGTACGGGACGAGGCAAGATCTCAGCCCCCGCTTCCAGTAGAACTACGCCGCCAATGAACCGTCATCTCCGTGTACCAGGACGAAGGATGGGGATTTCTTAGAGAACCCGAACTTCAGGATGATGTATTTTTCGCCAGATGTGATGTAGAGTCTTACCTGCGGCGAGGACACCCGGACAGAGACTTATATCAAGGTGAGCAGGTCACTTTTGAGCGTTATCCGGGCCCATTAGGCTGGTTCACCATTAGAATATCCCGCCAGCAATAGACTCCCAATGTAGAGACATTGCACTGTATATAGGCCCTTTCCAGCAACCATGCCCCTATATTTTTGACTTCCCATTTTTCTTGCAACTCTAAGAATGAAGAGTGTGTCCCCGTATGTTTATTCCCTAATCTGAAGAATCAGAGACTTTTATTTTTGAACTTTTATTTTCCTTGTTGATGATGTGTGCTGTATGAGCAGTGGCCCAGCGGTGATAATACACACTGGACTGTGCTGGATAATACACTACCAATGGGCCCGCGTAGTTAGTACCGGTCCCCGTTGGGCCAAGTTAGATAATGTCTTTTATGCAGAGATGTAGTGACGCCGGAGAGTAAGAACTTTGCCAACAGGTGACCCGAGGACCGTGGGGTCTAACATACTAACTACTGCATTGTCTATATATGTGTAACATTCTAAGAAAAGTGCCTCCTAGCAATAGGAAGAAATCTAAGAATGCTTGTTTGTATATAGTTTACCCGTTGATGTTGATATAAAATTTGAAAAATGCTTTTTCACTTCCCTGTAAACAGGTACAGATACTCGCGGACGAGTATATTCAATCAGTGGGGTATGTGGCTCCACACTAATGCAGGCATCACAGAGGGGTATTGCACCCGTAAAAGAGGTGCAATTGCTCCAGATGCAGGTGGACCCTAGGATGGTGGGTGGGACCCATTCCCAGCACTCCCACATTAGCTGAGCGGTGGGAGGTTACCCGGGGAGGGGATATATTCATCTCTAGGGGGAACAAGGAGGTCTTTCAGCAGAATGGCAAACTAGGAGCAAGAATAGTCCCTCTCTAGTGGGCAAGAGAGGGAGAGGGTTTGGAACAGTCAGAGAAGGAGGACAGTTGGAAAAAGTATGGAACGAGGTGGAAGGTCACACCGGGTCAGTTACAAGCCGAACTGGTGGAAAGAAGAAGGGACCTTGAGGAGGTCCTGAAATCCCCTGTAAATATATCCCTTTTTGAAGTGTCACCCAGGACACGGGATCAGGCGCGGCCACCACTCCCCATGACACAGGAGCGTTAACCCCTGAAGCCTGATACTCGGGTACTCAAAGCCTGGGGCTCGACATAAGTTGCCATGCACAACAAGCGGATAGGTAGCAAGTTCCTGCAAGCTAGTGCTTCAGTACTTTTTATTTTCTTAAGCATCCTGGATATACCCTTTAATATGACAGTTCTATCCTGCTAGAGCATGCATATTGTTGACAGCACATCTTCTTTTTCAAAGGGGAGATTTGCTGTCGACAATAGTGAATATTAGGCTTGCATAAATGATCACATCAGCTGATGAACAAGAATTTTGCTTATTCATAGACTGAACATGTTTTCGTGAGCAAATAGTCAAGAATAGTCTGACAGAACAGAAGGGGGCATGACCACTGAAAGTGCCTAGGGCAGCAAGGACTCCCATGAGGGCCCTGCTTACAGCTCATTGATGGCACTCATACTTTTAGAGCAAACGACTTCCCAAAACTATATAAGTTCATACCACCAGGACAGACACCCCAATTCACCCAACCAAAACAATACAGCCTGGCTGCATCCTGCATAACATTGGAAAAATGTGCACTAAAAGGATAAAAAATGATGGATAAAATACATGACTTATTAGACGATAGTTTGGCCAAAACACACAAGCTTGGAACCCACGTCAAGGAACTTCCAACTTCAAAGACCCTATACTAAATTTAAAAAGAGTTCACAGAAAAAGGATTCACAAGTATAAGGACTCTTGACGTGGGTTAAGAGCTTACATATATTGGCCAAAATATCGACCAAAATCTCATGTGTTTTGTACATTATTTTTTATCTTTTTATTGCACTTTACTAGCTGTGAGCCCGATTCTGAAGAATCGGGAGTCTAGAATCTGGAGAGAGAGAGGGAGAGGGAGAGAGGGAGAGAGGGAGGGAGAGAGAGATAGATAGATAGATAGATAGATAGATAGATAGATAGATAGATAGATAGATACATAGATAGATAGATAGATAGATAGATAGATAGACAGATAGATAGAGATAGATAGAGATAGATAGATAGATAGATAGATAGATAGATAGATAGATAGATAGATAGAGATAGATAGATAGATAGAGATAGATAGAGATAGATAGATAGATAGACAGATAGATAGAAATAGATAGAGATAGATAGATAGATAGATAGATAGATAGAGATAGATAGATAGATAGATAGATAGATAGATAGATAGATAAATAGATAGAGATAGATAGATAGATAGATAGATATAGATAGATAGATAGATAGAAAGAAATAGATACTTAGATAGATAGATAGAAAGAAATAGATACATAGATAGATAGATATACATAGATAGATAGATAGATACAAATAGATACATAGATAGATAGATAGATAGATAGATAGAAATACATAGATAGATAGATAGAAATACATAGATAGATAGATAGATAGATAGATAGATACATAGATAGATAGATAGATAGATAGATAGATAGATAGATAGATAGATAGAAATACATAGATAGATAGATAGATAGATAGATAGATACAAATAGATAGATAGATAGATAGATAGATGGAAATAGATAGATAGATAGATAGAAATAGATACATAGATTGATAGATAGAAATAGATAGATAGATAGATAGATAGAAAGAAAGAAATAGATACATAGATAGATAGCCGACGAAAGCCGAGACCCGTGGCCGAAAATAGAACCAAGGGCCCGGCTATAGTTCGCTTGAAACACCGCTATTATTCTCTATGGGAAGTGAGGCGCTATTCTGATTGGTCGCCGGCAGCACACAGCGCACAGCTGTGTGCTGCCGGCGACCAATCAGAATAGCGCCTCACTTCCCATAGAGATTTAATGGACGAAAAATCGTCCATTCTATCTCTATGGGAAGTGAGGCGCTATTCTGATTGGTCGCTGTGTGCTGCCGGGCGACCAATCAGAATAGTGCCTCACTTCCCATAGATATAATGGACAAAAAATCGTCCATTCTATCTCTATGGGAAGTGAGGCGCTATTCTGATTGGTCGCTGTGTGCTGGCGGCGACCAATCAGAATAGCGCCTCACTTTCAGCGGTAAATTTGAAACAGAAAGTCGTCCATTCTATCTCTATGGGAATTGAGGCGCTATTCTGATTGGTCGCTGTGTCCTGCCGGCGACCAATCAGAATAGCGCCTTACTTCCCATAGACATATAATGGACGACTTTCTGTTTCAATTTACCGCTGAAAGTGAGGCGCTATTCTGATTGGTCGCCGCCAGCACACAGCGACCAATCAGAATAGCATCTCACTTCCCGTAGAGATAGAATGGACAAAAATTCGTCCATTCTATCTCTATGGGAAGTGAGGCGCTATTCTGATTGGACGCTGTGTGCTGGTGGCGACCAATCAGAATAGCGCCTCACTTCCCATAGAAAATAATAGCGGTGTTTCGGCGAATTTATGGCCGGGCCCCTGGTTCTATTTTCGGCCACGGGGCTCGGCTCTGGTCGGTCGTTCCACGGGGCCGGAGACACGGGGCCGGCGATTGCTCGCGCATCAGCAACGGCTCGCAATGGTTGCGAGCCATTGCTAAGGCGCGAGCAATGGCCGCGAAGCGAGTCTCCGGCCCCGTGGAACGACCGATCAGAGCCGAGCCCCGTGGCCGAAAATAGAACCAGGGGCCCGGCCATAAATTTGCCGAAACACTGCTATGTATCTCTATGGGAAGTGAGGCGCTATTCTGATTGGTCGCCGGCAGGACACAGCGACCAATAAGAATAGCGCCTCACTTCCCATAGAGAATAATAGCGGTGTTTCAGCGAATTTATGGCCGGGCCCCTGGTTCTATTTTCGGCCACGGGGCTCGGCTGTGGTCGGTGGTTCTACAGGGGCGGAGACTCGCAATGGCCGCTTCGCGGCCATTGCTCGCGCTGTGGCCGGGCCCCTGGTTCTATTTTTGGCCACGGGGCTTGGCTGTGGTGAGTCGTTGGACGGGGCCGGAGACTCGCAATGGCCGCTTCGCGGCCATTGCTCGCGCTTCGGCCAACAGCTCGCAATGGCCGCTACGCGGCTAATGCTTCGTGTGTAGCGTGGCTGCCTTGTGGCAGCCACGTCCACGACAACGGAAGTAGCGCCGAAAATGACGGAAGTGCGCTACGGCAATTATATTTTAGATTGCATTTTTTTGCAGGCTACAGTCCAGCCCTTTAGTTTTAATTGGGTGAATTGGGGTGTCTGTCCTGTGGGCTGCACTTATCATGTTCTGGGCAGCCTGTTTGATGTAATAGTATGTACGCCATCAATAGGCTGTAAGCCAGACAATAATACAATTTAATATAACTAATAATACTAATTAATAATAAATTAATACCATGCAGCCATCCCCTCCATGAATTGAAACGTTTGTAAGTGGTTGTTTCTTCAGTATTTGTAAACAAAAAAGGGGGAAAATCTTAAACTATGTTTGCAAAATTTGGTATTCACCATGGAGGACCAGTTTCAGCCACCATGCCTCAAACTGTCTCTGTTAATAGATTTTTAAGAAGTGATTATGCACATGCTTTATAACTGCTGCACAAAGGAATGGATAACTCATGACCCCCATCCTAGTGATTGTTAGGGTCTCTGACAAAATAAACACTAACAATCATTATTTATCAGCTATAATATTTAGTGGTGAGTGGACCCAAGGATGTTCAGGTTATCTGGGTTTGGGACCTGAACTTGACCCTGGACCCCATATAAGTCAATGGGCTCATTAATTACTCTTCTAAAAATTGGATAAAGTAGTAAGGGCTAGTGGGCTGCAAAAGGAAGCAAACTGCAATTGCCCTGCAAATAAATGTGGGTAGCAAATAAATAGAAAAAAAATTAAGTGGGCTCCCACCTATTTTTGATAACCAGTGCAGGTAAAGCTGACAGTTATGGGCTGCAGCCCTAAGGTGTCTGCTTTAACCTTGGAAGGTTATCACAAATAGAGGGGATCTCACCCTGCTTTTTAATTGTTGAAATGAATAATTTATAAAAATGACATGAGTTCCTCCCTATTTTTCATAACCGGTCAAGGTAAAGCAGACAGCTGGGTCCTGGTATTATAAGGATTGGAGGGGCCATGGTTATTTGACTCCATACCCAGTCTAAATATACCAACAAGATGCCTCACCAAAAGTGATGCAACCAGTAGATGTGCCAATTTTGGCACTTTAACTGACTTTTACTGGTTGCCCATATACAGTAGCAATCAGGGTAATAGCTAGTGGGGTTTATTTCAGATTTGAATTGACAGCTGACATCAAGCCTTGGTGTTAGTAATGGATAAATGTCTATTAGACACCTCAATTATTAATACAATAAGTATAGAGTTGAAAAAGACACAGACACGGGGAAAATGTTTATTTAAAAAAAGACTCTGCAGCACTACCTAATTCTCCAATTTATTTCTTCAAAATATATCGTGGAACTTCTGACGCAATCCAAACAGAAATGTCCTACAATGCCCATTGATTCTTATGGTGCTTTGTTCTGAGAAAGTTCTCAGAGCGAAGCTCCAGAAGTCACTCCCGGTCAGTGGCAGGTACGAGCATGAGATGTTTCGTACATACTGGAGCCTCATTCTGAGAAAGTTCTCTGAGAACAAAGCTCAGTAGAAATCAATGGGTATCTGATAAAGTTCTCTGAACCGGTGGGGCGCCACATAGGCGTCTGATAAATGCCTCTCCATTACTAAACCAGGGTTGAATGACCATTGTCAATTCACAGCTAACATCAACCCCATTAACCTATTACCCCTATTGCCACCACGGCGATTGGGGAGAGACGGGGTAAAGCACAAAAATTGGTGCATCTATTGAATGTGCCACTTTTGGGGCAGCAGCAAGCTTGTATATTTATGCTGTGAAGGACCAAATAACCATAAACATTTCCACCCTGATAATACCAGCTCCAGTTGTCTGCTTTACATTAGCTGGTTATCAAAATAGGGCGAATCCCACGCTGTTTTTTAAAAGAAATTTCAATAAATGATGTAAAAAAACAGCGTGGAATCCCCTCTATTTTTGATAACCAGCCAAGTAAAAGCAGACAGCTGAAAGTTGCAGCTATCTGTTTTACATGCGCTGGTTATCAAAAATAGTCACAAAATATCCCTGAGGAAGGTGCATGGAATGGCACCGAAACGCGTAGGAAATAAAGAAGAATACTGCTACAAGATATATCTTGCATTCCTTGCGTTTCCTGTGGACTCAGCAGCGCGGACTGTTACACACCATGCTTCCCGAAATTTTTTGACAGTTTTTCCACATGCGAGTGGTCGGTGGAGGTCCTGCAGCAGCTGATATTACTTTCATGCCTTCAAACCAGTTGTGGGTTACACAACTGGAATAGGTGAGTGGAATCTATATACACCACACATACTGTCAGTGTCACTTTTGATAGGGCACTATTGCGCCTCTTGTTCCCCCACCATTTTTTATTGGTTATCAAAAATAGGCAGGAGCCAACTCTGTTTTTTTTGTTAATCTTTATTATTGACTGTCTAAAGTCATGTTCTGCATGCAATGAAGCTTGTTGATTGTGCTACAGATTTTCAATAAATCTTATTAACATACGAACAATACCCAAATAACAAACTCAAATTATGACTTTTTTTAAGTCCATGTGTTCGGTAGGAGCCCTGAGCTTTACCGTTTGGGTTCGCTCATCCCTAATTATATTCAGTTGTGGTACAGCAATTGGCTTTCTCCTGCAATCCCATAGAGAAAGTAGTGGCAGCCTTTGGTCTATTATTGGGATCAATGCTCATTGATCAGAAAGTGATAAGTGATAACTTTCAATGATGGGAATAACATTTTAATTGCTCATGCACGTGACTTTATTATATGACAAATTTGCTGTATATTTAGTGCCAAGGATGGAATCTGAATCTTTCTTGTCACTTGCAGCACAACTTTGTAAATGAACATGAACTGTGCTGTGATGCTCCTTAAATATGATAATGGAACAGTGGGTACTGGAAGCCCAGGGTGTCAATATGAATTAATATGAGCAAAACAGATACGACAGTTAGCTCTCAAGGTCCCTTGATAATCTATTCAGTAGAAAAAAAGCACTGGAGACCGGAGGAAGGGTGTGATATTTACATTCCTGAATTATTTGCATTATTTTAGCCTTTATAATTGTTTACTATTTTCCAGCTTGATTTAGGGATAGAGCCCTGAAATGCGTTGACTAATCAATATTATATTCGATGTTTCATGGAATACAGCAGTGCGGTTTTTAGCCCTTCATCCTCCCGACTTCAATTTTGTGAGATTACCTTTGGGTATTCATTGGCTGTAAGCCATTATCATTAACATTAACAGAAATAAACACTTGAAAAATATCACTCTGTTTGTAATGACTCTGTATAATATATGGATTTCACTTTATGTATTGAATTACTGAAATAAAGTAACATTTTGATGATATTGTAATTCACTGAGATGCACCTGTATGTACTCTCTATGTGACAACCTCAGATTTATAAGCTCACTTAGTCTTTTTCACAATTTTTCAAATATCATCTATTGACACTCCCCTCCAGGGCCTTAGGATACTCAGAACCGGGCTTTGAGGCTTCTTCACGGGAGTCACAGGGGTCGAGACCCAGCTCCGTGACCCTGGCGGTGTCGTTAAAAGTTCGGTGAGGGTGTCTCTCTCTCTCTCTTAGAGAAGGTCATTGGGCATGGAGGGTTCATTAGGGATAGAATGACCGGACTTGGGGATACTTGTTAATTTTGCTTGACGCCACCCACAGGTTTCGGCTATAGATGGCCACTGCAGCACGACAGTTCCTCTGGGGGCCGATGGTAGGGAGGCAGCAATGGTGTTAAGCACTCTACAGTTAGGGCTTATCCTCAGGGGAGCAGAAGGTACCTGAGTGAGTTGGTAGTTATGTTTCTGGTGCTCACGACGCATCAAGAAATTTCATAGACACAGCGGGTGCAGTCTTCAGATCTTTTACTCACAGTCACTGTGCACCAGTCCGCTGAGCACTGAGTTCTCGGAGGCAGGGATCCAGCTACTCCCTGGTAGTAGGATGGTACGTAACCGGTACACCTTCTCTTTCCGTCCTCGGTTGTCTCACACTGCGCTTGCTTCACCCTCCTGCCTTGCGCCTTGCCACACAGAGCTCTGAGCAAGTAGCTGTGGGATTTTCTTAGGGGTTGATGTGCAGTATCTCCCCTTAGCCCTATGGATGCCCTGTTGGTAACTTTGTGTCCATAAATGCCACCAGTCTCCTCCTTGTCAGCATGGCTGGATGCAGGTGCTACAACTGCCCCCATGCTTGGGTTGCAGGGGATTGTGCATCAGTGTTTGGACACTTGTGTTGCCTACCGGTGGAGCTGGCAACCATCTGCTAGGTGCAACGGATATTTTACCTGGCTAAATTTTGGTGAGTTTTTTTGTAATATTATTTCTTACTTCGATGACTTCTTCTGAATGTTTGGTGGTTTACCCACCAAACATATGGTTGGACATATGGTTAGGGCCTTTTATTTATTCATTTATATAGTGCTATTAATTCCATAGCACTTTACATACATGAGTAATGCTGTCTCTCTTGGAGCTCACAATCTAAACATCCTATCAGTATGTCTTTACAATGTGGGAGGAAACCGGGCCTTGACTGTGGGTTACGAGCTTACGTTATTTTGGCCAAAGTATCCACTAACACCTCACATTTTTTCATCCATAGTGTTTTGTTGCACATTTTTATCTCTACAGCTGAGGCTGAGCCCTCTTGGGGTCGTCTGCCACTGTGATGAATGTATTTGGTGCAGAGCGTCCCACCTTGTCTAATAGTTGGGCATTACCAATAGACTCACTCTGACACTATGCTTCACTTAGACATGTGTGGCTGATGCCCTGTTGGTAACCTTGTGTCCATAAATGCCACCAGTCTCCTCCTTGTCAGCATGGCTAGAAGCAGGTACTACAACCGCCCCCATACTTGGGTTGTAGGGGATTGCACATCAGTTCTTGAACACTTGTGTTGCCTACCGGTGAAGCTGGCAGCCATCTGCTAGGTGCAACGGATATTTTACCTGGCTAAATTTTGGTGAGTTTTTTTTGCAATATTATGTTCTACTTCGGTGACTTTTTCTGAATGTTTGGTGATTTACCCGCCAAACAAACATATGGTTGGACATATGGTTAGGACTCATAAGCGTGAGGGCCCTTGACGGTGGGTTACGAGCTTACGTTATTTTGGCCAAAGTATCCAATAACACCTCACATTTTTTCATCTATAGTGTTTTGTTGCACCTTTTATCTCTGCAGCTGAGGTTGAGTCCTCTGGGGGCATCTGCCACTGTAATGCATGTAGTTGGTGCAGAGCGTCCCACCTTGTCTAATAGTTGGACGTTACCAATAGGCTGAGCTCTGACACTATGCTTCACTTAGACCTGTGTGGCTGATGCCCTGTTGGTAAGCTTGTATCCATAAATACCACCAGTCTCCTCCTTGTTAGCATGGCTGGATGTAGCTGCTACAACCACCCCCACGCTTGGGTTGCAGGGGATTGCGCATCGGTGTTTGGACACTTGTGTTGCCTACCGGTGGAGCTGGCAGCCATCTGCTAGGTGCAACGGATATTTTACCTGGCTAAATTTTGGTGAGTTTTTTACAGAGACTTACAAAAGACAACCAGCTTGATGGTTACATAGACTTACAAAAGACAACCAGCTTGATGCATATAGAGACTTACAATAGGCAACAAGCTTGATAGTTACAGAAACTTTAAAGGCAATTTGCACTTTTCTCCTTGATTCTAGCACTGCATTTATGTCATTCACTACAGCATAATACCTCTTTCCTCATTGTGATGGATATACTTTTTACTGTTGTATGTACTCTTCATTCACAGAAAAAAAACTAGTTTTGGTCTTTTATAAGAGCAATCCTCGCATTGAGTCTAATTTTTGGTGGTAACCTCATACAGGTAAGCTTTCCTTTGTTACGACTAAGTCCTTCCACTCACACAGGGAAGATGAAATGTGAACCACAGGTCTCTATACAGTTTAGGAGTACCTTAAACCTGGCTGTGTTTTATCCTTGGTTGACCACAGATGTTGGCACCCTAAAGTAATGCAGTGGCACCCCAACTCAATGTTGGCTGACCCTGAGTGTCCTTAACTGCACCCTGAACTATAAACCAAGTATAAGCAATAAACATAAAAGAGGTGAACTCAGGCAGAAGTTGAGACACAGGGCTAAAGATGTGTTTACACAGTCATACAGGGAAGATGGAAGAAACTGAAGGAAACCCAAAAAGACATACAGATTACGTGTACTCCCGCCAAATTCAAAATGAAATAGAATGGCAGAATGCTGGAAAATGAAACACACACAATCTGCAGGATAAAGTGATAACTCCGCAAGATAATCCTGAAACAGAAAGCTGGAACTCCAAACATCGTCCACATTGGAATATAATCAGAATTGAGGCATGTGCATGATGAGTGTCAATAGCCCCTCCCAAGATGTGATACGGCAAACCAAACAAGAGAACACACCTTTAGGGAAATAAATCAGAAAGGCAAGGCAAAGGAAAGACAAAGAGAACTAACAACAGTTGTACAAACCATGGTGTGATCCAATGGAGAGGGAAACCGACCACATAACCACGGGCACTAGATGACTCCTTGAAGTATTGGGCATTCTCTCCCAGTTTGGAAAAACCACATTGACAGCAGTACTAGGTGGAGAATTTTGCATGCTTTTCTAGGTTCCAGTCTATACTGATCCATACCATATAGAGTTTATATTGCTTCTCATTCACCATTTGGTAACTGTATATAACAAAAGCATCTCCTTTCGCATTAAGTAGGTCGACATGTGTTTGACCTCAGCTGGCAGGATACATGAACCTATTCTGTTCTGTAATGCTTCCAGAGAGGGTATTTGCTTATAGTGCCAATTTCATGTCCCCCCAATCCATCCATATAAAAAGCAAAGCAACAATGTGCTTACTACTTGAAGAACACTGCTCAACACTTGCTCCTAGCGAGCGGCACTTCTAACCACTTCTCTCTGCATCCTGTTGGGCATTCTTTGACCAAGACATATCTTCTATCAATCACTCATTTGCATATCTTAAGCGGAATTCCTCCAAATTCTTTTATACAAAGCTCCATATGTTTTGCAGTTCAGTTACAACAACTCTATCACAAGTGTTAGCAATAAACATAGTATATAGTATATAGTCAGTATATAGTGAAACCCAAGTCACTTTGGAGTAATACTAGAAATAGCATATTGCAGGTGCAATGTATAATTGCACATAGCACAGCATATAACAGCATAATATGGTATGAGCAAATGCAGAATGTAATAAAATAAAAAAACATTAAAATAATTGAATTAATCTGTAACAAAGTACCAATTTGCTGGATTCTTTTGAGGGTACTTAAAAAGCTAAAATACTACTACTACTACTACTAATAATAATAATAAACTGTCGACAATCCACTACTCATTCCATCCACGTAGTGATGTTGACAGACTTTACCTGCCAAGAAAATTAGGAGTCAGAGGACTTTTGTAAGTAAAGCAAACTGTAGAAGAAGAGAAACATGCACTGGCAGATTATGTGTATGATAGTGGAGAACAAGCCTTGATGGAAGTTAACAACAGAAAACTGCTTAACCTCCCTGGCGGTATGAATAGGTCAGGAATTTTGTGCTCAAAGCGGGCTTACCCGCGGTCGCGGCAGATGCGGTTAAAAAACCGCATCTGCCGCACTTGCCGCATAGCCGCCGTACTTGCGGCGCACTTGCGGCGCGGTTGCGGTAATCGCCATAGTAAGTATAGGGGGACTTCGGCAGATGCGGCATGTGCGGTTTTGCACTTGCGGCAGGTGCGGCAAGTGCGTTTTTTTCCACGGCCGCACCTGCCGCAAGTGCAAAACCGCACTTGCCGCATCTGCCGCAAGTCCCCCTATACTTACTATGGCGATTACCGCAACCGCGCCGCAACCGCGCCGCAAGTGCGGCGGCTATGCGGCAAGTGCGGCAGATGCGGTTTTTTAACCGCATCTGCCGCGACCGCGGGTAAGCCCGAGCCTGACTCGGGGTTACCGCTTCTGGCAGTGATTTTTAACCCCGAGTCAGGCTCGGGAATACCGCTAGGAAGGTTAAAGTACAACAGACAAAGGAATACTGTAAAAATGCAGTACAAAGCAGAAGAGAAAACTGGCAAAAGAAAGCTCTGCATGGACAATTCCTAGAGAAAATTGAGGGTAAAGCCGACAAGGGAAAGATCTGGTTGTGGTTTACTATTGGAACATTAAAAAAGGAAACAGAGCACTTTGAACACATTTTATAAGTGATCATAAACTTGTAAATAACAAATGAAAGAATAAAGTTACACTAAAACCAAGCACACCGTTGTTTTTCTTATGAAATTCTCAATATGCTTGATGTGTCACATGACCCTCTTCCCATTGAAAAAAATAAAGTTGGATCCAAATTTGTTGACTTCAAAATGGCCGCCATGGTCACCATACCGGGAGGCAGGAATTGTCCTGCCAGCCCGAGGTGAGGAGCGAGGGGGGAAAAGGTGGTTGGGGTGCTGTCATCCCAAGGTGAGGAGCGAGGGGGGGAAGGGGGGGGACGCTGCTGTCAGCCTGAGGTGAGGAGCTGGTGGAGGGGTGCTGTCAGCCAGAGGTGAGGAGCGGGTGGGGGGGGGTGCTGTCAGCCCGAGGTGAGGAGAGGGGGGGAGGGGGGGCGGGGTGCTGTCAGCATGATGTGAGCTCTCTCACCTGCATGTCGGCCGCGTCGCCTGCTATTCTGCAGCTGCGGCCGCAAGGTAAGGCTGGCCCATTTTGGTGGAGGGGGGGCGGCCCTAGATGAGGGCAATACCACCAGCCTGGGAGGAGCTTGCCTCCCTGCCACCTGGGCCAGTCCGCCCCTACATATAAATGGCCCACCCTGTATAATGTGTTTGATGTGTTTTAGTACTTTTTCTCTATTTTTATCTTACTTTGGGGGCTGGAGAGACCTCAGAGAGTAATAAACAGCACCAAAGGCACTTTCGATTTGGAGAGATTATTTTTGGATCAATTAGAATCTTCTGGCCGAATTGAGTAAATGCTCAAAACCAATTTTGGGAGATTCAATTATCTATTCTACTTTACATGACTTCAGTACTTATTACAACATCCCCCTTCATCAAGATAATCTACTACTACAGAACCATAGACATTAGAGCCATTATGACACCGATTTTAAGGTGCTCTCCAACCTTTTTTGACTTTAGGTGCATTTTTGTTTGTTTAACATTTCTTATCCTTTACGGTACTCTAGCTCATAACCTAATTGGGGGTGGGTTGTGATGGGTTAAATATCATTTTGCATGTTCTACTATAATATTAAATGCTCTTGGAGGAATCAGGTTGTCATAAATTCTGACAGCTGCTTATGTCAGCACATGCGAAATGCTGAATAATTCTACACACAGCCAGGTTTTACTTAATATAAAATAAGAATAAAAAATGTCTATATGCATCCAAATGATCCATCTCATTAATTGACACAGAGACTTTTATTTGAAGTATTTATGGCTCTTAAAGGAGTAATTTAGTTTGGAAAAAAACATTTTGAAATATCGAATCAGATGAATCTAAACTTTAGTGGTCACCCTCTCAATACTATCACAATTAGCCACAACAAGGAGTGCTACAAATAGTCATGAGTAAATCTGCTGATATTCAAATCAGACAATTTGCTAAAATTTGGCTAGGAAATTTGATTTGTATCAAATGTATTTAATGTACTGTATATCTGAAGTATTCTGGAATCCTCTGAAGTGTCTCTTGCTGGTCCAATCCTTGGTGTGGTCTTACTTGGAGCCATGTTTGCTGGAAAATGCTGAAGATGGCCCAATGAAGACCATCATTACCTCGACCACTGAAGATGGCCCAACGAAGACCATCATTACCTAGATCACTGAAGATGGCCCAATGAAGACCATCATTACCTCGACCACTGAAGATGCCTAGAACAAAACAGGGATTTACCATGAGACAGGTTAATGCCAAGTGGGTACTAGATAACATTTTTAGGTTTATTTTACCTGTTCATCACTTAAGAATCCAGTGAAAGGGTTTCTGGACTTTTTTTGTTAGATTTGTGCATGTTGGTTTGTTAAACGTTCAGATTCTGGTGAATCCAGATTTTTTTGTTCACTTTTACTTGTTGCAAAGCAATTAGCTACTGTGATGACTGCTCCTAGCTGTATGTCTGGACAAAGTGAGGGACAGTTCAGCCGTCCAATCTCGGGTAGGAGCGTGCTGAGCTGTTAGTATAGTGATGGACTGTTTAGCCGTCCAATCTCAGGTAGGAGCGTGCTGAGCTGTTAGTATAGTGATGGACTGTTTAGCCGTCCAATCTTGGGCAGGGTTGTGCTGAACTGTCAGTATGGTGATGAACAGTTCAGCTGTCCAATCTCGGGTAGGAGCATGCTGAGCTGTTAGTATAGTGATGGACTGCTAAGCCGTCTAATCTTGGGCAGGGTTGTGCTGAACTGTCAGTATGGTGATGAACAGTTCACCTGTCCAATCTCGGGTAGGAGCAAGCTTAGTGGTCAGTATGATGATGGACAGTTCAGCCATTCAATCGGAGACTGAAGCCAGCTTGGTTTTCTCCATGTGTCTCCTGTTTGCAGTGCTTACCTGCCTCCAATTACTGCCAGTTGTAGCTTTAAGCTCAGTGGTGTCCACATTCTTTTTCCTCCTGTGCTCAGTGTCTTATCTGTTGTTACCCGACCTTTGACTTTACTTCTCACTATCCGTTTGCTTAGCTCCTTTGTTTTTATCCACAACTTACCTCGAATTCTGACCTCCACTGTGACCCGACTGTGCCCTTGTCTTACCCCTTTGTCTACTATGAGCCACTTTATTTTCTGACCTCGGATCTCTTGACCACCCAGCCTCATGGCTAGCCCATGAGTAGTGATTGGCATCATAGTACCAAACAATACCCTGGGAACCAATTGATGTTAATAGAAAATTTGTAATGATTTGTTCCACTGTAAGACAACCCAGCAGCTGTACATGCTGCCATCAACTTATCAATGACACATATAAAAAGGTATTATTAATTGAAGACATTATTCAAAATTAGTTGCAACTTGTTTTGTTCTCCAGACATATTCAGTCTGAAAGATCTTGACTTGTGGTTATGTCAGTTTCTAAGTATTAGCTTCCTGTGTTGATCTCAGTCTCTTGTGGTTACCTCTCATTTGCAGTAGCTTGGTCTGGTCACTTTGTGAACCTCTGCAGACTGGCCTTCACAGTCATTGTGTCACAGTCGTTCAAATCTTCAACATTTTTTACTGGTTCCCTTTTATTCATTTATATTTTTGTTTCTTTGGTTTTTTTTGCAGCCACCTATGGATAAACCTTACATCTAGCATTCATTTTTATGTTCCTTTCAATGGTGTACAGTAGAAATCATATAGCAAAATCTCTAACTGAGGTCGATCACCTACCCATAAAAAAATATCATGATGACCAGTCTTCCCCAACTCACTGGCCCCATAACAGCCAGTGGGCTTCCACTATGGACAGTACGCCCCTGAGTGCATTCACACAATGCTACTAAAGTTGTGCCCAAAGCTAAATCTACCCCTAGTGAATGTATCGCATGCATTCCACATAGAAAACTGTGGAATTAATGTACAGTACGTAATTAATTGAAGATAGTGTAATTCAATTGATTTATATTCTTCCACAATTATAACACTTAAAAAGATGATACTATGATATGAATATTATATTTACTAAGAAACTGTAAGAAGTGAGACAATAGATACATATAATAAAAATGGATTTGCCACGAAAGGAAAATATGTGGGTCACGCATGAGAAAATAAGAAGCCAAGTGACCTGCATTGTGGTCCTCATTCCTCTGACATTAAATACTCATAAAAGTTGAATAGATTAGCTCACTTACTCACAAAAAAAATAAAGTAGCTCATTAAATCTTCAAAAATAGTATTAGCATGTATAACACTATTATGGACTATGCCAGAACCACTAAACTTCATGCGCACTGGAATCGCTTCTATCCATGATGCGGCGGAGTGAGTAAGCGGTGTCTCCTGTGAATAGATGCTCGTGGCGCATGCGTGATTGGTGCTGTACACAGGAAGTGTTCTTAGGCGCAGATAGCACATACGTGGCAGATATATGGAGCTGTAATCAGGGATAGCTCATACTATGGATAATGTTTGTTAGAACAGCATGCACAATGGAGGCATGGGAAAGTTCCCTTATGTCTTGCATCTACGAAGGACTACCTAGGTTCCCTTCTTGTACTGCCTTTGTCCACTCTTACTAACTTGTCCCTAATGTTTTTAGGTCTCTTAATGCACACGAGGGGAGATGTTTTGAAAGATTTGATGTTTGGGTAGGCTCGTTTGAGTAAAGGACAACATTTTTGGATAGTTTTAAATGTTATTACACCGGAGCCGGCCTTTATAGGGTAATGCCTAGAATGATAGTAGAAGCTAAAAATCTAAAAGTGGATTCCGTGTATATACTCACTTGCGAGTTGAGGGCAGGGGACTCGCACCAGTATGCCCTCCCTGATAGGGCAACACTGGTCCAAGCAATGCGAGTTTCCCTCGCATTGCACTCGCGCGAGTCTCTCGCACAGTGTGCCTTCAGCCTGATAGATCATCTCGTATTCTCTGTTTAACCTGTTGGGTTCCAAAGTCTGCAAAGTGTGAATCCCTGAATTTGTTGTTCTTCTCATAGGAATCAACTCCAATCCTAACAGATACAGACCGATAATTACCCATATAATTCTCACAGCAAAAACCAACATAGCCTCCCACTGAAAAGAACCTCTCCCTCCTCTAGAAAAAGATACCATTGAAAAACTAGCTTGTCACAATTCCTATGAATACGCCTTTTCCCTTAGAAATAACTCTAAGAAAATATTTTAGAAAATGGGAAGACTGGAATTCCCTTATGCCTCCACCGCACCCCTCAAGAGACCTTAACATGCCATAAGTCATATCAATCGACTTCACTCTACTTTACAATTAAATTTGTGTACTTCAGACCTTTTGCCAAATAATCCAGGTAAAATAGACAGTGGGCTTTGTTTACCCTACCTCTCCCTCCTTCCTAACCTGAATATAAAAAAAAAAAAAAAAAAAAGGGGGGGAGACAAGAAGCGCAATAGTGCCCTATCACTAGTGACACACTGAATATATCAATAGGTGTACACTCACCAGGTCCAGTTGTGTTCCCACAACTGGTTTATAAGCCTTCAGTTTATAGCTGCTGCAGGACCTCCACCAACCACTCTTACATGGAAAAACGCTCCTATACAGGGAAGATGGTGTGTCACGGTCCGCGCTGCTGTCTCAATGGAATCACAAGGAATGGATGTCTCCAAGAAGTCACAAGGAAGGTAAGGTTCCAAAGTACCCTGATGAAGGTGCCAGGATAGCTGCCGAAACGTGTTGGTGAATAAAGGAGATCATTACTTTGGAACCTTGCCTTCCTTGTGACTTCTTGGAGACATCCATTCCTTGTGATTCCATTGAGACAGCAGCGCGGACCGTGACACACCATCTTCCCTATATAGTAACCTGAATATAGTTACTCTTTGTTTAGGCTGGGATCACATTTGCGCACGAACACAGCGTACCTGAGCACAGCAAGACGCACGCACTATGTGCTCCTATTTTTAATATAGGAATGCATACTGCCTGTGTGTACCTGCGCTCAGCTGCGTTTGGGTTCGGCTGCGCATAATTTATGCGCATGCCGAACGCAAAATGTTGCATTTTTTGTGCGTGGTTGTGTGCTTGTTTTATGCGCAAGCAGACAGCTGCGCACAGAAAATAAATGAAGGTGCATCTGTGCGCATTGCCATCTGCTGGCAAGGTACAGACGCAGCAGATGACTTCCTCCGAGGTCATCTACAGGTGATCTACATTCTCTTCTTCTTTCCTCTTCTTTCTTTCTTCTTCTTCTATCCTCTTCTTTCTTCTTCTTCTTATGTCATCTTCTTGCTTCCTCCCTGCCGCTGCTGCTGATTTAAAATAGCCGGCGGAAAAGCCAGTGGTGAAAACACTTCACCGCCGGCTTTCTCGCCCCGCTAATTCAAATGATCAGCATCAGCTGTTCATTTGATTTAGCGAGGCGGGAAAGCCAGCAGTGAAGTCGGCTTTCCTGCCCGTTAATTCAAATGAACAGCTGATGCTCCCGCACCAGCTGATCATTTGATTTAGCAGGGCGGGAAAGTCGTTGGTGAAGTGTTTTCACCGCTGGCTTTCCCGTCGGCTATTTTAAACCAGTGGCAGCGGCGGCAGTGGCAGGAAGGAAGAGATAAGCAGTGGCGGCTGGGAGGAGGAGATCTCTGCCACTGATCTCCGCCTCCCGGCCGCCGCCGCTGATTGGGTGGCCGGGCTGACTTTTCATGTGAACGCATGCGGACAATCTCCGCTGCATTCACATGAAAATGTTTGCATATGGCACTGAGTATCCGTATGTGCAGCATACGCTGCAGTGCCGAACGCAAATGTGAACCCAGCCTTACTCCTGAAACAACTTACCCAAGTAACTAATGTTAGCTTAGGTTACTTTTGAGACAAAATTCAAATATGAATAATACACTGTATCCTGTATTTAAACCTAATCTGATTGTTTTTGTATATAATTTTTTATACCTAATCTATGTACTTTGTACCTATTTGATAACCACACTTTTTATTGCAAATTCATAATCCAATAAAAGCTATATGAACACAAAGTGTGAATCCAATAAGATTCTTGTTGCTTGAATAATTTTACCCTGTTTCTTTCCCTTCTGGGTTGCGGAACGTGATCGATCACCTGGCTAATGTTATTTCCCTTATCCAAAAAATGAGCAGGGACTGGCAACATTAACTTTTTGCACAGTATGGTAGACTTATGTTTACAAATGCGATCACGGATATGCTGGGTGGTTTCCCCAACATATCCAAGACCTCACAGACATTTGATGAGGTGCACAATGTAACTAGAGTCATATGGAAAGAACCCCTTTATCTCAAACCTCTTCCCAGTTCTAGGATGAAAAAAGAATCATGTTTCGTGATGTTGGAGCACTGCATGCAGTGCAGGCACGGATATGGTAGCCAGAGTTAGTTATTTTGGAATCGATTTAAATGAGCCTACATCTGCCCTCATCAGGTGATCCCTAAGATTGCAGGCCCGTTGATTACAGAATAGTGGTGGCTGTTTAAATTTTGGAATATTAGGATAGGCGGCTGTTAGACGTGGCCAGTGCTTGAGTATTTGTTTACAGATTGAACTGAAGTAAGGGTGGTAAGGACACACATAAGTGAGCCTGGATGGTGCTATCTGTTATGTTGTTGAGTTACAGCACGTGGGGTGGTAAAGATATCGGGGTAACCTCTATCCCTGAACTTCTTGGAGACTTCCTCGTGTCTTGTTGACCTTGTGATGGGATCAGAGACTATCCTTGCAACTCTATAGTGTTTAGAGTTGGGTAGTGACCTCCTTATCTGTTTTGGGTGGCAACTGGTGTAGTGAAGCAAACTGTTCCGATCTGTTGGTTTTATATATAGATCAAATCAATGCTGTCACTCCATACCATTGGCACACCAAAGTTTAAACTTTTTATTTTACCATTTGTCTTTTGTTTTGGAAACCATATGTGGAGCCCAAAACTTATCCTGGTCTCCAAAGTGTACTCTAAAATAAGCCAGGAATACGCGATGCACAGTTTTTCATATTTATTCTATGTTTTTCAATTATGTATTCTCCACTGATGTAACAGAATACATCACAATTGTTGATGCAGGCTGTTCTGATAAAGTAAATTTTTTTATATGCTTATTTACACAAAACGTTTTGGGTATAAACCAAGTCTGGGTTAACAAACATGCTGTAGCTGACTTCTTTCCTAAGCAAATTCACAGGAATATTCTGGCTTCAAAAAGTCGCTTATAAATCATTGTAGGCCTACAACATGAAATAAAAAATAATTACAATATATACTCGAGTATAAGCCTAGTTTTTCAGCACACTTTTTGTGCTGAAAAATGACCCCCCGGCTTATACACAAGTCAGACAGTATTTGCTGTAGGGGATGGCAGTGACCGAGGCTTGAAGAAGGCTGGATCAAGCTGCAGAGGCAGTGGGTGGTCATGTGGGCCCGCTTATTAGTCTAATGTAATATTCACTGCTCTCTTCCCACCCATCACTTCATCACTGAAGCAGGCGCTGAGAGGTTGATAGGTGGAGCACCACATATTACATTAGCCTTAGTACACTCACCTCTATAACTGTATATAGCCTCCCATCATGGTATATGGACCCACAAACTTTATATGGCCCTCATTATGGTATATGGTGCCCCATCACTGTATGTGTCCTCCCCATTACGGTATTTGGTTCCCATGCTGGCGCACACAAAAACAATAAATAATTTAACTCACCTCACCATCGTTCCTTTGCAGCACTGCAATGTTCTTCTGACTAGTGCTGGCATCTAATCATGTGAGCAGTGCAGGACAGTGACATCATCGCTGTGCACTCTGCTTACATGATTGGGTGCCCCGGACAAAAAGGCAGAAGGATGCCATAGTGCTGGGACCGATGGAGAGGTGAGTTTATACCATGATGAGGGTCATATACAGAGGTGAGTGGACTATATACTGTGATGGGGGGCCATATACAGTGATGGGGGCCATATACCATGATGAGGGGGCTAGATACCATGATCAGGGGGCTATATACCAGGATAAGGGGGCAATGTATCAGGATGAGGGAGCCATATACCAAGATAAGGGAGCTATATACCAAGATGGGGGCTGTATACCAGAATGGGGGGCCATCTACCAGGATGGGCAGCTATATACCAGGATAGGGAATGAGGACTATGTACCAGGATAAAGGATGAGGAGAGCTATATACCAGAATGGGGATGAAATACCAGGTTGGGGGGCTGCTCCATTTCCCACCTTAGGCTTATACTCAAGGGGCAATACGTTTTCCCAGTTTTTTATAGTAAAATTAGTGGCCTCAGCTTATATTCGGGTCAGTTTACATTCAGTACAGTTAATGGAATATTTCATTACACTGTAGTGATGGGCGGATCCTAAATTACTCGGAATCGCTTGACTCTAGCTAGTCCGAGCACAGGACTCGCTACTCGTTGTGAGTCTAGCGAGTCCAATGTTAATGAATGGAGAAGCGAGTAATAGCGAGTAGTGTGAGATTTACAAATCGCAGATGTGTCTCGGAAGCTTCAGCCTGAAGCAATCCTAGTTTTGTCATTTATTTGCATTGGACTCGTTTACTTTGTAACTGTAATTGCTGGGAAACTCGCACAGATAAGAGTCCTGTCTGCTCAGTGTGCTGGCTGCCAGCTCCAGGGTCCTAGAGCCCGCCTGCTGCCTGATGTAGCAGAGCTGAGATTGTTCTCAGTCTGCTCATTCCCTGTGCATAGACATCTATATCTATGCACAGGGGATGTAGCAGAGAGGACATCGCGTTTTGGACTGCGTCGGACGGAAGAGGATTTTTTTAATTAAAGATGGAGTCCCTAATGGCTTTTTTTTTTATTTCTAATAAAAAAGTTTCTTTGTGTTGTGTTTTTTTTTAAAACAATTTAATAGAAATTCATGGCGGTCATGTCTAATATTGGCGTGACCGCCATAAATTTCGGGCTTAGGGCCAGCTGATAATACAAAGCTGGCCCTAACCTCTTTATTACCCAGCGTCATGAAATTCTGAGACTCTGACTCTGAGACTCTGACTCTGAGACTCTGACTCTGAGACTCTGACTCTGAAATTCATGAAATAATAAAACAAAAATGCGTGGGGCTCCGCGCAATTTCTATGTCTAGCCAGGTACAGCTAAGCAGCTGGGGGCTGGAATCTGCAGCGCAGGGTTCCCCAAGCTTTCTGGGCACCCCCCAAATTGCAGCCCGTAGCCGCCCCAGAAGATGGCGCGTTCATTGAAGAGCCATCCTTTGGCGCTGAACCCCGCTCTTCCAGCGGCCCTGGTGGCGGTAGCACGCTGGGTAATAAAGGGGTTAATACCAGCTTTGTTATACAAGCTGGTATTAAGCCCGAGATTCTTAATGTCAGGCCACGTTTGACCCAGCCACTAAGAATCTCCAATGAAGGGTTAAAAAAACACAGAGAAAAATTTTTATTTGAAATTAAAAAAAAGCCATTAGGGACTCCATCTTTAATTAAAAATATCCTCTTCCGTCCGACGTAGTCCAAAACGCGATGTCCTCTCTGCTACATCCCTGTGCATAGATATAGATGTCTATGCACAGGGAGTGAGCAGACTGAGAACAATCTCAGCACTGCTACATCATGTCTGTGAGCAGGCGGGCTCTAGGACCCTGGAGCTGCACAGAGAAGACAGCTGGACTCGGCTCGCAATGTAACAGCAGTTATTTGCGAGTTTCCCTGCTATCACTGGCACAGTAGCCGAGTCTAATGCAAACAATGGCAATCCGAGTTTTGTCAGCGTTTCTGACAAAACTAGGATTGATATTGATTTGCATTGGACTCGTGCGAGTAATCACTGTGAAACTCGCAGAGTACCGAGTCCTGTGAGTCCCTTACTACTCGCCGAGTAACGAGTCCTAGCGAGTAGATTCGCCCATCCCTATTACACTGTTAAAGAGTGAAAAGACAAACAAAACGCAATGCAACACACAAGTCGCATTGAGGGTGGGGGGGAGATACATTATTTTCATGGATGTCCATTATCTCAAAGACTAGAACCAATTCACCAAAAGTGATGGAATTCTGAAATTGAATTCAGCACCATCAAAATAATCTTAATCAATTAAAAAAACCTGGAACCTGAACATATCTTCTTATACACCTTTGAATCACTCCTAAATGACTCGTCTCTGTATGAGAAACAAAATATAATTGACCACTGTATAAACCACGGATACATATATAAGACTAAACCACAACCACATGTTTCTCAGCTTCCTCCCACTCATGTTAAAGACTTGATATAGTTCACGTATTTAAGAAATCCCTCACAGCATAGGTGAACACAAGACGGAGAGCTGAGATTGAAGTCCACGTCAGGTAATATATCAGCTGAGGGCAGTATAGACCGTATATACCTGAGTGTCAGCAAGGACAACGTTTTAAGCCTTGCCACATGAATTGTATAGAATACTTAGAATAATTTAGCCTACATGTTGACAATGCACGTTCGAAGAGCCATTGAGAAACCTGAAATATACTGCTTGTTGTACATTTAGCTCGCCCAATGGTGGTCAACTTACAAAATTATTGGGATTCAAATAGAATCTGTCAGCAGGTTTTTGCTACCTCATCTGACAACAACATAATGTAGGCAAAGAAAACCTGAATCCAGCGATGTATCACAGATTATTATGTGCAGCTGTTCTGGCACAATCATCAAGCCTTTCATTTTAGGCAAGCAGCAGAGCAGGGAGAGCTGTCCCCACCCACATTAGGCTCTCTAAGGCTGGAATCACACTGTCTGTGTGATATGCAACTAAGTCGGACGCGTCACGGATGATTAACGTGGAATGGCCTCCCCCCTCTCTGGACTGGAGCGTCAGCTGCTTGTGTTTCTAAGCATCTCGTCACTCCCATCCTGACAGGGGAAGAGCAATTCCACGTTAATCATCCAAGACACGTCTGATTTAGTTGCATATCACACTGTAAAGATATTATACATTTACTGTGAGATGTTAATCACAGCAGGGGGGGTGTTGGGCTACTTTGCGAGTAACATTGTAATCCTGTAATGGTAATCACCAGGTGATAAAGCCTTTAGAATTAGATAGCAAATAGAATAGCACACAGCTTGATAAGAGAAACACGGTTGATTTATGTATTTTTAACCCTTACAACATGCTGTACTCAGCCTAAAAAGCAAAAAACTGCTGACAGATTCCTTTTAAATGCACTTTACAGTTATCACCTTGCCCCCCTCCCCACTCTTTGTTGCCAAGAGCTGTCTTCACAAATGCAGTCACTTTCCTCATCTATTGATGAATTGGGTGAACCCACACCATTGATCTTGGGTTGTGCCCATTTACATTTGACTAAAGTCAACCAAACCCATCAATATTAGTGGGATTGCCAGCAGTCTAATACGTGTGGAGGACTCTCCCCAACAGATGGTATCATGGGCAAAAAGGAACTGGCTGTTGAAATTTCAATGGCCAATCCTTTTGTTTGGTGGGGGAATACATTTGGCAGCACCTTCCTCATACAGAACACAGGAGCCATGCATTTCTGTACATATGGAAGTTGGAGAGTTCTCTAATGTGTATGGGTGCTACAGGTCACCTATCAGATACTGCTAAGCAGCCGGATCCTCATCATTGGCCTACAATATATGCAAAGATGAAGGTTAAGGAAAATGGTCCATCTTCATGGAAAAACAAGGCTTCTTTTATTAGTTGTGCTTACAAACCGGTGACAGGTTAAAATGAGAACACCTACACAATTTTGGTCATTAGTAATGATCATAACTGAGGGACTCACAGCACCAGAAACAAGTTGAAGTCGCTATTTAAACCTGTCACCAGTTTGTATGTCTTTATATTTTGCGACCGCCCCATCTTAGGAGATGTGGTATGATCAGATCATGTCCCTGTACAGTCAGACACATCCATTACACAGTACATAGCAGGGACACATATATAAGATTATCTCAGCACAGGAAATGTTGAATGATCAGACCATATTCCTGTACAGTCAGACACAGCAATTACACAGTACATAGCAGGGACACATATTAAAGATTATCTGAGCACAGGAGATGTGGTATGATCAGACCATGTCCATGTACAGTCAGACACATCGATTACACAGTACATAGCAGGGACACATATAGAAGATTATCTCAGCACAGGAGATGTGGTATGATCAGACCATGTTCCTGTATGGTCAGACACAGCCATTACACAGTATATAGCAGGGACATATATATAAGATTATCTCAGCACAGGAGATCTTGTATGATCAGACCATGTCCCTGTATGGCCAGACACCGCCATTACACAGTACATAGCTGGGACACATATTAAAAATTATCTGAGCACTGGAGATGTGGTATGATCAGACCATGTCCCTGTACAGTCAGACACATCCATTACACAGTACATAGCAGGGACACATATAGAAGATTATCTCAGCACAGGAGATGTGGTATGATCAGACCATGTCCCTGTACAGTCAGACACATCCATTACACAGTACAGGGCAGGGACACGTATATAAAATTATCTCAGCACAGGAACATTTTTTTAAACATCCAATTGTAGAAATTATTATTATTCCAAGATCTATTGGCTAAAATCAACTTTAAAATTAACTTTGTTTGTGGCAAAACCCCTTAAAGAATTGCACAATGAATAGTGATTACCCTTGTAGGATTTGACCTAGTTTTGGTTGGGAAGACTAATAGATCTATATCTCTTTCCTTATATGTTAAGAAGTTTATTGTCCATTAACCTCAAGAAAGTCAAAGTCAGCAATCAACGACTCTGAATAAAAGAAGATCTTGGTAAGTTCCATCATATAATCTCATCGCAACAAGAAATATATATATCTCAGGCCCAATGGTCAGATTGAACGAATCCAAAATGCTATAAAGGGGATATTATCATCTGGAACATGAAGAGCAGATCAATAGTACATGCAAGATGGCCCCATCACCACATTATCAAAGCGGTCAGCGGGTCGTCAGTGGGGGGTCAGTGGATAAGGTCAGTGGGCAGGTCAGCAGGGGTGGTTTTTTAGGTTAACTGTGAGCTATTACTTTTCTTGTTTTTATCCTTTGCCAGCCCTTCCAGGTACAGCAAGTGACTGGCCAGCAGGAGAATGGAGATTTTTGTAAAGTTTTAACAGAATGACATTCCACTTGAATAAATTTGCCCGTCAATACGTGCAACAATTTCTGCATAATCCAGAAACAGCTAGTATAAGATCGGATTCACACCACGATTTTTGGGGCTGCCCGGATCTGATTTGGGCGCTATTGTATCCCTATACTGTCTGTCCACCTGCATCCGGGGGATTTCTTTTTTTGCCCCGGAGACAAAATCAGAGCAGGCAGTATTTTTTGTGTCCGGGGCAAAAATCAATCAAAACTGGATCCTCCCGGATCCTCCTGATTCCGCAGCAATCCGGCGCCCCACAACATGGGAGTCAATGGGCGTCGGATTACACCGGGTTCAGCAGCAAAACTATCCAGCTCCCAGACACTGGTTGCTGAACGAGTGTCGGCTTTGAAATTCAAGCCGTGCTCATTCAGCACCTGGACAGCGGCAGCTGAAAGAGCTGCCAGCTGAAATTTCAGCACCGTGACTAGCTTACTCCAGGCGCTATGCTGACTTTTTTATCACGTTTGATGCGTTTTTCAGTGCAGATTTGTCACAAAACCCAAAGGGAATCCTTATGCAGCAAAGGGAATGAGAATCCTGACGTCTCGTACACACGCGGAATATTTTTTCCTTGCAGATTTGGTGCAGAAATAAATCTACAGAATGTCAATTCTTTCAGCATTTTTTATGCAGATTTCAACCATTCTAATGAACGGAAAAAACCTGCAGCTAAGATGCAACAAAAATGCAGGTTTTTGCTGCTGAATTCTTCCTGCCAAAAGATGCACCAAATCCTACACAGAACTGTGGTCATTTAAACTTGTGCCCATAAAAGATGCCTAAAATGATGGGACACCACCCAAACAGAGACCAGACAGAGTTTTTAATGCAAGTAGTCTTTCCAAATTTTTAACATAGAAATAGGCATACATAACAAGAGCAGAGTTACACAAAATAAATTAACGTAGCAGTAAGCCTTTAGCATAAGAGAGATGCTAGTATATCTTCTAACTTTCAGATACAAGGTTAAGGGGAAGTCTGAACAAATAAACGTAAGACAGGACTATAACAGAAGGGGTGGAGAGGATGGCTGGGGGTGATAAAGGAGGAGTAAGGAGTGAGCGGTAAAACCTAGCAAGTAGGGATGAGCGAGTCCTAAATTACTCGGAATCGCTAGACCCGCACGAGTCCGAGCCCAGGACTCGCTACTCGTTGCGAGTCTAGCGAGTCCAATGTTAATGAATAGGGAACCGAGTAATAACGAATAATGCTATTTCCAAATCGCTGATGTGTCTCTGAAAGTGTGCGAGTCCAAACTCGCAGGTTTTTCTCTTATTTGGAGCCGATGATGGGAGGGGGAAGCGATTCTCGGGCACACACCATGCTGTAAAAGCAAACATTTTATAATTTCTGGTGGCTTTCTGGGGGCTTGTAAAACAAGTAGCAGGTACTATTTCGTGAAAGGTACACACTAGAGGCTTAGGGCCCTTTCACATCTGCGTTTTTCGTAATTCGCGACAGATGCGGTGAAAAAACCGCATCTGCCGCGTTTACCGCATAACCGTTCCACTTGCGGCGCGGTTGCGGTTTTTTCTATGCAAAGTATAGGCATACTTGCGGCAGGTGCGGCAAGTGCGGTTTTGCACTTGCGGCAGGTGCGGCCGCGAAAAAAACCGCAGTAAGCCGCACCTGCCGCAAGTATGCCTATACTTTGCATAGAAAAAACCGCAACCGCGCCGCAAGTGGAACGGTTATGCGGTAAACGCGGCAGATGCGGTTTTTTCACCGCATCTGCCGCGAATTACGAAAAACGCAGATGTGAAAGCACCCTGCGATATTTTAAGACAGATGGATGGTACCGTGCGAGCTGCAGGCAGGACACCGTACAGCAACGCACTGGTACAGGAAAAAATTGTTTAGTACGCAGAACCAGGCACTGTTAGGCTGCGGTGCTGGCTGCGTGCAAGTTTACAAGTACCGTGCGAGCTGCAGGCAGGACACCGTACAGCAACGCACTGGCACAGGAAAAAATTGTTTAGTACGCAGAACCAGGCACTGTTAGGCTGCGGTGCTGGCTGCGTGCAAGTTTACAAGTACCGTGCGAGCTGCAGGCAGGACACCGTACAGCAACGCACTAGCACAGGAAATTTTTTGTGGAAAAATGGCACCAAAATTATTTGGTAGACTAGTGCCAAAAATAAGAAAAAGCTTAGGATTACAGCTCTGAGGAAAGCTGGGTGAACTAAGCTCTGAGGATGGTGCTGGATTCACTGTAAGGCTGCTCCTATCTCCCTTCCTTACAGTCCTGTACAGCAATCCTCCGTCCTGGTAGTTCTGAAAAGAACTTTTGGGTTATGTGTGAGGAATCTTGACTCCTACACTCCGTCCTGTTAGTTCTGAAAAGAACTTTTGGGTTATATGTGACTCCTACACTGCCTAACTGTCCCTAGATCTGCTCCAAGTCTCCCTGCACTAGGTCAGCTCTTCTCAGGAATGTGCCCAAAATGGCGGGGGCAAGCCTTATATACTGCCTTGCCTGTCATAGATGACATAGGCATCACGATGGACAGCAGCCAATCATAGTCCTGACACAACCAAAGCTGCTATGGCATTACTGACTATGATTGGCTGTCTTCACAAGTTTTCTGACCTAACACGCAATGCTGACTAGTAACATAAAAGATTCTGGATTCGCGAGTCCCGAATAGAGAATACAGGACTCGGAATCGCAGACTCGCTAGGATTCGGACTCGTAGACTCGCTCAGATTCGCTGCTGTTTGGGGAGATTCAAGCTATATAGTGATGTGATAGAGCGAGTCTAGCGAGTCTAGCGAGTGAGATAAAGTAAACTCTGACAAAACTAAGATTGCCATTGACTTGCATTGGACTCGTTACTGAGCGAGTATTCGCTAAAAGACTCGCCGATTACCGAGTCCAGCGAGTCCCTTAAGAATCGCCGAGTAACGAGTCCTAGCGAGTAGACTCGCTCATCCCTACTAGCAAGCAGAGTTTCATGGGTTTAGTGAGGTCCAGAAAACATGCCAAGGGGACCAAATGGAGTCAAATCTATCATTTGTCTCATTTTCCAGAAATCCTTTAAGTATAAATGGGGGCTTGTATGCCACGCTACCATACAGATCAGTCAATAAATTCACTGACAGGATTTAAACCTTTTTGGATGATTTATTATCAACGGGTTTCAGGGTCTTCATGCCCCTTCATCAGGAGAATCACATAGATGTACATCCTTGCTTTTCCTACAGCTTTTCCTGTGTGTTCCTGAAAAGCGTCCATCATGCAGCTCTGTGTGCGGCTGCTACTAAGGTAAACACAGTGTTTCTATGGACTCACATTTCCAGCCAGTGCTTGCCGTTAACGTTTGCCGGTATTAGCTATTCCTGGAAACGTGGGTCCATAACCCAGTATGACCCTAGCCTAAGAGGAGTCTAGTAGTCTTTTTAGTTAGGGCATGTGGGAAGATATTAAGTAAGGAAATCTGAGGGTCTAGAGGCAGTGTTAAGTCTAAGACTTGACTAATTGTTATTTGAACTATTTTCCAAAATGGTCAAATCAACGAACACTCCCAGAATATATGAAAGATCGACCCTCCTAGAGGAGTGCACCTCCAGCAAAGGGATGAGATAGATGGGTCCACCCTATGTAAAAATTCAGGTGTGTGGTACCCGAAGTGGAGGATCTTGTACTGGTTTTCCAGTATTTTGTCAATATTCTCCAGATATAGGCCAGGGTCACACATACCATCCGTTTTTGGCTTAGATCCGTTTTTGGGATCTTTAGAGCCATTTTTTTTTCAAAGTCCAAAAACGCATATGCATTAACGCATGTGTGTGTGCGTTTTTCAAGAACTGCTAGCAGCGTTTTTGGGTGCATTAAAAAAATGCACGCTTTTTTTTAACAAGGTGCCCTATGGGAGACACGTGTTAATGCATGGCACATATAGGCACCATGCGTTAACACATGTGTTTTTGCATGCGTTTTTGGTGAAAAAATGACTAAGTCCAAAGGGCTTATGTTCTAAGGGCTTAAAAAAGCAGATTGGTATGTGTGACTCTGGCCATACTCACCTTAGCGTCTTTACCCATCTCTTTTCATCAGGGTATACGCTTTGCATTTCACCTGTGTAAGGACACACACTAAAGTACAAGTGGAATTGCAAGGTTGACATAAGACTGAAAATAGAACTTTTTCTAAAGATGAAAATACTTCTTTATTAGGCTAGGGTCACACTTGCAGATTTTACATGCATTTTTGAGACTTGCGTTTTCAGAAAACGCATGCAAAAACGCATCCATAGGCCCCCATGCAAAAAATGCATGCCCCAATAGCAAAAATGCATGTCTAAATGTACCATACGTTTTTGGGATGCGTTTTTGGCTCAGCACCAAAAAATACTGCATGCAGCATTTTTTGGTGCTTTTTCAAAAACGCATGCGTTTTTTTTAACATGGGGCCCTATGGGAAACGCATGCGTTTTTGAAAGTGTCTAAATCTACCGTTTTTTAAGGGTGCCCCACACCTATCAGCTAAAACACATGCAAAAGCGCAGGCTGGAAAAAAGCACCTTAAAAAACGCATGCCAAGTGTGACCCTAGCCTAACATCATGTCAGATCCAACTGACTAAGGTCGGCTTGACACCACGGTGAAATCCGATCTGGGGCTGTCAGGGATGAACCTGACAGCCCTGGACCGGATTTCGGCCCCATAGTATGCAGAAAGCTGCCATCCGACTTCCATCTGTCCGGGAGAATCTGTGAGGATTCGGATTTTTCTCCCGGACACAAAAATGCTGCATGCAGCATTTTTGTGTCTGGGGAAAAAAAATCTAATCCTCCCAGATCCTCCCAGTCCGGTGTGATCCGGCGCGCCTAACATGGGGGTCTATGGCGCCGGATCGCTCGGCGCTGAACGTCAGCACCACAGAGCTGTCCCCTGCTCGCTCCCCACGGTCCTGAATTATCAGCAGCTGCAGCTGCAAATGAGCCATCCGGCTGCACACCAGACCACCATACCAGAGGGCATAATTGGCCCTCCGGTTCTGTGTCCAGATCCTGTCCGGGGCTGTCAGATTCACCCCTGACAGCCCAGGTCGGATCTTGCCGTGGTGTAACGCCGGCCTTAGGCTAGGTCCACACTTGGGAGCCTGAATCCGTCTACTGGATCCTTTAACGGATTCGTTTTTTAAGTTGTCAATTTTGAGCCATTTGTATCGCATGTGTTAACGCATGCGTTTCCCATAGACCCCCATGTTAAAAAAAAACAGATGCGTTTTTGACAAAACCCTAAAAAACGTTGTAGACCCTATTAAAAACAGATTTCTCAAAAACGCAATGCGTTAAACGGATTGCTCTTTAGCACACTTTTGCAATGCGTTTTTTGCATTGGAGTCTATGGGTGCGTTAACGCAAGCGTTTCCCATAGGGCCCCATGTTAAAAAAAGTATGTGTGGCACCCCAGGGGTTAATGTGCCACAAAAACATCAACACTGGTTTACTCCCCACACAACACTACACTAGAAAGTGGAAGGAGCTTAGGTGGCACCTGCACTAGTGGGAGGAGCTAAAGTTGTTTACCTCAGAGCAAGAGTGACAGTTAGTTCAGTCTAGTCTGGAGCAGGAGCAGAGCCAAGTAGAAGTGGAGGTCCTGAGAGGTCTGAGGAGAGGAACAGAGGAACAGAAGAACATCCCCGGGATAAGAAGTTACCCTAAACTTAACCCCGGAGATGCGCTTAGGACGGATACCGGATCCGAGGCTGTGCCTGAGACAGACAGGACAGTAAACACTGGGATAGTGAAGGTCCACCATCTTCACAGCACCATAGTAAAGCAACACGGAGGAGTCAGTGACACAGAGGACTCAAGTTGCCCAGCATATTGGTACCGTGAGCAGAGACAGGGCCAGCAGTACAGCTACAAGCAGCAGCAGGGCCACACACAGTGCATAAGTAGGAAGCCAAGGACCCGGTCAGGGTGGGAGCAACCCGGTACAATATTGTGTTATACCATCTGCAAGTAAAGACATGGAAAACTACAGAAACTGTGAGTGTGTGTGATCCTTATGCTGAAGCCCCATTTTCCCTCATAAACTGCCATTGCCTCCACTCTCATCATCTCTACTGCTACCCCTACTCTCCTGCAGCATCAATAACCACCATCACAGACTTTCACTACTCCTATCATCCCTGTCCCGGGGAACCCAGTTCTACCCACTGGAACTATTTCATCCAAGCTGCTATCCGATCATCTCCGGAGGTTCTGCAGCAGCGGCGGCCCCATCACTGGCCGCATATAGTGGGTGGCGTCACGACTGACAAATCCCCTGTAAATAACCCCCATTTTATTGTGCGGGCCCGGGACACGGTCCGGACCAGGACCGCCGTGACATCCCCCAGCAGTACCCCGGTCTGGTACCGAGTACCCCGTCCCAGTGGGCTCCACATATGCGTCTTTTACTGCACCCCAAAAACTGGGTGCAGTAAAAAAACGCATGCGTCTTTTTCAAATGCATGTCACACTTAAGTCCAGGATCCGTTTTTAGCATCAGTTTTTGGACTTAGGAAAAAAAAAGTGAAAAAACTGATGCAAAAACCGGATCCTGGACTTATGTGTGACCCTAGCCATATAATGGGTTTATTTGTTTTTGTTCTTTGGAGAACAAGAATGGCCTAAATCTGATGGAATTGCCAAGAAAATATTATAAACAAGTGCAAATGTGAACAGAGCTTAAATCTGTTGAATGTTTTTGAGGTTTAAATATCTCCATAGTTTAGGATTAAAAAAAGCAAATTTCATTAAAGTTATTTGATTAATATAGTTTATAGTTCATTTTGTCCATGATTTTCTCCATAGATCTTAGAAAAATGTCTTCCGTCCATTTCTTCCTAGTCATCTTGGGCATTTTCCTTCTGGAGTTGACTTCATGCCTTGATCCGTTTCGAGCTGAAAGAGATTTTGATGAGTTTAAAAAGCGTCACATTATAAAAGAGAAATTCACGACCTGCACACATTATATGGCCAGACGAGGAATCAATAAACCTAATGGCTGCAAATATGTCAACAGCTTCATCGATGCTCCGGAGGATGACGTCGAAAGAATATGTAAGAATAAAGCAGACGGCCCATACTGGAGCAAAAAATGTTTTCAAGTATTTAACTGTACCCAAATCTCACAGAAGCCTTGTAAATACAGAAAGGACAAAACGGTACTGTCACAAGTTAACGTAACCTGTGAGAACACAGTGCCAGTGCACTTATCTGGAACTAGAAAATGTTGATGTCTTCTATGGGTCTACTAGTTGAGATCTACTATGTGTAATGTAAGTTTTTGGTTAGAGCCACTGTGCAAGAAAGCATGGCTGCTTTCTTCCATAAACAATGCCACACCTGTCCTCAAGTTGTGTATGATATAACAGCAAGAGGCTGGACAAGCTCTCTTGGTCCATGTCACAGTTTTGGAATCTGACCCCACAGGTCCTGATACTCAGGAGTAAATTCATCATTCCCCCAATGCTCTACAGCAGTGGTCCCCAACTCTAGTCCTCAGGAGCCGCACACAGGTCATGTTCTCAGGATTTCCTTAGTATTGCACAGGTGATAATTTAATCACCTGCACAGATGATGATTCCAACCCCTGTGCAATGCTAAGGAAATCCTGAAAACATGATCTGTTGGTGGCTCTTGAGGACTGGAATTGTGGAACACTGCTCTAAAGGGACCTAAAGAATTATTAGCCAATTGTATATAGCCTATGGCCTCTGCCTTAGGGCCGCTTCACACTGCGGCATGATCCGGTCCGGTTCTGTCCGGGAGGACCTAGACAGCTGCGGACCGGATCAGCACACAGGACTGGGGGGCTATTATGCCCTCCGGTCCTGTGTGCAGCGCACGCAGCTGCAGCCGCTGACAGGTCAGGACCGCGGCGCCCGCAGTCCTGACTTATCAGCAGCGGGAACTGCGTGTGCTGCACACAGGACCGGAGGGCATAATAGCCCCCCAGTCCTGTGTGCTGATCCGGTCCGCGGCTGTCTGGGTCCTCCCGGACAGAACCGGACTGGATCATGCCGCAGTGTGAAACCGGCCTTACCTATTTAGGCTAGGGTCACACTTGGCTGCGTTTTTTAAGGTTGTTCTTGGCACAACGTCCAACACACAGTGCCTCTGGATTATGTGTACATACCCTCAAGGGTTTTTCCACTGCATTGGAATTGATCAATAGGTGTCTGAGATCTGGCACCACAGCTACTCGCAGCGCCATAAGCCGGATGTAAACAGTGTACATAATTCCATCATTTTGTTACACTGTTGAGGCCATTATGAGCTTTTGTTTTGGAAAATATGACTATTATTTGAAAAAAAAGATGATCTGCCGGACTGAAAGCAGCCACTACACAGTATGAGGCGCAGTGGTGTTCATCTTCATACACTGTTTACATTTAGTATCTGCGGGTGCGGTAAATAGTTGGCAATGGAGCGAGCATCGCTGTGATCAGGTACAGTTGGTGATTGGCTCAGTGAGGTGTTTGATTGGCTTATACTGGGGTTAAAAGCACAGCTTTTGGGTGTAGTGCGTCTCCAAAATAAAAAAATATAATCCCCACCGTTCCACCCCCGGAAGTGTTTTCCTTATGGCTGTATGTGTGCAAAGAGCTGAACTGCCAATCAGTGACTTCCATTGAGGTTCGGGTCCTGAACAGTGGGCAAAAAATATTTGGCGGCACCGCCTGAACCCGAACCTCCACTGGTCTACTCATCTCTAGTGGAGATAGCAGGTGTCAAACCAGTGGCGTAACTTCAGGCCCAGGGGCCCCGATGTGAAAGCTCCAACGGGGCCCCCAATTATTGGAAGTCTTTTTCTATAGGTCAAAGGGACTTTTGGGGCCCCCCTAGGGTGCAGGGCCCGGGTGCGATCGCAACCCCTGCACCTATTGTAGTTATGCCCCTGTGTCAAACCATAAGTATCAAGTGGTAGAAAATCATTTAACGCGCTTATGTATATGTAGAACGCATGTCATTGCCTAAAATATTCTTTGCACTAACTATATGAAGATAGATTTCTCATTAACTTGGTTGTTGTGGAGGAGGAAAATGAATTATATTATGTCCAAGAGGCTTCAAGTTACTTTTCTGCTAACTGCTATTATTGCTATTGCACGTGGAAATAAAAGAATCATTGTCAAGCTCATCAACATGGTGTCCTCAGTCTTCTCTCTCTCTCTTTCTCTCTGTCTCTCTACATATATATATATATATATATATATATATTTTGTTCTTCAAATTTAAAAAGTATTTTGATTTAAAGCACCTAGAACCTAAAATAACAAAAGATGGAAGCATAAATGAACATTCTACTCCTCATGATGAAGGTGGGGGTTTCTTCATGGGTTATTTTTCATGGGTTAGTCTCGGTTTAGCCAGGTGAGATGCAGCTACAGAAAAAACACAAGTATGGCTGAGCTGTTTTCAAGATTCTCAGGATGGCTTCACACCACGATTTTCGACTGTCAGGTTGTGTCCGGTGTTTTGCAGGAAGTACCCGACACATCCTGACAGCCCCGGACGAGCAGAACAGGAATCGTCTGTGCTGCTGTCCAGTGCTGAAATTTCATCAGCGCAGGTGCATTGATGCTGCCCGCGGTGCTGAAATTGCAGCCGTGGCGCTCGCCATGGTGCTGAACTTCAGCGGCAGCTCTGACATGCTGCACAGTCCAGGTGCTGAACGAGCGTTGCTGAATTTCAGAGCCACCACTCTGTCAGCACCAGGCTTCCGGGAAGATAATTTTTTTTTGCCGATTCAGGGGCGATCCGGTGCCCATAGACTACCATGGGCGCCGGATCGCCCCGGATCATCTGGTTTTGTTTGTTTTTGCCACGGGACACAAATAATGCTGCAAGCTCTGATTTTATGTCCAGGGGAAAAAATTAAAACAACCAGATCCTCCCGGAATAGCACAAAACCGGAAGGCAAATAACAGCCATCCAGCCCCATAGGGATACATAGGGGCATAATCGGATACGGGTCTGTCCGGTTCACACTGGGCAGACCTGGACCCGAAAAATCACTGTGTGAAGCCGGCCTTAAATAAGTGAAGGAATGATACTGGAATGTCTAACCCAAAATCATCAGCTCAGGGCGCAATAGCAAATCTCCACACATCATTTATGAGAAAATAAAAGAGTTATTGTGTCCCAAATTTTCAAGCCCAAACCATAACAATTTGGATTTGAAAATTTCTGAATTCTTTTTACCACTTAAAAGGGTTGTACCATGAATAAAGTTCATTTTAATCCATAGATCTTTGAATAATAATAATTTCCATTTTTGTGTTTAAAAAAATGTTCCTGTGCTGAGATAACCTTATATATGTGTTCCTGCTATGTACTGTGTAATGGATGTGTCTAACCGTACAGGGACATGGTCTGATCATACCACATCTCCTGTGCTGAGATAATCTTATATATGTGTCCTGCTATGTACTGTGTAATGGATGTGTCGGACCATACAGGGACATGGTCTGATCATTCCACATCTCCTGTGCTGAGATAATCTTATATATATATCCATGCTATGTACTGTGTAATGGATGTGTCTGACCATACAGGGACATGGTCTGATTATTATTATTATTTATTTATTTACAGAGCACCATTGATTCCATGGTGCTGTACTTGAGAAAGGGTTATATACAGACAAGTTAAAAATACAATGAACAAAGTGACAGACTGATACAGAGAGGGGAGAGGACCCTGCCCTTGCGGGCTTACATTCTACAGGGCAATGGGGATGGACACAGTAGGTTGGGTCTGCTCGGGTGGTGCTGGAGTGCCAGGTCCGAAGGTGGTGGAGCGCCGGGTCCAGTGGTGTTGAGGCGGCACTGTGGTCATTGCAGGTTGTAGGCTGTTCTGAAGAGATGGGTTTTCAGGTTCCGCTTGAAGGTTCTGAGTGTGGAGGACAGTCGGACGTGATGGGGTGCAGAGTTCCAGAGGATAGGGGATGCTCGGGCGAAGTCTTGCAGGCGGATAGATGAGGGACGTACAAGTGTGGAGGAAAGAAGGAGGTCTTGGGAGGATCAAAGATTATGAGTTGGATGATATCGGGAGATTAGTTCAGAGATATATGGGGGGGACAGATTGTGGACGGCTTTGTAAGTCAATGTTAGTAGTTTGAATTGGATACACTGGTGACTTGGGAGCCAGTGGAGGGATTTGAAGAGGGGAGAAGTGGAGGAATAACGAGGAGAGAGGTGGATTAGTCGGGCAGTAGAGTTAAGGACAGATTGAAGTGGTGCAAGAGTGTTAGCAGGAAGGCCACAGTGTAGGAAGTTGCAGTAGTCAAGGCGGGAGATGATGAGGGCATGCATTAGTAGTTTAGCAGATTGGGGGTTGAGGAAGGGACGGATTCTGGAAATATTTTTGAGGTGGAGGCGGCAGGAGATGGCAAGGGTTGGATGTGTGGCTTGAAGGACAAGGCAGTGTCAAGTGTTACTCCGAGGCAGCGGACTTCAGGTACAGGGCAAAGTGTGATGTCATTTATTGTGATAGATAAGTCTTGCAAGGAAGGTGTGTGAGATGGAGGAAACATGATGAGTTCGGTTTTGTCTACATTGAGTTTTAGGAAGCGAGAGGAGAAGAAGGAGGATATGGCTGATAGACACTCCAGGATTCTGGACAGCAGAGAGGTGACGTCTGGGCTAGAGAGGTAGATCTGAGTGTCATCAGCGTACAAGTGATACTGGAAGCCATGGGACTTTATGAGTTGTCCCAGACCAAGAGTATAGATTGAAAAAAGGAGGGGCCCGAGGACAGAGCCTTGAGGGACCCCAACAGAGAGGGGATGGGGCGAGGAGGTTGTGTGGGAGTGGGAGACAATAAATGTGTCGTTGGAAAGGTAGGAAGAGATCCAGGAGAGGGTAAGGTCAGTGACACCAATGGAAGAGAGGGTCTGTAATAGGTGGCAGTGGTTGACTGTGTCGAATGCAGAGGACAGGTCTAGAAGGAGGAGGACGGAGAAATGTCTGTTAGCTTTGGCCATCAGTAAGTCGTTAGCAATTTTGGTCAGGGCAGTTTCAGTAGAGTGGTGAGGGCGGAAGCCGGATTGAAGGTCGTCAAAGAGAGAGTTGGATGAGAGGTGGGATGAGAGTACAGTGTGGACATGCTTTTCGAGAAGTTTGGAAGCGAACGGGAGCAGAGATATGGGCCGGTAGCTGGATGTGGAAGTGGGGTCAAAGGATGGCTTTTATAAGATAGGTGTAATTGTTGCGTTTTTGAAAGCAGAAGGAAAGGTGCCAGAAGTTAGTGATAGGTTGAAAAGGTGGGTTAGGGCTGGGATAAGTGTTATGGTGAGGTTGGGGAGGAGGTGGGATGGGATAGGGTCCAGTGCACAAGTGGTGAGGTGCGATTTGGAGAGGGGGTGTTCAAGTTCTCCTTCAGTGATGGATGGGAGGAGGGTTAGTGGGGGAGAGGATTGATCCGGTATACATGGGGGTTGCGGTGGTTGGGTAGCAAATACTTGTCTGATCTGGTCGATCTTGTTGGTGAAGTATGTTACAAAGTCTTCTGTAGAGATACGAGAAGTAGGAGGAGGCAGTGGGGGGCGAAGGAGAGAGTTAAATGTGTTGAATAACTGCCTGGGGTTGTGGGACAAAGAGGATATGAGGGTAATGAAGTAGTTCTGTTTAGTGGTGGTAAGTGCTGACTTGAATTTGAGAAGTACTTGTTTAAATGCTGTGTAGTCTTCTTGTGACTGTGTTTTCTTTCACCGCTGCTCTGCAACCCTAGTGGCTCGCCGCAGATTTTTAGTGGTATCTGTGTGCCAGGGTTGTCTGTTGATTCCGTCGTGTTCTGCCATGAATGAGAGGGGTAGCTGCATCAATAGCTGATGTGAGTGTAGAGTTGTAGAAAACTGTGGCATTATCTGTGTCATGGAGTGAGGATATGGATGATAGTGGTAAAATGGTGTTGAAGAGTGTGTGAGTGTCCCTGAGGAAGGAGCTGGGTATTGGCTCCGAAACGCGTCGGATAAAATATACACCTTCATCCAGATACTCTGGTCTTCTGGTCTTCTTTGGCAGCAGCGCGGATCGAGCGACACTTCATCCTATATATGCTATTTTTGGATCGTGGTGACCCGTGGATGTGTGAATCCAGCAGCAGCTGCCTATTGAGCGATTAAACAGGTTGTGGGTATACACAACCAGACCAGGTGAGCAGATTCTACTCATTGATACATCCACTCTCCATATTCAGGAGAAAAGACCCTATTGCACATTTTATGTCACTTTCTAGACATATATAAGATTATCTCAGCACAGGAGATGTGGTATGATTAGACCATGTCCCTGTACAGTCAGACACATCCATTACACAGTACATAGCAGGGACACATATATAAGATTATCTCAGCACAGGAACAATTTTTTTTAAACATCCAATTGTGGAACTTATTATTATTCCAAGACCTATTGATTAAGGCTAGGGTCACATTTGCAGTAGCAAAAGCAGATCATGATCTGGTTTTGAGCTGTAAAAATGCTAAAAACCGGATCAGGATCCGCAGCCCATAGGAGCCCGTTATAAAACCGGATTGCACTACATGCAATACAGTTACCGCTTCCGGATTTGCAGCCTGCAGTAAAAATCATGCAGGCTGCAGTTTTTAGTGCGGTTTGCAAACCGCAGCAGGCTTGCTATAATGGGCTCCTATGGGAGCCCATCCGGCTACTGCAAGGCACATGTGAATGCCTGCGGTAGCCGGCTGCTTTGTTCATCCCTGTTGCCACAGGGATGAACAAAGGGTTAATGTTAATAATAGATGTGGGAACCATGTCTCCAGGGAGTGCCCACCCTCCCTAGAGACATGGTGACCATAGGGGGCAGCATATGAAGGGTTAATTAGATGTATTACTGTATTGTCGGCTATTGTCGGCATTTGCTATTTTATGGGTCCTGAAAGCTTTAACATTAGTTCTATGGCGGTGCGCTGCCCATAGAACTAATGTTAAAGCTTTCAGGACCCTGGATAGCGGCAGATACAGTACGCACATTACATACTGTATCTCCTCCACAGCGAGGAGCCGCTGGCTTTAATTCATAAAATAGTAAATGCCGACAATATCCGGCAATACAGTAATACACCTAATTAACCCTTCGTATGCTGCCCCCTATGGTGACCATGTCTCTAGGGAGGGTGGGAAACTCCCTGGAGACATGGTGCCCATATTTATTATTAACATTAACCCTTTGTTCATCCCTGCAGCAGCAGGGATGAACAAAGTATCCGGCAACCGGATTGCACGTTCTGAGCAATCCAGTTACCGGATCCGGGTTTAAAGACACATTTTGAACACAAAATGTGTCTGAAGGCTCATGCGATTTCCGCATCCGGATGTGGATGCGGTAATCACAATGAGCCTTCCAAACGTGACCCTAGCCTAAAATCAACTTTAAAATACATTTTATTCCTTGAGAAAACCCTTTTAAAAGCTCATTCACACAGCCATTTTTCTCATTTAAGTGCTAGCCATGATTTTCCTATGACAGCCTATGGAGTGTTTCACATGTTCCATGAAAACCATGACGAATTTTGATCCTAGTGTTGGATCAAAATCGGCAATTCTAGTGTGTGGGTCCATGGAAAAGAAATTGTACAACACTCAAATGACATCTGATTTCTATCTGACTTTCATGGACTGTTCTATAGTTTAGAGACACAAAGGCGAATAGGGTCTTATCTCAATGAGAAAGGGGGCAGTTCGCCTGTTTGAAAGGTGCTCACCTGATAGGGTTGTGTGACCCACAACCGATTGTGCTTGTACAGCTGCTGCTGGACCCACACTTTCACATGCACCGTGGAATACAACTGGAAAGAAGAGGGACAAAAGTGCTGATGATCTGCGCTGCTGTGAAGAAAGACCAGACCAAAGGTCTGATGCAATGATATTCCTTTATTCTTCCGACGCGTTTCGGAGCCCATTTTGCTCCTTCCTCAGGGATTACATATACCATGGTCTGTTGACACTTGGATTAAACTCTGATCAAAAAAATTGGTCCCTTTTTCTCGTACATAGAAAATACAGACAAGTGAATGAGACCTAATTAACACTATGCATGTTTGGTATGAACACAATTGTAGTGACTTTAAGAATTATGTTTCCATGTCATTTGTGACATACAAATGAATGTCATGAAAACACAACACAAAAAATAATGGCTGAATTGCATTTTTTTTTCACAATTGCTTCCTACTTTTTTTTTTCAGTACATTGTATGGTCAAATGGATAATGTCATTCAAAATTACAACTTGTCCCACAAAAAAACAAGTCGTCCATCCTAGCGTTATTGTGGCGCCCCTGCAGACTGGTCGCCACTGTGATGCCGTACCTACTCCACAGGTGTGGTGTCACTGTTCTTGTGGCACCCCACCGGTCTGGACGCTATGAGAAGTACTGCACCCAAGCCAGGGTGTGGTTCTCCAGTAGCCAGAAGATGGAGGATGGTAGGTGTAAAAATCCACAACATACACACACTTAGGACCCAGGGGAACAAGGTAAACCCAGGGGGAGGGTCCAGTGGGACAATCGGGGTAGGGAAGTGTGGGTGAGAGGCACAAGAGTGAGAGAACAGTTTTAGTGTTTCGGTTTGGAGTGAAACAGAGAACAATGAGAACGTAGAGTACAGAGAGTGGAGAAGTCGAGTTGAGTGAGGAGGAGAGAACAGCAAAACTGCAGAGAAGGGGACTTGCGCTGTGCTACGCTCATCCTGGGAAGCCGAGAGGAAGGAACCCTAGGGGCACCGACTGAGCTGAAGCGGTCTGTGCGCCCTAATCCGGGACTGGTAATACCAGATGGAGGGGTTGTGGTCAAGAAACAGGGACCGAACCTGAAAACAGCACCGGACTCCAAATTAAAACCTTTGAACTGGAGGCTACAAGCTTCATAAGAGCTGTGGCTCACACACCTGGCGTATTCTCAGAGAAAGCAGCCGGACAAGGGTCAGGGGACAAGATACCAGTCAACCACTAACACCCGAGGCTGCCGAATCAGGGCTCTGCGCGCAGAGACGCTGTCAAGCACGGGCACTGAGGATCCGGACCAGAGAGGGAGGCCAGGAAAAGCACATCACCGAGGAATTTATACTTGCTGCCCTGATCTCTTAAAGACTGCACAGACCGGAGTTTACCTGAGAGAGTGTAACATTTATGACCTGTAACATTAACCCCCTGCCTGCCAGAGACTATCAATTACTCCATCCGCTGCCATGGGGACATACTCCACAGTGGGGAGCCACTGCATCCCAGCTGCCCATCCATTGTTCCCAGAGATTCTGCAGTAGAGCCGGCTACCCATAGCCGCAAACCACGGATGGCGTCACAAACAATTCTCCCTTTAAACCACCCAATCCCTATATACTCCCCAAGAATGCTTTAAAACTGAACCCAGGGTCACGGAGCCTGGTCTCAACCCCTGTGACTCCCCAGAAGCACTAAAGCCCTGTTCCGAGTGTCCCACAGCCCTGGGGTGCATCATTCCTAGGTGAGAAGGGTCACAAACCTAAGACACAGATTTGCACACAACACCATCCCGAGTCCAGGTTGGGGGGTTCGGGTGGACCCTTTTGAGGGAGGGCCCCATCTCCTGGCTGGAGGAGGGGTTAGCAGTAGGTTAGAAAAGGAGTCAGAGTAGGAGGGGAGAAAACACTCTAGAAGAGAGGAGACCGTAAGAGGACAGCATCAAGAGCGGATGCAGGACAGAGATCATCCTAGGGGACATGGGAGTGGGGGATCCACCCATGTGTCTCGAATCTGGCCCAACCCTAGTTGGGCAGAGGAATGAGTTGCCTGAGGGAACCGGCCCCGATCTGGTGGGAGTGCTGCACGCCTCAACCAGGAAATCCAGAGGCCATCATTTCTGCATGAGCGTTGGCTACGAACCATGGCTAATCGCCGGGACGGTGGCTAGAACTAGGGTCAGGGGACGTGCTGATGCAGTTGCCTGACAAGACCCGCAGCCATCAGCCTGGGACTCTATCCATGAAGGCGCTGGGAAGCAGGGAGAGTAGCCAGCGCAGGGAGGAGCAACCAGGAAAGGCTATGAATGGTGTCTTGGCAGAGTGACCTTAATCATCTGGGAACTAACCTGCCTGCACTTTGGAGGAGCACAGTACGCAGAGGGGTGAACTTGGCTGATCATCAAGTAAAGATAACGAACTGCATGAATTGTGTTTGCCTCCTTCTTCCTCACCATCAACACCCTAATAGACTGTACACACCATCCTTGGGTCCCAGCTCCACCTGTGGGGAGCTTTACCATCCCGACTGCACTACCATCTGCCCTAGCTGTCATATCCTGCAGCGTCGGCCACCCCTGGCCGGGTACCACAGGTGGCTTCACGAACCTTCCCCTGTAAATATTCACCTTTACTGCACGCCCGGGCCACGGAGCCACCCCACTACCGTGGCCTCCCAAGCACCGACTGGCCCGGTAACCAAGTATCCATGGCCCTAGTGGGTGTCACAATATGTTTACGCAAAAATCTAAAAAGTTACAATTCCTTCAAGAATGAGAGTGAAAAAATACAAACAAAGAGCGAAAATTGGTTGTGGATTCCACGGTTTAATATAAAGTGAGAATTAGAAACCAGTATATCTCATAACAAGACAATGATCCAGAACCAAAATCTCTGAAATACAGATACCATAAATGTCTCTGTGCAGACAATCCCTTTAAGTGTACCCTTAATTATTTGAGCAATGTATTTCTAAATAAAATCAAGATTCCCACCACAGTTTTTCACACTTCTTAATGCTTATAAACATTTTTGGTGTTGGCTTTATGAGGATGTCACCTACCTAACACATTTAAGAATTCTTCCACTTCAAAGGAAGCCACAATCTTGAAGTTGAGACTGAATCTGTGAGGTGTGTTATCAGGTGAGATGAGGCAGATAACATAAATTATAGCATTTGATGTATTATAACCCTTTGATGCCAAAATCAATGTATTACAGAAGTTTTCTGCTGCTCCAGCCTCTTAAGTAAACTTTTCTCTAAACTTCAATATAAAGTCAGTAATTTAAAAGCAATAAAATCATGTGATATGTAATATACAGGACTGTGATGGGGTTACTCACTTAGCTGTGGATTTGAGGCAAACACATGAACAATTTTTATTTAAGTCTAGCCGGTGTAATTGCTTCTTATAAACTACTCAAATAACACAGAAACAAAACAGCGTTTTTCCTGGCAGAAACTCCCAGCATTCCATAGAAAAAGAGAAATGACAGAAGCCATTATCTACTAGAACCGTCAGACTGTTGCACTTAACCTGCTGCCTCACTATGGATGGAAAGAAACACAAGACAGTGATTCGGCAGTGAGCCTAGTGAAGAGGCTGGTAACCCAACCGGATTCCCAACTTGAAAAGAATGCTCCACCAGAGGCCCAACACCTGTGGAAAGAAAGAAGCAGGTTATTCATCTATCAAGAACAATTGTGCGAATGGTATATCAACCCCAGAACACATGAAATGGTATGGCAAGTTGTGGGTCCAAAGAGAGACATCTAAATTGTGTTGGAAGCGTACCATAATGGAGCAGGACACTTTGGATGGAGAAAACTGGAGATATTGTTACGTGAAAGATTCTACTGGATTGGCATGAGATCTACCATAGAGAAATGGTGTAAAAATTGTGGACCATGCTCATTGAGAAGAAAAGACTGTAACAGCCAGAAAGCACCACTACAGCCTATCATCACTAAACAGCCATTAGACCTGATAGCCTTAGATTCCATCAAACTTACACCCAGTAGATCAGGCTATACCTATGTTCTTACCATGGTGGACCGCTATTCCAGATTCCTAGTGGTAGTTCCTGTGAAAGACTTAACAGCTCAGACAGCAGCAAGGATCTTTCAAGCCTATTTCTGCGGACCACACGGGTATCCAGAACAGGTATTGACAGATCAAGATCCTGCCTTTGAAGCTGAAGTTTCAAGAGTTCTGTAACTTGCACGGATGCAAGAAAATTTGTACCACGCCTTACCATCCCCAAACCAACGGAATGTGCGAGAAAATGAATCATGTGGTAATAGAATTGCTAAAAACTCTGCCACTAGAAGAACGAAACAGATGGACAGAGAAGTTACCAGACCTTGTTGACATCTACAACAACATCCCAGTGAGCTCAAGAAATTGTACCCCTGCATACCTCATGAGAGCAAGACCAGGAAAATTGCCAGTAGACTGTGCAATGGGCATTGTGGTTCCTGAAGAAAACACTTCAGATGTAGATTGGGATACCAGAAGAAAAGAGCAGTACAAGAAAATACAGAAATATGTTGAGAGAAGTTTGGCAAAATCAAGAGGAAAGCAAGAAGCAGACTTTAACAAAAGAGCACAAGAAACACCCTTAACACCAGGTGAATTGGTTTTGAAAAGGAAAAGGAGACTCCACAAGTTAGATGATCAATGGGAAGCAGAACCATACACTGTATAAGCATCAAACTTTGACAACCAGAAGACCTGTCTGATCAGTAAACGCAATGAAGAAACAACAGCAACAGTGTCCAGAGATCATTTAAAGAAGTACCCTCAACCCCCACAACCAAAGGAAGATGTCCCTTGTCCAGTACCAGAAGAAAAGGAACCAAAGACAGTCAAGACAATCTTAGGAGATATACCTGCAGATTGGCCCCAAATAGAAGGTGCATACCTGATACCAATGTTGACATTCCCACAACCAGTTGAAGAACCAAGAGCAGAAGAGAGTCCTGCAATCGGTGCACCTGCCATTTCCACTGTGAGAATGAGAAGACACTCGGGCATACCTATATTACGTAGACCAACACATGGGTCAGCATACAGTGTTTGCTCTACACCAAGCTTACACACTAGTGGAATACCAGTTTTACGTAGTCAACACATAGTAACTTGGGTCAAACACCACTAAGATACAGACAATGAAATATAAAACGTAGAAAAATGTAAACAATTGTTTAAAATGTAAATATGTAATTAATGTTAGTGTACAGGAGGGTGAAGAGTAGGCCAAAACAGGTCACACCAGGTACACAACATCAGAAAGAGAGGTGAGTGGAGTTGGCTTAAGGAGCTTGTCTAGGTAGAGCAAACTCTTGGCCAATAGGTGACCCAAGGGCCAGGATGCCTACAGCGCTTATGACTGGTAGAGGCCCCTGCAGTACCTAGGACTCCTACGCCAAGGCACCCGTAGTAAGTGTTTGTTGTGTACTTTGAAATTTTAAGCCTACAGAGACTTTACCTGTTTGGACTTTTTGAACTTTTTATAATGGACCATAGCCACAGGACTGGTGGTGGCAAAAATACCTTAAGCAGCCTGCAGCGGATGGACTAGCGCTGTATGGACAGGTTACCTGTTTTTCCCATTTTTCCCTGGTTTTTGTAATTTTCATTTTGAGACTCTGTTCAAATTAACGTAAATATTAATGTCATGTTATGTTTGTTAGAAATTGCTTCAGTCCTGGAGAACTGAAGTTAACTAGGGGGGAATGTGGCACCCCTGCGGGGATTGCCACAGGCCCCACCGGTGCAGGGAGGGATGTACACCTTGGCACACACAGCATCCAACACTTCCCACTCCAGGCCTGGATGGGGAGCTCTACTGGCTGCCCTTAAGCCAGATCCCATATAAAGGTCCAGGTCTGAGGGAGGAGTCAGTTCAGTCGAGTCAAGTCAGTCAGGTCAGTCAGTGAGTGAGCTAGGACTGAAGAGCCTAGAGGAGCTGGTTGCTGGGAAGTAGACCCAGAACCAGGGAGGACCGACCCAGCTGTGCAGCACCCTAGAGAGAGGGACGGAGGCCAGTGGAAGCACAGGAAGAAGAAGAAGGGAACATAGTGGTTACCCTTAAGGTACCTTTGTACGCGGCAACTTTTCTAGGAATTTCACTGGCAACTTACTGGTTGCAGTGAAATCATGGACACATAGTTCTATCTTGTTGCTGTGTACAAATGGAACAATGTCTCCATGATTACACTGCAACCAGTAAATTGCCAGTGAAATTCCTAGAAAAGCTGCCGCGTGTAAAGGTACCTTTATAGTTCTCCCGGACGCCTGAGTCCATTCCTGCCATTAACCAATTAAGGCAGAAAAACTCCGGAGGAACCATGAGGATTTAGTTCCCCCTGTAGCTCATGAAGCACAGTGCCCAAATGCGACCAGCTTAGGACCGGGGACCCCAAGGAAAGAATAGGGATCCCAAGAGAAGGTCCTCACCGGCAGTTGTGGAAGGAGCATCCTGAAGATAAGAGAGCGTCAGATCTAGATTCAGGCAGATCTACCCAAATCATTGCATACACAGACAGAGGAGGCCTCACAACTCTCCAAGGTGGACATCCCAAACTGCACCGGCCACCTGGTTACACTCTTGGACCATACCTGCACACTGACACCAGTAAAAGGTACTGAAACAGACTGTTGTGTTTGAGCCTGATTCCCTGCCGCCACCTGCAGCGATTACAGCAGGACTGCAACTATAACTCCCCTCATCCACCCCGCAACGCTGAAGAAAAGCTCCATCTGTGGGGAGCTGTACTACTTTTGCTGCACCACACCATCACCACAGCCCCGCTGCAGGGCTGGTAACTGCTTACCAGTCACCACAGGTGGCGTCACATATAAACTCCCAATCCTCATCCCCATCAGCCATTGAGTGCCCAGGACATGGAACCGGGACCCGACCAGCTGTGATCTCCACCGAAGCCACTGTCCCGGTATCCAATTAACCCCTTCCCTGCCGGCCCAACTCATTTACATGGGATCAAGTTTCAAATAATTTAGATAGGGACCGTTCTGATATAAGTCACCTTGACGTCGGTAGAATGGCTTTGTACATTTTTTGCAAAAAACATATTAACTAAGTACCCTGTTATTGAAACTGTTTTTTACTAGCACTTGCTTTTTATTATTACCTATTATAGCAGAGTATTTCTACACATTTGTTATACTGTTTTTTCTGTGGTCTAGTTATTAGGTGGTATGAACACGGTCCTACAGACCTGTTCACTTTGTGCTTTGGTTCAGCTGTACGTTTTCAGCTAGTCTGACCCTGTAGACTGGAGTTCTGTAGCTGAGCCTGTTCCAATAATTATTTCTAAAGGTGAGGATGTCTGGGCCATCACCTTTTCCCTGCTCCTGACGAGGCCTGTTCTAATACCTCCACACTTCCACCTGTGGACCGGGATAGAAACAGCAACCTCCACAAAGGATGAATATCTTCAAGGTTTAAATTTCCTGAATCCCCAGCAAGAACTGCACAGTGTCCAAACAGCTTACGGTCAGAATAGAGATTGAACTCTTTTAGCGGCACCAGGTGATGGGTTATGAGACTATTTAAAGGCTGGGGGAGTGGTCAAACCACATCACCTGATTAATTCAGCAACTAGTACTGGGAAGCCACAGCCAGCTAATACCATGGATAGCTAATACTGCAGAACTACAGCCACTGACGTTAACCCTTAGAGAACCAAAAGAAATTACCGTATATACTCGTGTATAAGCCGACTTTTTCAGCCCAAAAATTGGGCTGAAAAGTCCCCCCTCGGCTTATACACGAGTATATACATGTGTGTGCTGAGTGTGACGGGACGGGGCTCTGACTGGGGGCAGGAGGAGGCAGGAGGGGGCTGCAGTGACACCGCGCGGTCACGTGGGCCCGCCTCATTGATATGCACGCATCCCCCTGTCCATCCCCGGCAAGGGGATGCAGTGCATATTGCCGGACACAGCCCCTGGCGGCCCCCGGCAGTGGTATGCATCCCCAAAACCCCCCGCCTAGTACCGGGCCCCCATGCTGCGGCACAGCATACAGTAGTTCATACACTACCATCTCTCCCTGCAGCGCACGGCTCCTCCATGTCCCAGCCGGCATCTTCCTGTAGTGTCATGTGACTGGCGCGTCACATGACACTACAGCAACAAGCCGGGCGGGAGATGGAGGAAGCGCGCGCTGCAGGAGATGGTAATGTATGAGCTACTGTATGCTGTGCCGCAGCATGGGGGCCCGGTACTAGGCGGGGGGGCTGTATACCACTGCCGGGGGCCCCATATATCACACTGCTGGGGCTGCAGTATACACCTGTGCTGGGGGCTGCTGTATAAACCCCCGGGGGCCTGCTGTATAAACCCCCGGGGGCCTGCTGTATAAACACCCGGGGGCCTGCTGATACCCCCGGGGGCCTGCTGATACCCCCGGGGGCCTGCTGATACCCCCGGAGGCCTGCTGATACCCCCGGGGGCCTGCTGATACCCCTGGGGGCCTGCTGATACCCCTGGGGCCTGCTGAATACCCCTGGGGGCCTGCTGTATACCCCTGGGGGCCTGCTGATACCCCTGGGGGCCTGCTGATACCCATGGGGCCTGCTGTATACCCATGGGGGCCTGCTGTATACCCCTGGGGGCCTGTTGATACCCCTGGGGCCTGCTGAATACCCATGGGGGCCTGCTGTATACCCCTGGGGGCCTGTTGATACCCCTGGGGCCTGCAGAATACCCCTGGGGGCCTGCTGAATACCCCTGGGGGCCTGCTTATACCCCTGGGGGCCTGCTTATACACCTGGGGGCCTGCTGTATACCACTGGGGGCTGCTGTATACCATACTACTGGGGCCTGTATACCACACTATTGGGGGCTGTATACCTCACTGCTGGGGGTTGTATACCTGTGCTGGAGTCCACCCTCGGCTTATACGCGAGTCAATAAGTTTTCCCAGTTTTTGGGGGCAAAAGTAGGGGGGTCGGCTTATACACGGGTCGGCTTATACACGAGTATATACGGTAACTCAATATAAACTACTGCAGAGCAGACAATGCAGAGCTGTAAACAGACTGCAGCACATTTGACACTGCAAAGCAGCAAACAGAGACTGCAGAGTAGTCTACACTTGACAAAACCATTGAAAGACACGAGACACACCCATGGGTAGAGGAATGTGTGTAGCTAGGCCCGCCTATCTTTTTATCTATAAACCTGACCCTGGAATGTCCTATTAAGTCTTGTGGCAAAACATGTAACAGAGTAGACATTCCAGGTTTACATCACAGAGGACAACCACCTCTGTAATATACATCTGGCTGCCATCTTACAGAATGTACAATTAAGGCTAAAAGTTTTGAGATTAACACAAGTCTAGTTTTTTTTTTCAATTTACAGCTTACTGCTTCAGTTTTATATTTAGATTCATCTTAGTTATTTATCAATAACGATCACTTGAATTGCAAGAAAATGTCATTGCTTGTCATGAAAGATCATGTAATCACAAAAAGTTTATTTCCAATTATTTTCAGCCCTCCCACAACATGACCAGCTTGCATCATTTCAGTGATCTCCTTAACGCAGAAGAAAGAGTTAATGAGGACAAGGCAGCTGATATCACTCAGTCATCACAATAGCAGACTGGTGACTTTAAAAAGGGGCAGATGCTTGAAATAATTGGTCCCCATTCATTAAGACTGTGTTGCTTACACCAGTCATAATTAGGGGTGAGCAGGAATAATGCACACCAAATTAATTAAGAGGCTCATGTCACTAAAGGTACCGTCACACGGGGCGATATTGCCTGCAACATCGCTCAAAAGTCCCGGCTTCAGCGATGTTGCAGCGACATCGCAGGTGCATCGTGCCGTGTAACAGCAAGACGCAACTGTGATAAATCGCTGGATCGCAGTTGACAGGTTTACCAACATGTTGGTAAACCTGGCGATGTTGCTCCAGCAATCTGCAAAACATCGCTCTGTGTGACACGGCGATAGCAACGTTGCAACATTGATGGTTATCGCTCGCTGGGTTGTGCACACCCCAGCGAGTGATAGCTGCTGCAACATCGTGGCAACATCTCCCAGTGTGACACCTAAGGAAGCGATGTCGGAAGCGAGCGCTTCCGACATCGCTGCAACGTTGTACCATGTAACGGTACCTTTAATTAATTTGGCACATTCTTATCATTGGTGTATGCCTCCTTGGCAGAAATGTGCCTCGACAGTTAGAGACTGAAGTAACATTTCTGGAGTAATAAACACTGCCACTTTTGATGAACTTATAGCCACGTCTCTTCCTGCCCCAGCTACTCCTCTGGTCTGTCCATTTTGGTATAGCTGCCTGAAATTTGCTTTCAAAGATGTAACAATTTTGCAGAACTTTGTGTTGCTCAAACGTTTTGAGACTTTTCAAAGTTTTCTACAGTAAACAATGACGCCAAAGATGCCGGGTGCCGGAAAATGTCTTGGAGGTCAGTGAATAAAAAAGACACGCAAACACTATAATTAATCTAGTTTTTTAAATGTCTTCCTATTTTGAATCTAGCAAAACAGTTGGATTCATCCAAAGAAAATCTTACAGAATGGATTCTGGGAAAACGACTTTTTTTTTGTGAAATTCACGGCGAATTTAATTTGCTTCAAAGCATTTTGTTCAACCTACAGCTCATTTGCCAACAAATTTGCACCCCTTGATGCCATCTGCCCAGGCTCGGACTGGCCCTCTTGCGAACAGTGGTATCCTCCAGTGGAGCCCTATGAAGTAGTTTGTCACTTACTCCCCAAACATAACCAGTAGTTGGCACAATACACTTGTTTCACTAGAGTATAAGGAAGCACTTCATCATTCATTTTACAAACTACCCAGTATATTATCTTATATATAATCACCTACTGGCGTCCTTCATTGACTTTCGGGGTGATGTTCATGAACCCCAGAATGTAAGTTATTAAATCGTTTTTCTAATTCTTTGTAGTGCAGTGTTAGCTCATAGAGGGATGGTTAGGGACATGCTAGAAAGGTGCAGGGACAGGTAGTGGTAGGATAGGGGGCTAAAATGAGCTGACAGGTTCCCATTATTAACTCTCCCGGATATGCCTGTTAAAGGGATCCTGTCACCCCCAAAACACCTGTAAACCTATTAAAACCTGTCCCTAGAGCATATTAACACTTTCCCTACACTGTTTTTATCTCCTAAATGCAGTAAGTGACATTGACTAAAAACGTTTTATAAGTACCTGATTAGTGATGATAATGAGTGACTATGCTATTCATAGTCACTCATCAAGACTGCCCCTCTGCTTCATAGCACGCCTGAATAGGCGTGATATACATCCAGGATTCAAAATCGCGCCTCCCCGCTGTGCCCTGTGTTCGTAGGAGGCTGCAGTGTGGCTTGTGACGCGATCCGCGTCATTCCCGGCGCCGGGTGACGTATTTACATCGGCGCCGCGCTGTCAGCTTCAAAATGTGCACTGCGCATGCCCAATGCGCATGCGCAGTGCGCATTTTGAAGCTGACAGCGCGGCGCCGGGGTAAATACGTCACCCGGCGCCGGGAATGACGCGGATCGCGTCACAAGCCACACTGCAGCCTCCTACGAACACAGGGCACAGCGGGGAGGCGCGATTTTGAATCCTGGATGTATATCACGCCTATTCAGGCGTGCTATGAAGCAGAGGGGCAGTCTTGATGAGTGACTATGAATAGCATAGTCACTCATTATCATCACTAATCAGGTACTTATAAAACGTATTTAGTCAATGTCACTTACTGCATTTAGGAGATAAAAACAGTGTAGGGAAAGTGTTAATATGCTCTAGGGACAGGTTTTAATAGGTTTACAGTGTTTTGGGGGTGACAGGATCCCTTTAACAAGGTGACGGGTTGCTTTGGCTTCTTTTCGGTAAAATAACTAACTCCTTTGTATGTGAGCATGTTGATTGTTTGTATATGATTCAACCACATTCAGGGTGAGAATGTTAGACCAAGCTTTCTGAATAAGATTGCAGACAGAAAATATATATTTTAGGTTTTTGCTCTCCCATTCACCTTACATACTTCACATTTCTGCTCATCGTCTAAGACATCCTGTTCTTTATGCTTTGCAACAAACAATTTGCACTTGATGTGTGATGACATGGAAAACCGTTAGCTATTCGTTTCTAAACATTTTACAGACAATAGACGCCTTCCTGATAAAGAACCTTCTCCTTTGTTCTTATATCACAGGTTTTTTCAAAGTGTTCCTGTCTATATTGCCATGTTGATTAGGATTACATTCCTGTGCAGTAAGGATTATTTAGCGGATCCATTGTTTCTTTACTATTCTTCTTTCTCTTGCATTGAGACATCATAGTATATAAGCACAGTACTGTAATTTTCCCAGCATTCTTCATTTTGTCTGATTATTGATGAAAAACTTTCTCAATCAGACCCAATAGATACAATTTGGCATCTACTGTCGGGTTTATTAAGCAGTTAGGATGACCCTCTATGACTTCTAAAATATTACAATATAGTGTGCATATGTGGGAAATCAGTAGAAATTAGGTTTTAAAAAAGTAAAATGATTCAATATACAGCACCCCCATTATACTATTGCAGTCCCCATCATCTCATTATAGTCCTCATCATCCCAATATAGCCCCCAATACAGCACCTCCATCATCCCATTGTAGCCTCCATCATCCCATTGCAGCCCCCATAATTTCATTATAGCCTCCATCATCCCATTGCAGCCCCATTAGAGCACCCCCATCATCCCATTGCAGCCCCCATCATCCCATTGCAGCCCCCATCATCCCATTTCAGCCCCCATCATCCCATTGCAAGCCCCATTATCCCATTGCAGCCCCCATCATCCCATTGCAGCCCCATCATCCCATTATAGCCCCCATCATCCCATTTCAGCCCCCATCATCCCATTGCAAGCCCCATTATCCCATTGCAGCCCCCATCATCCCATTGCAGCCCCATCATCCCATTATAGCCCCCATCATCCCATTTCAGCCTTCATCATCCCATTGCAGCCCCATCATTCCATTATAGCCCCCATCATCCCATTTCAGACCCATCATCCTATTGCAACCACCATCATCCCATTGCAGCCCCATCATCCCATTGCAGCCCCATCATCCCATTATAGCCCCCATCATCCCATTTCAGCCCCATCATCACATTGCAGCCCCTATCATCCCATTGCAGCTCTCATCATCCCATTGCAGCCATTATTACAGCACCCCCATCATCCCATTATAGCCCCTATCATCCCATTGCAGACCACATCATCCCATTGCAGTCCCCATCATCCCATTGCAGTCCCCATCATCCCATTATAGCCCCTATCATCCCATTGCAGACCACATCATCCCATTGCAGTCCCCATCATCCCATTGCAGTCCCCATCATCCCATTATAGCCCCTATCATCCCATTGCAGACCACATCATCCCATTGCAGTCCCCATCATCCCATTGCAGCCCCCATTATCCCATTGCAGTCCCCATTATCCCATTGCAGTCCCCATCATCGCATTATAGCCCCCAATACAGTATCGTATTATACAATACCGTGCCTGCGAAAAAAGTGTGTAGAAAAAATCCCAGCATCTGCGTGCCAATCAGAGCTCAGCATCCGCACGCCAATCACAGCCCAGCAACAGCGCACCAATCAGAGGCCATGCGCTGACGTCACTCGCTAAGCTCTGATTGGCGTGCGGATGCTAAGCTCTGATTGGCGTACGGATGCTGGGCTCTGATTGGCATGCATATGCTAAGATCTGACTGGTGTGCGTATGCTGGGCTGTGATTAGTGCGCAGATGCTGGGCACTGATTTGCCCGAGGTTTACCATATATCTATGGTACGGCAGCAGATGCAAAGCAGCGCCCTAAATACTGCAGCAGGCACCAGCCAACAGCAGAGGGCGACTGAACAGTGGATGCGTCACAACTGCATACCCCGCTCTTCTGATCGGTGGCATGCTGTTCTTCAAAAAAAAAAATAGGTATGCCTCATTTTCAGGGGGTGCCTTATATTTACAGGCAACTAACCCCCCCAAGTACATCTTATTTTTGGGGGAGCCTTATTTTCATAGAAACATAGTAGAAGGGGGGAAGTTGGTGTCTAGATCTGGAAGAGGGAGGTTGTGTGAGAAGCAGCCACCATTACTAAAGAAGAGTCCAACAGTGATCAGTTCCAGAAGAAGATCTAACACTGGCTGGAGAAGGGACCCGAAGACTGAACACACTATTGTTTCCTGTCCAGATGCACGTTCCCTTAAAATTGGACTTGTGATCTATTGGGTTGTTAGACTATGTTATGTAGATAAGGGTGGGGGATCGTGACAGAAGCAGGGGTGACACTGACACCTCCCTGACGGAAAGACTAGCACAAAGATAATTTTATGATACTTGTTATTTAATGTTATAAATAACCAAATGTAATAATAATATTAATTATTATTATTTAGATAGTACCAACATATTCCACAGCATGTTACAATTCAGAGGGGACATTTATAGACAATATCAGGCATTACTGAATAAATTAATTCAACAGATACCAAGAGAGGGCCCTTCTCCTAAGTTTATTATCTATGAATAATATTGAATTCATATTTTGCACAGTATTAATCTGTTTTATAACAGTCACTTGTGCTATTCCCTGATTGTATAGTATGGCCAATTCCCTTTTATCTGTATAAAATAAATATCTGTTGTTAGTCACTACTGAGTCACATTGACTATGCCATTGCATTCTTGTAATCTGTATACAATTCAAACTGGCCCCCATGCAGTAATTATGTCCCCCGTCTTGGCCCCTTCTTGTAATAATGTTACCTTCCTCGGCCCCTATGTTCTCTGTCCTGGCCCCTTTTTCTAATAATGTTGTGGCGCCCTGCTCACGCAGGTAACCACACATCTCTCTAATGCACAGCTGGGTTTCCACAGCAGGTACCTACTATGAACAACACCTTCCATCCAGCCACAGTAGGGGGAGCCCAACATGCTGACCATAGGCATGATCCTCTATATATACTGCTGCTGGGGAGGAGTTAGTCAGAGTGTGTGCAGACGCCAGAAGAGCTGCAAGGAAGTCCTGGTGTTCGGTGCTGCATTCAGGCCCGAGCCAGTGACCCGGAGTGACCCTTCAGCGTCCCACAAGCCTAAGTGGGATGGAAGGCAGGGAGCCCAGAGCAGAGAAGGGAACAAATGGCTCAGAGGGAGTTTGTTCCAAGGGAAACACCGGAGATTGGGGATCCACACCTGTGGGGAACTATAGGCCCACAGAAAACCCCGTCGTACTGTGGAAGCTTCAGCTACCCGGTCTCCCAGGAGGGTCAAGAGAGGGAGCCAGGAACAGCAGGCCCGCTGCAGTGTCCAGAGAGGATCATCCCAGAGACCGCACAGGAGGAGAAAGAGACAGGCAAGAGAGAGAGTGGAGTCAAGTCAGGCTACAGAAGGCTGTGCTTCAGCCAATACACAAGCAGAGGAGGCCTTATACCCACTTGCTGTGGGAACCCACTGTGCAACCCTGTCACCCGTCGGTGCCCTGGACGTATTTACCTGAAAAATATCAGTAAAAGGTAAAAGAGACTTCTTCTGAGTGCGTGCATCCTTCTACTCCACTCGCCGCATCCCTCTATAGACTGCTCCAACTTCCCCTGTACAATCTCAGCTCCACTACACCCTGCTCACTCTCACTTCGCTGTCCCGGAGGTCCCCTAGTCCTGCCTGCGGAGGACTATACCATCACTGCCGCACTGCCGCACTCTTCTAGCGTCATGAACAGGATCCAGAAAGAGAAGATGTGTCGCCCAGGGTGTGGGGTACTCGGGTATCAAGCGTCAGAGGGTTCACTTTGTCAAGGAGAATGGCGGCCGCGCCTGGTCCCGTATCCTGGGGAAGATTCACTTGAAAGAGGGGAAAAGTTATTTACAAGGATTATGTACAAGTTTGTTGTGACGCCACCTGCAGTATCTGGTGAGGTGTCACCAGCGCCGCTGCAGTCTTCTGGAGGTCGGTGGCAGTGTGGCAGTGATGGTATAGTCCTCTGCAGGCAGGACTGGGGGACCTCCGGGACAGCGAAGTGAGAGTGAGCAGGGTGTAGTGGAGCTGAGATTGTACAGGGGATGTTGGAGTGAAACCAGAGAACATTGAGGAAACGCAGACAAACACAGGGAGACCATACAAAGTCCTTGCAGATGTTGTCCTTGGTGGGATTTAAACCCATGACCTGAGTGCTGCAAAGCAACAGTGCTAACCACTGAGCCACCAAGATATCATGCTGACATCTGACCAACATGCAGGTGGGAGACCCAAGTACAAATTTTGCACTGGGGCCCATCGGACTCTAGTTACAACACTGGTCAGAAGTATAGAAGAAACAAGGAAAAGAAGAAGACCAGCAACCCAATGGGATACTATAAAGATAACACCCGGTAGACATCATTCATGCATCAAGTTACTATGGCTCAAGATTGAGCTGGAGGCCATTAAATAAAAAATCCTCAGGTAACGCCAAGTTCAAGAAGACTAGAACTGGCAGGAGAGATCCAGGAGAGCACAGGTGAGAAAACTTGCACTAGTTTTAGTACTGGTGTACGTATATGCATGCTTGTGCTATCTCTGTGACTTTTGCAATGAATGTAAGATAAAATTCCATTGTCCCCAGTAATTTTTTTTGCTTTATTCTTCCGTTTAAGATTGACATTCTCAAGGCCTCACAAGGAACAAAGTTATACAGTACTTCCTTGCAAGAAAGAGAATTATTCAGTCTTGAAATTGAGACGGACACAGGAAAAAAAATGACAGTGGTATTGTAAGCTGTCTATTCATTCTATTTCTGTCATCAGTATACACTGCTTCTTTTATAAGGGTATATGCCATTCTAAAACTTACACTGCGTGATATACATTTTTTATGGGATGCCTCTGTATTGGAGAGCACAGCAGGCCATGTAATTCCATACATCTGAAAAAAAAGGCTTAGCGACATATATCTGCCCAAGTTGGTGAAAAGCACTTTTTCTGGACTCACTCAGATGAACAGATATACAGTATATATCACATATAGGGATGAGTGAGTATAATCGTTACTATTCGGTACTCGCGGAATAGTAACGATATTCGGGCTACTCGCTACTCCCTGAGTTTCTTGTGATTACTCTGGAGTAGCGAGCAGTCATTTAACTTTCGCAATGTATATATATATATATATATATACACTGTGAAAGTGCACTAAAAGTGAATGAAATTGTTAAAAAATGTAAAAAATCATACTCACCTATCCGACGCCTGCACAGGGACCGGCAAAGAAGACATCCAATCAACGACAAAGACCTGCGACTCTGACAGCCAATCAGATGGCTGGTAGCGATCTGGTCAATCAGATGGCCAGATGTCACAAACCATGTGATCGCTACCAGCCACCTGATTGGCGAGATTGCCAGGTCATTGTTGCACGTTCAAGACCTGGCAATCTGGGCAATCAGGTGGCTGGTAGCGATCAGGTGGTTTGTGACGTCTGGCCATCTGATTGGCCAGATCGCTACCAGCCATCTGAATGGCTGTCAGACTCGCAGGTCCTTGTTGTTGATCGGATGTCTTCTTTGTCGGTCCCGATGCAGGCGTCGGATAGGCGAGTATGATATTTTTTTATTTTTAACAGCTTTTATTCACTTTTAGTGCACTTTCACAGTGTATATATAGATACACTGCTAAAGTACTCGTCCGGCCCATTCACTGCCATTGGACTCACTATACTTGCAGCAAGTACCGAGTACAGGGACCTACTCGTTGCAAGTATAGCAAGTGCGATTATTGCATGTTCCTGTGTCTACCGTGCGCAGTGTCATCAAGAAGTTTTAAGCCCATGGCACTGTGGCTAACCTCTCTAGAAAAGAAAAATTGACGAGAGATTTCAACGCAAGATTGTGCGGATGGTGGATAAAGAACCTCGACTAACATCCAAACAAATTCAAGCTGCCCTGCAGTCCGAGGGTACAACAGTGTCAACCCGTACTATCCATCGGCGTCTGAATGAAAAGGGACTGTATGGTAGGATACCCAGGAAGACCCCACTTCTTACCCCGAGACATAAAAAAGCCAGGCTGGAGTTTGCCAAAACTTACCTGAGAAAGCCTAAAACATTTTGGAAGAATGTTCTCTCTTTTTGGGCAAAGGCATCAACATAGAGTTTACAGGAGAAAAAAAGAGGCATTCAAAGAAAAGAACACGGTCCCTACAGTCAAACATGGCGGAGGTTCCCTGATGTTTTGGGGTTGCTTTGCTGCCTCTGGCACTGGACTGCTTGACCGTGTGCATGGCATTATGAAGTCTGAAGACTACCAACAAATTTTGCAGCATAATGTAGGGCCCAGTGTGAGAAAGCTGGGTCTCCCTCAGAGGTCATGGGTCTTCCAGCAAGACAATGACCCAAAACACACTTCAAAAAGCACTAGAAAATGGTTTGAGAGAAAGCACTGGAGACTTCTAAGGTGGCCAGCAATGAGTCCAGACCTGAATCTCATAGAACACCTGTGGAGAGATCTAAAAATGGCAGTTTGGAGAAGGCACCCTTCAAATATCAGGGACCTGGAGCAGTTTGCCAAAGAAGAATGGTCTAAAATTCCAGCAGAGTATTGTAAGAAACTCACTGATGGTTACCGGAAGCGGTTGATCGCAGTTATTTTGGCTAAAGGTTGTGCAACCAAGTATTAGACTGAGGGTGCCAATACTTTTGTCCGGCCCATTTTTGCAGTTTTATGCGAAATGATCAATGTTTTGCTTTTTGCTTCATGATTTTTCTAAGGGTGCCAATACTTTTGTCCACCCCCTTTTTTATGTTTGGTGTGGAATTGGATCCAATTTGGCTTTAGGACAATTCTTTTTGTGTTTTTTTCATTGAAGACAAACTAAATGAAGATAATAATAAGAATTTGTGATTGCAATTATTTTCAGGAAGAAACTGAGTATTATCTGACAGAATTGCAGGGGTGTCAATACTTTTGGCCACAACTGTATATGGGAGGGGGAAAACTTTTCTAGATGGGCGGTGACCATGGTGGCCATTTTTTAGCCAGCTGGTTAGGGGCCTTGCTAAAGTTTTCGCATAGGCGATCAAGAATTCTAAGTTAGGGCCACGTCACACACACAGATATCTGTGCAGATATTGTTCACAGATCTCTGGTTGCAGTGAAATCATGGACATATTGTTCATTTATACACGGCCACAAAATGGAACAATGTGACCGTGATTTCACTGCAACCAGAGATCTGTCCGGTTAGGGCCACAGAACTGGACAATTGCCACCGTGATATCCCATCAGACTGCCTGCCCGGCTACCAGGTACCCCGGTTTGCGCGACCGCGACACAAGCATAGTAGTGCTCGCTCATCACTAGTAAGAAAAAGTACAACAACTCACCCCCTTACAAAATTAGAGAGCCCTGCTCAACCTTTGTGCACTGCACATTACAAAAAATCCACTTAAAGTCCAATGTCAGGAGGGGAAAACATTTTTTTTGTCACTTAGTTTAAAGAGGACCTGTCACCCCCCCATGGATCAGAATCTAAGGGCAGCACTGAATGCAGCATGTCTGCTGCATTCAGGCAAGGGGTCCCCCATGGCTCTGTGGGGCTGCTACCCCGAGATATAGAAAACGTACAGTAAAAATCCATGGAGGTGGGCCCTTGTGCTTCAGCCACCTCATAGCACAGGGCCAGTATACCCTCCTGTGTCTCTGTGCCACCCATGTCCTCGTGCAATTCATGAAATTCTCGCTCCGTGCGTCCTTGTGCTAGTGACGTAGGTGCTGAGCGAGGTGTTGCTTATCGCCGCTCCCAGCACCCTGTCCCGCCTCCTGCTGTGATGTCAGCCTTTCCCTGCCCTGCTCCGTGTTATGCTATGGAGGTGGGCGGGGAAAGGCTCTGACATCACGGCAGGAGGCGGGACAGGCATCCTCTACTTTCCCCACCCTGCTCCATAGTGTGGCACCCCTGTGACCAGGTGGCCACAAAAAGGAAGGCCAGCCAGGTAAGCAAGGTGGCTGAAAACACACCCACACCGCACAAACACCGACCCTATGCCTAGGACTCTAGGTTGGGCAAGGGGTAGCGGGTGTAGCACAGTGGGTGTAACGTAGGAGGACACTGATAAAGTGGATGGAGTGATCTAAACAAAACCTAAGAGCAGGAAGAGACAGAAGTTAAAACGAGTTGGAGAACAGGAAAGAGAACAAGAGAGTCTTCCCAGACAGTTTCGGGCTCCCTGGAGACACAGATTCCTGTGAGGCACAGACCCCTGGAGAGAAAGCCTACTTCACAGCCTGGAAGTGACGGGAAGGGGAAAGACTGAAAGAGACCCCACAGCATTGAAGGTGGGAGGACAAGGGCCCGGCAGCCTGATAGACCCGTGCTGGACGGAGGAACCCTTAGCACAGTGACAGACAGAAGGAGCTTGGTGTGCCCAAATATCTGAACCTGGGACACTGGAGGCTAGGCCGACACTAGAGAAACGGCTCTGAAGAGGTGACAGGGGATTCTGTGCCTTAATCACGAGACACACCGGTGTGGGGCAGAGACTTTATGTTCTGCAGCCTAACTTTCCACCACGGACTAGGAACACAGCCGTCATACTAGGACTGGTGACCTTGACTGCAAAGGAAATATATTCCCCTGTGAGTCCGCGATGACCAGACCGAACCGGTGGGTGAGGTACTACGTAGCACTGAGAGACGGGCCTGAAAGGACTTTGAAGGAGCAACACAGAAAAGCTACCTGAGTTGCACAGTTTGAGTAACCCGGAGCAGTGCTGAAGTGTTTAAGTGTAACTTGTGTGAACTGTGAAACTGCTGTGGAAATGTCAAGTAAAGTACCCAGTAAGCTCACACTTGCCTGAGACTGTTTACTTGCAGCGTCGCAGAAAAGTCCCACCTGAGGAGCCACAGCCTGTCAGCCCTGCAAACTGGTTTTAGAAGCTGCAGCTTGGAAGTAAGTGACTTGTACCCAGCACGATCCCTCACAAAGCCCCATCCAACAATTCATCCACAACCACTACTCCTGTCCTGGGGACCCTCAACCCTACCCGAGGAGGGCTTACCATCTACACTGCCGCAAGTCACTGTCCCCTGCAGAAATATGGCAGTGGTGGTTCTACTAACCACATATCCAGGATGGCGTCACAACAAATCATCCCTTGTAAATATCCCCTTTTTGGACTGATCCCAGATCACGGGACTCGGTCACGACTACCGTGATATCCCCCAGAGAGACAACACCGGCCCGGCCCCGAGTACCCCACGGCCTGGGGGTGCATCATAAGCATAACACAGAGAAAAGTGGGAAAGGCTCTGATGTCACAGCAGGAGGCGGGATAGGCAGCTGGGGCAGCGATAAGCAATACCTCGTTCTGCACCTGCGTCACCAGCACAAGGATGCGCAGAGCGAGGATTTCATGACTGGCACGAGGACATAGGCGGCACAGAGACACAGGGGGTGTGTAATGGCCCTGTGCTACAAGATGGCTGAAGCACAAGGGCCCGTCTCCATGGATTTTTACTGTACGTTTTTCTAAGCCTATATCTTGGGGTAGCAGCCCAACAGAGCCATGGCGGACCCCTTGCCTGAATGCAGCAGAGATGCTGCATTCAGTGCCGCCCTTAGATTCTAATCCATGGGGGAGTGACAGGTCCTCTTTAATGTGCATAATGCATCATACAAATAGACAAAGTGTACACAAGCTAAAAAGGGGGGAGACAGGCACACATAGGGTCTTATCTGAGTTACAAACTAAAGGAATGGTCAGGAAACCACTCACCTGAATGGGATGTGAGAGTCAAAACCACTTTACGGGCTTTGATCAGTGTGCAGCATGACACCCCACTGAACAAGGTAGCCAACAGTAGGAAGAAAAAGGGTTAAAACATCGGATGCTGAAATTCCAAGGACAAGGACCGGAAGATGATCACAAGAAGGTTTATTAAATAAACCTTCTGGTCCTTGTCTTTGAGATTTCATCATCCGATTGTCAGCACATGTTTTAACTCTTTTTCTTTCTACCATTGGCTACAAATAGGTAAAGAGGAGAACCTCTTCATCTGAAGTGGCAGACGTCTGAGTGCCCGATGGCATGTCTTTGTGATTTTCCCATTGAAAACACAAGTGCAAGAGGTAGCTGTCTGTAGAAAGAACATTTGGCTGCAAGTTATCTCATATATATAGCCAGGCCATCTTTAAAGGTACCTTTACACACTGCTACAGAAGGTTGAAAACAACTGGGTTTCGGAGACAAATGTATCTTGCATCGTCAAATCAACCCGAGGTAGCGGCGTGTAAACTAGGTTGTTGCCACCCGTCACTTGCGGCACCTGTTTCAGAGCAGTGCTCAAAAACAGGTTGATTTCAACCCGATGGTAGCGGCATCTAAATAAGGTACGGTAAGGTTTTTTCGCCATCTAGATAACTCCCTGGGGCATGACACAGCCTCCGGGAAACCGCCCCCCTTCAGCGATCATTGGTGGAAGCTCCTGTGTTACGATTGGTTGTCGCTGCATAGGGCGGCATATTTAAGGAGCTGACCAGTCACACTACACAATTGCAAAAGCATCATGTTTTAGCCAGCCTTCCTGCATTGCCCAATCATCGTACGAGCGTCTCGTAATCCACAATTCTGGCACACCTATGTGTTGTCCCTGCTGCCCCAGGTCCTCCCATATTACCTTCTGTAGCGACGTGTGAATGAGGGACGGTGCTCTACAGAAGGTAACTTCTGGCACCCAGCGGTGCCTCCAGGGATAGATTAAACCTTCTGTAGAGCACCTTGTAGCGGCATGTAAAGGCGGTATCGGGTACCGTTTGCAACCGTTGGTACGTGCTCGTGCACGTGAGACACCCGGTTGTTTCCAACCTTCTGTAGCGGCGTGTAAAGGTACCTTAAGAGATTATCCACCTTTAGGGACAATTTTCTTTCTTACATAAATACAAGTAATTGGGGTTAAAAATCATTTTTGCAATTGGGTTTCATTAAAAATGTTACACCATTTCCCTCCTATAACGTCTGTGGTTTCGACCAGCATAATGAGATATCTGTCAGTGAGCTTGAACAAACAAAAGAGTTTGTCACTTATTTTTTTCAGATCAATCCTCAGCTAATTTATAAGCACAGACCACATCAAAGTTAAATGTTCAAGGGAACAAAGTGCCTGAAAAAGGAAAACGGTCCAAAATTTCTATTGAAACCCAAGTACAAAAATAAATTGCTCCGGCTACTCCTCTATAACTAAAAGTCTGGAACTCCTGGGAGGAATAAACTTCATTTCCTCACAGTTTGTTGAAGTAGCCAGCACCTCCTGCCGCGGTTACGCTGATACCAGTGTTCCTGGGGGGCCCCCTGGAGTCAGAACTTCTCTCCTTCTTGCTGCACACGCTGTAATCCTGGTGCCTGGCCTCCTGTAAGCAGCACAACGTCACTTTCAGTTTCAATATCAAGTAGAAGCCGCACACAGGATTCTTTTTGCAGCCTTTATTTATTTTTTTTCCTCTTGTGGGGTCTTACAAAGTAGAGGGTGCGGGAGGAAAGATGGGGGAGCAGCCTATACTACGGCCGTTTCGCACTGTCAGTCGTGCTTCTACAAGTTGTACCCGTCCTCCCTCCCGCACCCTCTACTTTGTAAGACCCCACAAGAAGAAAAAAATAAAAGCAGCAAAAAGAATCCTGTGTGCGGCTTCTACTTGGTATTGAAACTGGAAACTTCACTTCCTCCTTCTTGGTAGTTGGGCTTTTATTACGGTGGCGAGGCAGCTTCAGAATCTTATTACCCTTCAGATTAACTCCAAATATGCAGGTCAATAGGGTTTTGGGACATCACAAATCCCTTTAAGTAAAAAGAAAAATGTTGATGGACAACCCCTTACAAGAGTGGTGTGTGATTTTTTTTTCACCATACACCTAGAAACTAACAGGTAGGAAGAGGCTAACAGAAGCAACTACCTACCTTTTTGTACCCAGCAGTGTTGGCCCATCCCTGATTGCTTCTGCCAGTAGTTCAGCTGCTCCATGTCGAGGTGCTCTCTCGACAGGATGTGACTGATGATGTCTTGCAGATTGAAAGTCATAATCCCGGAGTTAGGCAGTCGGGAGCCGCCGGTCAATCAGCATGATGTCGCCAGCCTTTCACATGAACACAAAAGAGCAGAAAAGAAGGTGGTAGCTCTGTTAAGGTTATGTCAGCGGAAGCCTCTGAATCTCCTATAGGAGCGGTCTGTAACCATTCTGTCCCAATGGAGAATTGCGCCAGGTAGCTTGTGACTGACTAACTGCCTGTTAGTTCCTAGGCCCATGGTAAAAACTAAGGTCCCAGATAATGGTGGCAGGGTTACCCATTTATATCATATCGCAAAATTGATGCTGCAAAAACTGTTACTGTTGCTCTTTGTCATTCTCGTCTGGACTATTCCAACCCTAATAATTGGTGTCCCCCTTACATAACTCTCTCCTCTCCAATCCAACCAGAATGCAGCAGTAAGGATCATGTTCCTCTCCAGCCGCTACAACGATGCCTCTATCCTGTGCCAGCCATTGCACTGGTTACACTTCCACTACAGAGTCCAATATAAACTTATCACTCTCACCCACAAAGCCCTCCACAGTTCAGCGCCGCCCTACATCTCCCCCCTCATTTCTGTCTATCGTCCTACCATTGCTTCCCATTCCGTTAATGACCTAGGACTTACACCCTCAATAATCCGAACCTCCCACTTCTGTCTCCAAGACTTCTCAAGAGCTGAGCAATTCTCAGGAATACACTACCAAGAACAATTTGATTAAATATCAACACCCGCAGTTTTAGGCAGACTTTAAAAACTCATCTCTTTAGACTGGCCTATCATCTTACCTCACTTGTCTAACTATTCACTTTTTGGCCTTACAATATTTTGTTCAAAATCTGGTCCTTTCTATTATCTGGTGTACACTCCATTCACTTAATAGCGCTTTATCTGAACTTGTACAGACCCTGGCTGCTGACCCGTTCATACAAGGTGTTGTGAATTCCTGATTTATGACTGGTCCATATGTGGCGCCCCTGCGTCCAGGAGGCCACAAAAGGGAACTGCAGCCAGGCAGGTAGGACGACAGTTGCACATCAACACCCTCACAGCCCACACAACCCACGTACAGTAGAGGGCAGCATCCAGCCCTGAGCCTGGTAGACTCTAGGCAGGCGAGGGGTGGTGGATTTAGAGGAGTGGGTTGGGCATACACGTAGTCAGGTGACTGACAGTAGAAATAGTGAAGGGGGAGGAGGAAGGAGTCAGTAGGCCCAGGGTGCCGAGCAGCAAAGACACAGACAAGCAGCAGGCTGAGGAACACGGCACAGGCCGAGAGACAGCAGCAGGCCGAGTCAAGCTGAGCAGAAAGAAGTAATCACACGTCCTGGCAAAGTGGGGTGTAAGGAGCGCAGAATCTGTACCGAGCCAGTATGAGCCGGAGGAGAGAGAAAGCCTATCCGGAGCCAGTACCCCCAGGAGTGTGAAGGGAAGAGAGGGACGGTGATACCCGGGCCCTAGACTTACAGCTGAGACGACCGACTGCAGGCGGAGTAGCCCTCCTATGATACTGGAAGACGCAGAGGGAGAGAGCCTGGTAGAGCCTCACATGGAGGACTGCTGGAGGCTGGGCTGAGTAGAGTGTCGGCTCTAGAGGGGACCGTAGTTTTACCCGGCATCCCCAGACAACCGACGGGGGACCACAGCTACACGTTAGGGTCCCTACCCCAAAGGACAGGCAGCTCAGTGACAAACAGGAGGACCCACAGGGGCCCGAGTCACCGCCATACTGTCCGGAGTCACACACACCAAGTGAACCCAGAGAACGTTAACAGCCCGGAAAGGACACAGAGACAGAGTGAGGGGTCACAGAGAGCGGAGACCTGGCTGCAGAGAGTAAAGGGAACCTGGAGAGGGAGAGTGAGCCCTAATACTAAGAATTGAGACTTGTAAGAACTGTAACTGAACTATGAGCTGTATTGAAGAGCTTTGAGAGTAAACACAGAGACCCTGAATCTGCCTCCCTTGTCTGTTTCTATCTGCTTGAACACTATTCCCTCCGTACAGGATTACAGCAAATCCCCACCTGCAGAGCCACAGCCTGTCAGCTCCAGAGCAGCGGAAGGAATCCTGCAGCGTCTGCATAGTAAGTGTACTGCACACTCCACAATAGACTCTAACCCTTACTGCCCCGGGGAACACAGTTCTACCCACTGAAACTGTCCCATCTACGCTGCCATTACATCATCCCCTGAGGTTCTGCAGCAGCGGCGGCCCCATCACTGGCCGCACATAGTGGGTGGCGTCACGACTGACAATCCCCTATAAATATTCCCCTATTTCATTGTCGAGCCCGGGACACGGTCCGGACCAGGAGCACCCGTGACTTTCCCAGTAGCAGCCCCGGTCCGGTACCGAGTACCCCTGTCCCAGTGGGCCCGATACATATATGACGGCATATTTTACCTTTTGTGCCTCCCCTATTTCCTCATAGATTGTAGCTTGTGATCAGGGTCCTCACTTCCCATGGTTTCTAGTGAATTATGTTTCTCTGTAATATCTGATATTGTCTGTACATATCCCCCCTGAATTGTAAAGTGCTGCGGAATTTGTTGGCGCTATAGAAATATTAATTATTATCATATCTTGATAACATTTAGGAATTAGTAAGACCTGTTTTTACACCAGATATTACACAGATGCCATTTTCAAGATGAATAGAAGTTACCCGAGTATGATACCGTAGAAAATTGGAAACATTTTTGTAAAAAAAACTGTATCAACGTAATGCATCATTTTATAGGGAATCTGCTTAATGGCTGAGTGCTTTGCTTTTATTGCATCCCCCATACATAACTGTAAGCAGAAGCTGCAGAGTTAAGCATAATCCTTCTAATTTCTTTAATGATTCCTTCTAATGCATTTGCCTCTAATTCAGGACACATTATCCTCATAAAGAGCCCTGTGGTCAATCTCTATCTCAATAGAAACAGATCACAATGTACATCCCAGAAACCACTGTCACAGCGTTGGGATGTAACCGAAGCCGGTGATGAGTAAGGAGGGAGGATTCCAGGGACCTCAGCCCCAGCCACAAGATAGAGTAATTGCTGGGATTCCAGTCCCTGATCATATTAAGGGGTGACACAACGCCCTGGCTTCCTGAATTCCACTATTATATCATCATCCATTCAACTAGAAATGTATTTTTAGGTCCCCTTCGTCAGTAGCCGTAATGCTTTTATTCCTCAGTTCCTCGGCTCCATCTAGAACTTCCCTTTTCAAATTTGATTTTTATTGACGGAGCGTCTGAGGCTTTGGCCGCGGAGGGGATTTGTTATTGCTTTGTGTGTTTTGCTCCTTGTCCTACTTGTGAATTGTGAAATACTCTCTGAACGGTTCTTTCTTCTGAAATAGATCCAACAGATATGTTGGTTTTCTCCTAATATACTTTGTGCATTGCAATAATTCCTCGCAGTTTTAAGGGGACTTGTCACCAGGTTTTCTCATAGAAAATGCATCCATCACAACAAAGACCTCATTTCCACCATACTAGAAAGCTGTAAAAAAAATCCTCAATCCCCTATGTGTTTAATGGGGTGGACTATAACCGGATGCTCCTGGCCTGAAGACACACATCTCGGAAGGAGGCTTGGTACAGATGTGGGCAAACTGGTACAGGGACAAGTGTTAGATGAGAAGAGTTCAGTCGACGGCCAGAGAAAGGGTCCCTGTGGGTGGGACGTGACCCGAGCTCATGTCAATGGGACTGCATAACTCTAATGTGCAGGTGTGTGGTGCAAGCAGGCAGGAGGAAGACAGTTTAGTTACGACAGTGATACCAGGAGTTATGGAACAGCCCAAAGTAAAAGTGTGCCTAAATGCCAAATGAATTGGCAAAGACTTTGTAAAATGTTGTGTGCGCAGTATTGATGTGTTCGCGGTACTGTGCCGTGTGTGGAATAAAAGACTATTAAGAAAGAAATCTTTAGCCATGTCTGTAACTCCTCAGCAGACAAACCCTGATCTGCAAGAGGGCCTAATTACAGGTATGGCTTGCACACACTAAGACCACACACCCAGCCAGGACGACTGCAACCAAATCCTCCCTGGAGGTGGCCAGGGCGTGGACCACAAAAGGAGAGGGACGGTCGCCCTCACATGGAGATCCCCAAAAAGAGCTTTTATTATACCCATAGACTGTGGGGGTCTGATCCAATAGTCCTTAGTCCAGTGCCTATTCTTATCCTACAATTGACATCCTCCTTCTCTGCTTCATGTTGATGACTTGTCCTCCATCATCCACACTGAGCCCCCTAATTGCACCTCTGTGCAAGCACATTTATCTGTAACCTACAGAGGACAGAGAAAGGTACTGTAGTGCACATGCGTCGGCTTTCCTTCAATGTGTTCGGCGCTCTTTGGACTTTCCTGGCACATCCACACTACAGTACATTGCTCTGCCCTCGGCAGGGTATAGAGAAGCACTCTTGCACAGGTCTGTAATTGAGGTGATGCTGTGTAAATGAAGTAGAATGTATCATCCACATGAAGCCAGCTGAAGGACAGCCATTGTGGGAAGAAAAGAGGAGCTGGATCAAGTCCATTGATGTCCGTATGTGGGCATAATACAAGTTTTTTAGCATCTTCAGAGGGGATTGAGGACTTTTTTTTACAGCATTCTAGTATGCTGTAAAAGAGGCATTCATGGTGGTGGTCATACTTTATATGGGAACCTGTCACCAGGTTTATCCCATATAAAGTAGGGCCCACACCAGGAAGCCCTTTCTAAAACGCTGTATATATGTCCCCAACACGACATGTAAAACATAACATTTTATTAATAATAAATAATAATAAATCTTTATTTATATAGTGCCAACATATTCCGCAACTTATTATACTCACCTACTAAGAGGTCCATTCCAACAGGCGTTATTGACCTTAATCCAACACCTTCTCTCTTCTTGCAATCATCATCCTCCATCTCTGCTTCATTTGGATGATGCGACTTACATCCCCCACACAGTCTTCTCCATTGGGCTCCTGGCTCCTGCGCACGAGCACTTTGCTCTACTCTGCTAAAGGCAGAGCAATGTATTGTAGTGGGGATTCACCAGGAAAGGCCAAAGAGGGCCTGTCTAGAAAAAATAAAAAGCCAAGTTGGCAACCCACACTAAGTATTTCTTTTTAGGAAGTGGTCCCTCTGGGTTGGATAGTGCTGTAAATCATCATACGGGGAGGGTATGAAACATGCTAATTCAGCAGGAAGAATGATGCACCGAGTGCTCGACCACACCAAGGGTGCACTGAGCACCATAATTTGATTACTGAATAAACAGCCTTTTCTGAACAGTAAAAGCAAGGATCACATTAAAGGTATATAAGGAATAAGTATCTATATGACCATGTGCTTAGTTTCCTTCCTGTTTTGAGGGTGAAAAACTCTTTTAAAGAAAAAAAATCTAACTGTGGCACCCCACCGGTTAGACAACTACCGGGGGCACTGCACTCCTCCCTTAGCGGAGGTGCTCCTTAGCGGTAGTGCTCCTGTTCTCTAGGTACCTGGATGGTGAAGTTGAGACCCGCACCACACACACCCTTAGGTCCCCGGGATGGGATGGTGGGTGGACCCTGAGGGGAGGACCCAGTCTCAACTAGGGGAACAAGGAAGTGAAGAGAAAGGGAGTCAGGAGGAGAAAAGCAAAGGAGTAGGAGGTCGGAGGTGCTATTTCACGAAGGCTGGAGCATGGTCACACTCACCCCAGGAGGGAGAGACTGAACGGTGTAAAAGAGGAGAGGAGCTCTTGGGGTGCAGAAAAGACCCAGATCATCTGCATGCCTGTATCTGACCGAAGACAGAGGGGCTGGTGGATGACACAGGGAACCAGCTCTGAACACAGCACGGTAGCTTCATGCCCGAACTGTTGAACCGGAGGCAATGAGCACCTAAAGTGGAACTGTGGCCACAAACCCGACCACAACTCGGAGAAGGTGACCGTACTAAGGCGCGGTACCAGGAATCGGTACCACCAAATGCCTGTGGCTGTCGTTACCTGAGCTCTGAGTGCGGAGGCGCTGAAGGGAGAGGCGAGACGAACCAGGAGCACTGAGACTACCACCAGAGAAGGAAACACCGTAGGAGCAAGGAACACCTAAGGGGGTCTCGACGACACTGTCCAGATTCTAGAGAAACCAATTAAACCGGACATCAGCAGAGGGAAGCACCCGGCGGCCTGGTTGACACGTTACAGTAAAGGAACAGAACTCCAACAGACGTGTGTGACACTTCTCTTAGCGACGACCACAAGCTGCAAAGGCTGCATGACATTCTTAGGTGCCGATGACCCAATGAACACCGGCCAATGACCCTGAGCTGACCTTCCTACTCACTGCCCTAGGGAACCGCTCCGCCTGCGGGGAGCGAAACCATCTAAGCTGCCGGTCATTGTCCCCAGAGGTTCTGCAGCAGTGGTGGCCACACATAGCTGCACACCGCAGGTGGCATCACGAACCCCCCTTTTCCCCTTGACATTTGATCTTTTAATCAACACCACCAGGGTCATGGAGCCGGGTGGCCACATTGACACCCCCCAAAAGAACCATAGGAACTGGCCCTGTAACGAGTACCCCATGGTCCTGGAGTGGGAGTGTCACATAACATTTAAAACTGGATCCTAAATGAGTTTTTATTGCATATCATTATACACAACCCCCTGCGCTATGGATGGCAGCATGGACTGTAGAAGTGATGTGTCTTCTATCACCGTTTCCCAGTACTTATTATTCTGTGTGTGTGGCTCGTACTCTTGTGCTGCACTGCAGAATATATAAGTGCTTAATAATTTAAAGATAATGCGAAATAGATACAGATGTAGCAGAGCTGAATTTATCATTGAATTCTTTGTATTTTTGCTGTAATAGACAATGCAGCAATTTCATTGGCAATTCTAAACAAACCTGACATTGGGATAAGGAACCTCTGCTATGGCTCTGTTCCTTATAGGTGAAAATCTGCGTTACCCACAGGGTGATTCACTGTAAATGTAACAGGGTCTGCCCTCCATGGACTATAAAACTTTTATCGGCAATGGAAACATGCAGTAACATTATACAGTTAGGGCCAGAAATATTTGGACAGTGACACAAGTTTTGTTATTTTAGCTGTTTACAAAAACATGTTCAGAAATACAATTATATATATGATATGGGCTGAAAGTGCACACTCCCAGCTGCAATATGAGAGTTTCCACATCCAAATCGGAGAAAGGGTTTAGGAATCATAGCTCTGTAATGCATAGCCTCCTCTTTTTCAAGGGACCAAAAGTAATTGGACAATGGACTCTAAGGGCTGCAATTAACTCTGAAGGCGTCTCCCTCGTTAACCTGTAATCAATGAAGTAGTTAAAAGGTCAGGGGTGGATTCCAGGTGTGTGGTTTTGCATTTGGAAGCTGTTGCTGTGACCAGACAACATGCGGTCAAAGGAACTCTCAATTGAGGTGAAGCAGAACATCCTGAGGCTGAAAGAAAAGAAAAAATCCATCAGAGAGATAGCAGACATGCTTGGAGTAGCAAAATCAACAGTTGGGTACATTCTGAGAAAAAAGGAATTGACTGGTGAGCTTGGGAACTCTAAAAGGCCTGGGCGTCCACGGATGACAACAGTGGTGGATGATCGCAGCATACTTTATTTGGTGAAGAAGAACCCGTTCACAACATCAACTGAAGTCCAGAACACTCTCAGTGAAGTAGGTGTATCTGTCTCTAAGTCAACAGTAAAGAGAAGACTCCATGACAGTAAATACAAAGGGTTCACATCTAGATGCAAACCATTCATCAATTCCAAAAATAGACAGGCCAGAGTTAAATTTGCTGAAAAACACCTCAAGAAGCCAGCTCAGTTCTGGAAAAGTATTCTATGGACAGATGAGACAAAGATCAACCTGTACCAGAATGATGGGAAGAAAAAAGTTTGGAGAAGAAAGGGAACGGCACATGATCCAAGGCACACCACATCCTCTGTAAAACATGGTGGAGGCAACGTGATGGCATGGGCATGCATGGCTTTCAATGGCACTGGGTCACTTGTGTTTATTGATGACATAACAGCAGACAAGAGTAGCCGGATGAATTCTGAAGTGTACCGGGATATACTTTCAGCCCAGATTCAGCCAAATGCTGCAAAGATGATTGGACGGCGCTTCATAGTACAGATGGACAATGACCCCAAGCATACAGCCAAAGCTACCCAGGAGTTCATGAGTGCAAAAAAGTGGAACATTCTGCAATGGCCAAGTCAATCACCAGATCTTAACCCAATTGAGCATGCATTTCACTTGCTTAAATCCAGACTTAAGACGGAAAGACCCACAAACAAGCAAGACCTGAAAGCTGCGGCTGTAAAGGCCTGGCAAAGCATTAAGAAGGAGGAAACCCAGCGTTTGGTGATGTCCATGGGTTCCAGACTTAAGGCAGTGATTGCCTCCAAAGGATTCGCAACAAAATATTGAAAATAAAAATATTTTGTTTGGGTTATGTTTATTTGTCCAATTACTTTTGACCTCCTAAAATGTGGAGTGTTTGTAAAGAAATGTGTACAATTCCTACATTTTCTATCAGATATTTTTGTTCAACCCTTCAAATTAAACGTTACAATCTGCACTTGAATTCTGTTGTAGAGGTTTCATTTCAAATCCAATGTGGTGACATGCAGAGCCCAACTCGCGAAAATTGTGTCACTGTCCAAATATTTCTGGCCCTAACTGTATATTCTTCTATTAGTGCTTACAGCAGACAGCAACATTGCATGTATGTTATATAAATAGTTTTTAAAGACCATTATACCTTCTCCCACTGTATGAACAATAGTCTAAGCTAAGCCTTAAGGACCATGTAGTATTTCCCAGAGGACCCCCCATAGCAATGTGCATTTTCTGTCTAATGGAACATTTAGGTGCCTTTAATTCATATATAAAAGGTGACAAAGCAGCTTCAAAACAATGCACAATTTTTAGGCATTTTGTATTTTTCATTCATAATTTTATTATTAAATAACTACAGTGTTATCACAACTCAAAATGCACAAAAATATATTACTGACATTCTTAAAACAAAATCAGAGTCCAATATACTTATATAGCTGTTTTCAATAACAGTCATAATCCTTCCATTCATGTGTAAGAAGGTCACCTACAGTCATATGCCCCACTGGAAGACATCAATGGTTTAAATGTGAAATGTGATGTGTAGGAAGTGATGTAGAATGTATAGTATTTAGGTTTATATAATGGTATGATATTGTTGCAACCCAGGAGTCCGGTTGCCAAAGTGGCATTGCCTCTCTCACTGGGGGTGATGTTATGCCTGGAAGCAAGAAGGGGTCCCTTGTCAGGTAACACCAGCATCCAACGCTTGTCCTGACTCCAGAACAGAAGGGAAAGCTCTGAACTCGGGCTCAGGAGAGCTTTCCTATAAATTCTGGCCTGGGGGAGGGGGTTAGGCAGAAAGTCAGAGAACAGGAGGAGTGCAGACATCCTGGGGACTGGAGCCGGTGTAGCTCGTCCCAGGATGGTGGAAGGCTAGTGAGACAGAGGAGTCAAGGATAACCTGGGAAGTGGAGCCGTGACCGGGCTTACTCCAGAGGAAAGCGCTAGAAACTGGACGCTGGAGTCCTTGGTTGCTTGCGTGCTGAAGTCCCAGCAGCTAAATCTGGAGAACTGGGGATTGCAAGTCCCCTGGCCCCATTCAACACCCGACATCAAAGCAGCATAGCAGAGCCCAGAGCCACCACAGAGGAGTGCCACCTGGAAAAGGCTTGAGCTGCCTACCATTTTGGTAAAGGACTAGACACGCAGGAAGAGGGCTGCAGCACAGCTTTAGGCAGCGAGGTCGAAGTAACACCATGCAGAAGGAAGGCCTCTACAACAACCTGGCTAGGTGGATACCCAATTGCTTCCTAGTTGCCTAGACCTCCATTACCATCTGTAAGAAGTGCCCCGGAGTGCACCTGCAACCATCAAGTAAAGGTAAAGGACAGTTCAATCATTGTGTCCTGCAGTTATTTACCGCGCCTTCAGTCTTGCACCCCACTGTTCCCTATTCCCTGCATAGACTTTGTCAACTGCCCTGGGTCCTTGCTCTACCCGTGGAGAGCAGAACCACCTTAGCTGCATTACCAATAGCCCAGAGAATCTGTATTGCAGCGTCACCCATCCATCCCAATTGACGAAACCCACGGGTGGCGTCACAAATTAATTCTCATAAACCTTCCCTCATTTTTTGACACAACCAGAGCCATCGAACTGGGTCATGACCCCGTGACCTTCCCAAAGAACTGCCCCAACTCGATTACAAGTATCCCACAGTCCTGGTGGGTGGCTCAACTTGGCATCACAAACAGGATTTCGGAGCCCGGTATCACTGTGTTCTGTGTGCCATAGACTTTGTTGAGTTGTGTGATTGCCGCCATTACCATGCGGCGCACGGAAACAGAAGGGGTGTGCGTCATGGGTGAGACCCTAGAAAGTGCATGAAGAGAAGACCTGCCCCACGCTCTGACGTCAGCTGGCGGGAAGCAGAAGGCCCCGCCCCAGAAATCCCCTGTGCGCTCGATTACCTGCCTGTGGGGCTGCAGAATTAAAAGCCGACAGGGACTGAGAACCTGGCTGTGGTTCACTAGGGGGAAGGAAAATGTCTAGCCCAGGGGAAGATGCAGCGGCAGCCGCAGTGATGCCACTATCGTTGTATATACCCGGGGCGACTTGGCTGCCTCAGTACTCAGGGGAGTCGCATACCCTGACCGACTTCAAAGAGAAATTGAATAGTTTATTTGAAGTGTATCTCCTGACAGAGAGTCAAAACGTCACCATCCTTACAGTATAGGGCAGCTAATGGTGCAGCCCAGAGGGAGGTAAAGTCCTGGCTGGACACAGACAAGAGAACTGTTAGACAAATACTGACCATGCTGAAGGATACCTTTGATACCCGCACAGCAGTGGAGATTAAAATGAAGTTCTATGGGTGTAAACAATGGGTGCAGGACAGTGTATGGGACTATGCTTTAAATCTGCAAGAGGCGCTGCGGGCTATTAAACAGGTGTAACCCGACAGTGTGAGAGACGAGACCAGACTGTTGACCGAGCAGTTTATCAAGGTGCTCCTGTGGCGCCCCGCACCGAGTGCGTCACAGGAGAGTATTGCAGCCATAAGAGCAGCAGCAATATTCTCTGACCCAGCAGTCATTTGGCTAACTTAGAGATCCAAACCTTGCATGCACCACTTAGCATAGTGGGCCAATCAAGGTCCTGGTGGGCGGAGTGCAAGGGTAGTGTGTAGTGGAAGTTTAAGTTTAGACTAGTTAGTCTGGAGGAGTCAGTCTGCAAGTGACAACAACCTAGAAGACCTCTGCAGATTCCCAGCTCTGCAACCTAGGAGAGGGGGCTCGCACAGTCCCGTGCGGCCCCCTGGCCACCTTCTACCGGCCATCTCCCTACCAATTACGGGCATCATTATGCGGGTCCAGAACCATCCCGTGTCCTTATAACAGCCGGTTTGCTGGTACCGAAGCTAGCAGCAGTTCAGCTCTGCTATGCGAACCAGAGGCGTGGAGGAGCAGCTTTACAGGAGCACCCCACCACCGCCAAATCCAGTCGTCTAACCAGCGGTGTACCCACCAAGAGACCCAAGGCTCCCCAAAACATCCATCACGTATACTTTGGATAGGGCATTCAAGCAGCCTCCCTGTACCCGACCTGGTATTCCTGGGCGACAACGGCAACTTACTTAGTTAGAATGGAGGAACACCGCGGATCTCTGAGGGACACCTATCACTGCTGAGTCCACCCGGTCCACTACTCATTAACTGTATGCCATGTACTGCTTGCTGGTTACAGTAAAGACCCGTTACAGAGACTTACAGTGTCCGTGCTTCCTTATGACTACGTCCGTCTGCACACAAGGTAACCGCAGCTGCCGCACAACATCTTAAGCAGCTCCAGCCTCCGGGGATCACCGCTCAGCCTATGGGGAGCGTTCCATCTCGCTGCATTCCATCCCCCGGAGGCCCCGCAGCGTCGGTAAGACTTACCGAACTACTCATAGGTGGCGTCATGAAACAATTAACCCCTTAATCTGTTCCCATAAGACGTCTTCAACCCTTTTGATCTGCACTCAACCGGGCCCCACTACCGGCAGGCGCGGTCCACCCGTGACAAGGAGGAAGGAGCTACTGCCTGTCTAAACCGGAGTCCCCGGCCACGGTGAGTCACTCCTATCTAATGCTCACCATAAACCATTGTGCATAATGGCCCTACAAAATCCGGACTTAGACTTTGCACAGTTTAAACACTGGGCCATTTGTGCCCTGCAAGAGGCAACCCCAAGCGGCACTGCATCTGTGGCACCCCTGCGGGGGATTGCCACAGGATCCACCGGTGCAAGGAATTACACCTTGGTTCGCACAGCACACCACACCACACCTTTCCACCCCAGACCTGAAGGGGGAGCTCTACTGGCTGCCTTAAGTCAGTTCCCCTTTAAGAATATACAGGCCTAAGGGGAGGAGTTAGTCAGTCCCAGGAGTCAGTCTGCAGTGAGCAGAGAAGAGAGAGCAGACAGAGGACCTGGTCGCTTGGAGAGATCCAGGACCAGGGACCACTGACCGCTGTGTGCACCCTAGGGAAAGGGTCGGAGGCAAGTGGAGAAAGCAGGGAACTAAGAAAGGGAACCGTTTACTACAGCCGGACACCGGAGTCCGACGCTGTAATCATTTATTGCTACAGCAAAAGCCCGGAAGACTCAGGAGAAGTTTACCCCCTGAGGAGAACAAGTAAGAGACGCTGATGCTGACCAAGCATAGGACCAGGGGCCTTAGGAGAAACAGGGACCCCGCAGAAGGACCTCATTGTCAGTTTGCAGTGTGCCACCCAGCTTAGGGGACCGGGATACCCGGCGCAGGGTCCCTTTCCTTGGGGAGTCACTGGTGGCTGGACCCAGGCCGTGGCCCCAGGCTGGCACACTCCTAAAAGGGGGGTATTTACAGGGGATTTAGAAGTTTATATAGTTTATAAAGTTTGTAGATGTTATTGTCGTGACGCCACCCGGAATAATGTGGCTATATATGGCCACCGCTGCCTTGTACTGCCCAGGGGATGATGGTGAGAGGCAGCTGAGATGGTATAGCCCTTTTCCGGGTAGGGCTATAGGGTCCTCTGGACAGGTGATGTTAAAGTTAATGATGGATGAAGATGGAAGTATGGTGAGGAGATGTTAAGGGCACAGACACTTACTTGATTCACAGCAAATCCTCTCAGCGGTGATGGTCCCAATCCTGGATAGATGGTAACTGTTAAATCAGAGGCTGAGGCACAAATGAAGTTTAACTGGTTTACTTTCAACCAAACTATAATACAACAAGTCCCGTCTCCGGAGTCTGCAATAGGGGTTCAGTTGCTCAGGCCCCACCGGGTCCTTTACCTCCTGCTTGCGCTATCTATGTGGCCCTGCTGCCGTGTGTGAACTCGCTGCCGGCCCAAATCTGTCCTCTCTGGGTCCCACTCAACAGGCAACTTGAGTCCTTTGTCTCTCTCTGCTTACCCCCTCCGGGAGTACTGCTGAACTCTTAGTATGTTGCTGTGTCTGGCCCTGTGAAGCTTGTTGTTACCTCACGTTTTTCCGGTTGCTGTATTGTATATAACTAATGCAGCCACGGATCCGGTATCCGTATCTGCGCTTTTTATCTAGGGTAGATAATGATGCTACCCGATTCTGAAAGTGTTTCTCTTATCAGTTTTCTCCTCCTCAGACCGATGGCTTGGCCCTGGAAATTGTCAGTCAGTCCTCAGGAACTCAATGCAGCTCCTGTCACTCTGAGCTCCTGGCTCCAACTGTCTGAAAATTTACCTCAGATCAGTGTTTTATCTCTAGGGAAGTCTCTGGTGTCTCTGGAGCTCCCCCTACTGGCCAAAGGTGGTAGTGCAGTGGCATGGCTTTCTAAGTGAGTGCAACTATTATGATCTTATACTGTGGCTAATACCCGCAGGGGCGCCACATTCCCCCTTAGTTAAGAACAGTACTCCGGGACTGTGGGACAATAAACATAAGATATAACAGATAATATTTATAGAGTCTTAAAAAAAAATAAAAAGTTACAAAAACCACTCAAGTTTAAAAAATAGAGTCTTGTAAAAAGTCACTTCAAATAGCGTCCATTAATACAGCTCTGTCCTTAAGGGCTATTTATTTGTTAGGAAAGGCACTGCAATTAGCGTCCATTTTTCCAACAAAGTTTATGAATAATTTAAGAATGTTCAAAAAACAGTCTTTCCGGAGCTTTAATTTACCGCCTCCGGGCTGATAAATGAAGAAAAGAGTTCAAGAATATGCAAGTAGTTCATACAGAATAGTCTCTGTAGGTACTGGCCTTTTTTTTTTTTTTAACGTTACATCTAATAACTACTAATTAACAACTAGACAAGTTCCTTTCAGATATTTCTGGTTGTAAGTGCAGTAGGCCTCAAGACCCTCGGGTCACCGCATATGAGGCCAAGTTTTAACTCTTCGTGACTGCCACTTTACATCATACCTTTTAGGATTCTATTCAATTACATAACTTTAACATATAGACAATGCACATGAAATCTATTTACATTTGGTAGTCTGCATATCTTGCTGGTAATTGACCCTGAGTACTACGCTGTGATCTGCGTAACGCTTGTGTACTGGGTGTACTCAATGTGATGGTGTGAGTGGACGTATACCTAGTAAGTACTTCTGGTTCTGCTAGGGATAATTCCACATTTGTGGGATTGGCAATTCCACCGTGTCCAGGACTATTATTACTAGGAATTTGTTCTTCCTGTCTTGGGACTTCTTGTGGTACAGGGTCTGGTGTTTGATAGAAGGCCATCATGGGAACTACTACTGCACCATTGTAGGTTGGCCAGGTTTTAGGAAAGTCTCCTAGATAGGTATGATATACTCCATCTTCTTTTTCGTTAACAGGTTGAACCGGTACTGGTTGAATAACTTCTGGTTCAGGTTGAATGACTTCTTTTTCTTTCAATGTCTCTGGACATAGTTTTAGATTGTCTCTTGACACTAGTACTGATGTTAATCCACCATCTTTGCTTATAAGACACATTTTAGGATTGTTCACTCTCATTGGTAAAACTGTATATGGGGCGGATTCCCACTGATTGTCCAGTTTATTAGTGCGACGGTTTCTCTTGAGCACTTGATCACCAGGTTTTAATGGGGTTGCTAGAGCATTCTGGTTGAAGTATTGCTCTTGTCTTTCTCTAGTTTTCTGGAGATTCCTTTCTACGCATTCTTGCACTTGGCGATACTGTTGTTGGCGTAGGGAGTCCCAGTTGGAATCCTGCACCTCTGCGTCAGGTTTTACGATGCCCATTTCTAGATCTATTGGTAGCTTGCCAGGTCTTGCACGCATAAGGTAAGCTGGGGTACAGTTTGTGGAGCTTACCGGGACATTGTTATAGAGGTCTACCAAGTCAGGTAATTTCTCTGGCCATAGGTTTCTCTCTGTCTCTGGTAAAGTCTTTAAGAGATCGATTACAATATGGTTCATTTTTTCGCATAAGCCATTTGTTTGCGGATGATAGGCTGTTGTACGGATCTTCTTGCAGCCATACATATTGCAAAATTCTCTGAAGATCTCTGATTCAAATGCTGTGCCTTGGTCTGCGAGTACTTGTTCCGGATATCCATGGGGTCTGCAAAAGTATGTCTGGAACGCCTTAGCTGCTGTCTTTGCAGTGAGATCTTTCACGGGCACTACTACCAGGAAGCGTGAGTAATGGTCCACGATGGTTAAAGCATAGACATAGCCGGACCGGCTTGGTGTCAATTTCACGTGATCTATTGCTACGAGCTCAAGTGGTTGCTTGGTAACTATAGGCTGGAGTGGTGCTCTTTGGTTTTTTAGATCTTTTCTTCTGAGGTTGCACGGACCACAGTTTCTGCACCATTCTTCAATTGATCTTCTCATTCCAACCCAGTAGAATCTTTCTCTTAAAAGTACTTCTAGCTTTTTCCACCCGAAGTGACCAGCACCATTGTGATAAGCTTCTAGGACCATTTTTACATCTTGTTTAGGCACAATGATCTGCCATACTAGCTCATGCGTCTTTGGATTGGTATATCTTCTGCACAGCTTTCCTTGGTACAGAAACATTTTGCCTCTCTCTTTCCAGAGTTGATGTGTCTCTTTCGGTGCATTTTCATTGGGATACGCACTTTGCTCGGTCAGCAGTTCTTTCACCAACTTCACAGCTGGATTGCTGTCTTGAGTGTCAGCCCATCTGTGGTGTGCTAATGGGTTGAGATTCACCTGTTGATGTTTCTGGTAGGCACTGGATTGATACTGTCCTACCTTGGGACGATGGAAGGCGGGTAGTTCAATTTCTTCAAGTTCTACCGGTTCTTCTTCCACGTCTCTCAAGTGCGGCATCCGGGATAAGGCGTCTGCATTTCCATTCTTTCGGCCTGCTCTATACTTGATCACGAAGTTGTAATTAGACACCGGGCTATCCATCGCTGTTCCAGCGCACCTAGCTTGGCTGTATCCAGGTGGGTCAATGGGTTGTTATCAGTATAGACGGTGAATTCTGCAGCTGCCAAGTAGTGTTTGAAACGCTCAGTCACAGCCCAGACTACTGCCAGTAGTTCTAACTTGAAGGAGCTGTAATTTTCAGGATTTCTTTCAGTAGGCCGGAGCTTTCTACTTGCAAAGGCGATGACTTTCTCCTTGCCTCCTTGCTTCTGAGATAGTACTGCTCCCAGTCCCACATTACTGGCATCTGTGTAAAGGATGAAAGGTTGATGGTAATCGGGGTATGCCAGAACTTCTTCTCCGGTCAATGCCTTCTTCAACTTTTCAAAGGAATCTTCCCTCTCATCACTCCACTGTAAAGGAGGATTGCGGTTTGAAGACTTCTTCGACTGCCCTACCAGGATGTCTTGTAGAGGTGCTGCTAGCTTGGTGAACCCTTGGATGAATCTACGATAGTAGCCCACCAGTCCCAGGAATTGCCTCACCTGTTTCACGCTGGTAGGTCTTGGCCAATCCCTTATTGCGGTTACTTTCTCGGGATCCGGTGCTACTCCTTCTGAACTCACAACGTGTCCCAGGTATTGTACCTTTGGCTTTAGAAGGTGACATTTTGATGGCTTGATCTTCATACCATACCGGGATAAGGCTTCGAACACTTCTGCCAGATCTTGTAGATGTTGTTCGTAAGTCTTTGAGTAGACTATTACATCATCTAGGTACAGAAGGACGGCTTCAAAGTTCTTGTGTCCGAGACAGCATTCCATCAATCGCTGAAATGTACCGGGTGCGTTGCAGAGTCCGAACGGCATACAATTAAATTCACAGAGACCCATTGGTGTGGTAAATGCTGTCTTCTCTTTATCTTCCTCAGCCACAGGGACTTGCCAATACCCACTTGTTAAGTCTAAGGTGGAAAAATAGTTAGCAGATCTTAAAGCAGCTAATGACTCTTCAATTCTAGGTAAGGGGTAGGCGTCTTTATGGGTAATGTGATTAATCTTCCGGTAGTCTACGCACATTCTCATGGTTCCGTCTTTCTTTTTAACTATTACCAGAGGGGCTGCCCAGGGCTACAACTGTCTCTAATTACCCCGGCCTGTTTCATCTCTCTCAGCATGTCTTTAGCACATTGATAATGAGCGGGCGGTATGGGTCTATATCTCTCTTTTATTGGTGGGTGGTTACCGGTAGGAATTGTATGTTCTACCCCTTTAATCTGTCCGAAGTCTAATGGGTGTTTACTGAAGACCCGTTCATATTCTTCTACTAGTCGGTACACCCCTTGTTTTTGGTGGGTAGGTGTTGAATCTGTACCTATATGCAGCTGCCGACACCAATCTTCTAATTCTCCACTTGAACCATTGTCGTCCGCCTGACATGACGGATTCAAGGGCCCAATGGCTATGATGGCATTGTTGTCAACAGTGTATAGCTTGGCCATTGTAGCGTACCTTGGTAAAGTGACCTCTTCCTCTCCACAATTCAAAAGACGTATGGGCACTCTTCCCCTGTGTACCTCGACTATTCCTCTAGCCGTTAATATCGTGGGTCTACTATCAGTGTACAAAGGCTCTACCAAGGCTTGGTAATCTCGTCCTTTAATACCAATGGCTGCTCTACACCATACCAGCATTTCAGTTTTTGGAGGTATCACTATAGGAGTTGGGTCACTTACCCTCACACTGCCGATTTCTCCACCTGCAACCTCTACTTGTTGCTTCAGCACCAATGCTTTTATCTCTCTCCAGAGAATTCTCTGCTGGCAGGATTGGGCAGTTTCCGCAAATTGCTGTAAAATAGTAATAACCTCGGAAAAACAATTTTCTAAAACATTCATACCTATCAATACAGAAGGTTCCCGTCGGTTAACATCAACAATTATGATACCCTGATTTTTTAATTCTGCTCTACCAATCTTAATGGTCATCTCTCTAAATCCTACTTGTGGTACCAATTTTCCATTACTAGCATATATACTTAGCTCAACATTAGATGGTCTTTTATCAATGTCTGAATCTGCCCAGTACCTCTTATAAAGGATATGTGGTATAGATGAAATCTGGGAACCAGTGTCCAACAAGGCATTGATGGGAATACCGTCCAGCACGATGGGAATAATGGGACGTCCTCCGACGTACTTATCGTGCCAGGATGTTGGGCCTTGAAAGTTCACTCCTGCGAAGCGGCCCGCATTCCCAGGGGATCCTTGTTTAAATCACAATTGCGGGCGATGTGGCCTGGCTTCCGGCAACGGCGGCAAATAGGCTGTCCATCCAGCTGGTAACGGTCGTTGGGTCGTCCTCTCCACGCTGGGTATCTCTGGGGTCTCATCCAGGGAATATCCTCTCTGCGGTTCGCCAACTCCATCTTGGATGTAGTCTGTGATTCTCTCATTTCCTGCATGGTTTTAGCCATTGAGGTGACAATGTCTGTTAGAGAGTCAAGCTTTTGCTGGAAAGCATCATTAGCACTGGCCTCCAGGGGCTTAACTGATGTCACTAGCACTCTCTGTTGTTGAGGGGTTTCTGTAATGGATTGCTCAGGATCCTGATCCCAAAGTGCCTCTGCCTGCTGGAGACGAATAGCGCTCTCCTTTAACTGGGCAAATGTCACTTCAGGGTCCTTGAAAGTCAGCATACTCGCATGCCCTCGATGAGAAGAGGTTAATAGTCCCTCAATGAATTGATCTTTTAGCAATTTATCAGCGCCAGTGTTAAACATTGGTTCAGCCAGTGTAAGCGCTTTAAGGGCCTCCTGTAAATTCAGGGCAAAGTCTCTCACACTCTCATTTGCCTTTTGTTTGCAATTGAAGAATTTGGTCTTTGCTTTGCTACCAGCAGTAGTTTCAAATACTGCCTTTAATCCAGCTAGAATATGCTCAGCAGTGTCTTTTAGATCAGCGGACCATGCTGTGACTTCTCGCTTGGCATTACCACTTAACTGTGCCATCAGCAAACCGACACGCTGAGCTTCTGCCATTGGAAACATGTTTAAATAGGCCAGCAGTTTTTCTTTAAAATCATCAAAAGTATTAGGCTTACCTTCATACACTGGAAGCCATGGAGCACCTGGGGTATATGGCATCAACATCGGCATAATGGGCGCTGCACCTTGCGCCGCTGTGCTGCCGAGCGCTCTGTTTTGTGCTTCAGCTGCATTTGTGTCGCCGGGTGTTTCGGCGTCTCCGTGCTGCAACATGTTGCGCCCCCTTAGTTAATCCGGACCCTTCCGGTCCTCTGCTTCCGTCGGGATGGAGTATAATCGTTCCGCTCTGCAGCAGGATTGGTTTTTCCCTTTTACCGACGTCAGAGCTCTCAGCTTGGTACCGCCCACAAAGACACGCCCCTGCTGCTTTCGCTCGCCGCGAGCTCAGTAATGGCGGAATCTAAAATTTTTCAGTCAGATCAGAGCTCAGGGCTATGACACAGTTCAAATAGCAGTCTCGTGCTGTGGCAGTTATGAGGTAATTAGTGATGATGCAATTTTACCTCAGAGGCTGGCGGCCATTTTGTTTCAATGTTAGTCAATGGGGAAAAGTCTATTTCAATGGTTTCCAATGGGAAAATCACTTTTTGATAAAAAAGTCAAATTTTCTCGGATTTTCTCACAATTTTCGGCATTAATCACGGCACACAGTACCCGATTTAACCAGGCACGGTAAATCCTGTTCGTGACGCCAAAGAGAGATGTGCCACCCAGCTTAGGGGACCGGGATACCCGGCGCAGGGTCCCTTTCCTTGGGGGAGTCACTGGTGGCTGGACCCAGGCCGTGGCCCCAGGCTGGCACACTCCTAAAAGGGGGGTATTTACAGGGGATTTAGAAGTTTATATAGTTTATAAAGTTTGTAGATGTTATTGTCGTGACGCCACCCGGAATAATGTGGCTATATATGGCCACCGCTGCCTTGTACTGCCCAGGGGATGATGGTGAGAGGCAGCTGAGATGGTATAGCCCTTTTCCGGGTAGGGCTATAGGGTCCTCTGGACAGGTGATGTTAAAGTTAATGATGGATGAAGATGGAAGTATGGTGAGGAGATGTTAAGGGCACAGACACTTACTTGATTCACAGCAAATCCTCTCAGCGGTGATGGTCCCAATCCTGGATAGATGGTAACTGTTAAATCAGAGGCTGAGGCACAAATGAAGTTTAACTGGTTTACTTTCAACCAAACTATAATACAACAAGTCCCGTCTCCGGAGTCTGCAATAGGGGTTCAGTTGCTCAGGCCCCACCGGGTCCTTTACCTCCTGCTTGCGCTATCTATGTGGCCCTGCTGCCGTGTGTGAACTCGCTGCCGGCCCAAATCTGTCCTCTCTGGGTCCCACTCAACAGGCAACTTGAGTCCTTTGTCTCTCTCTGCTTACCCCCTCCGGGAGTACTGCTGAACTCTTAGTATGTTGCTGTGTCTGGCCCTGTGAAGCTTGTTGTTACCTCACGTTTTTCCGGTTGCTGTATTGTATATAACTAATGCAGCCACGGATCCGGTATCCGTATCTGCGCTTTTTATCTAGGGTAGATAATGATGCTACCCGATTCTGAAAGTGTTTCTCTTATCAGTTTTCTCCTCCTCAGACCGATGGCTTGGCCCTGGAAATTGTCAGTCAGTCCTCAGGAACTCAATGCAGCTCCTGTCACTCTGAGCTCCTGGCTCCAACTGTCTGAAAATTTACCTCAGATCAGTGTTTTATCTCTAGGGAAGTCTCTGGTGTCTCTGGAGCTCCCCCTACTGGCCAAAGGTGGTAGTGCAGTGGCATGGCTTTCTAAGTGAGTGCAACTATTATGTTCTTATACTGTGGCTAATACCCGCAGGGGCGCCACAGCAGCAAAGCCCTGAGAGGGAAAAGAAGAAGCGGTGGGCTCAGGCTCAGGTAGGACTTACCCCAAACCACAGAGCACAGACACAGAGGAGGCCTCATAACTTTCTAAGGTGGAAGCCCCAAGTTGCACCGGGGACCTGGTTATTACTCTGGACTGTACCTGTTACCTTGTCACCAGTAAAAGGTACTGAAACAACAATCCCTGTGTGTCTGTGTGCCTGTCTAACCACCACAATTCACTGCCTTGTCTGCAAAGACGCAACTACTACTCCCCTCATTCATCCCCGCTGCCCTGAGGTAAAGCTCCACCTGTGGAGAGCTGTACCACACTCTGCTGCACCCACCATCACCTCAGCAGCCGGCTGCAGTGCTGGTATACACGTTACCAGGTACCATAGGTGGCGTCACGTTAACAACCCCCTTTTCCCCCACCGTTCCCCGCGATGGAGGGTCCAGGGCACAGGACCGGGGATCGACCAGCCGTGATGCCCCATCGAAGCCGCCATCATCCCCGGTACCTGAGTACCCCATACCCTGTCGACCGCCTCACATCCACTCGGTGCCCCACTATTGCCTACCACCAGGAGGCGGTGCCCTTTTCCCCAGCACCCGTGGGAGCTGATGAACAGAAATTTGATGATAATGCCTCTGCAGATCTACATGCCCAGATCCTGGAGTTGATCAAAAGTAAGGCTGTGCTAACCAAAACGGTGCAGTCAATGCAAGCTTCATCACAAAATGAAAACATTCAGCTGGCATCCAGTTGAGATGATGTCCCGTGGCAATGGCAGAAAAGAATCCCATCAATACAGGGAAGAGAAAGTGAATGCTATGACGCAACTAGATAACCGATTTGCCGCCGTGTTGATAAGGCAAGGCATCTGACAAGATACTGTCCTTTAAATGAGCAACTCCTAGGGCAGAGGGCCATCCATCAGGCATAAGGCGACCAGGCCCACAGAGTTGGCGGGACAAATATATAGGGGGACAACCGGTCCTCCCAGTCATGATTGATGACATCAATGATTGATGAATGCATTATTGGACACCAGCTCCCAGGTGACAACGGTGTCATATATCCTTTGTAAGCATTATTGGGCTCTGACCTAACCCACAGCCCAGATGATGACTTGACAATAATTGCCAGCAATGGTCAGCCTCTACCACAATTGGGATACAAAGTGGTGACCATAAAGGTTGGCCGAGTAGAGTTAAAATCTTATGGTTTAATTGCTGTAGACATTGATCATCGAGAATGTAATCCAATGATGACCTAAGGTACCAATTTGATTGAAAATTGTCTTGCAGAGATAATTGTTCTATTACAACCGGTAGCCGAAACTGCCAGTTCCAGTGAGCAGCGAGTCCTGCAGAAGGAGATCCGGACTCTGATTCACAGGCGCCAGGTGGAGCTGTCTGGTGGAAAAGTCAGCAGTGCAAGAGTAAGTGATCAGTTCCCCATTGCAATACCCCCAAGGAGTGAAATGTTAATTTGGGCAGCAATAGGTCTAAGGGGTCAGGATTATCAGGCTCTGGTAGAACCCGTGTATTCAGACAGTAGGCCCACCATCCTGACAACCAGGGGAATAGTTGATGTCCACAAGGGGAGAGAACCAATATGCATCTTGAATTGTGGGGAGGATGAGGGCAAACTACCCCGGTACGCTACCGTTACTAAGCTGTTCACAATGCCATAAAGGCAGTGGAACCCTTGATTCCGTTCTACCAGGCAGAGGACAATGGCGCCAAAGAGCAATTAGAGGATTGGTGTCAGAAGCTACATGTAGGCACTGATTCCACCCCTTTACACCAAAAGCATGGAGTTTACCGGGTAGTCCAAGAGTATGAGCAGGTCTTTAGTAAACACTCACTAGACTTTGGGCAGCTAAAAGGTGTTAAACACCATATCCCCACCGGAGACCATCCACCCATTAAAGAGAGGTACTGGCCTGTGCCTTTAGCTCACTATCAATTTGCCAAGGGAATATTATGGGAGATGAAAGAGGATGGCTTATCAGATATAGTTGTAGCCCCTCGGCAACTCCATTAGTCCTCGTTAAGAAAAGAGATGAAATGATGAGAATGTGTGTTAATTACAGGCAGATTAACCACATTGCACATAAGGATGCATACCCATTACCCAGAATTGAGGAATCATGAGCTTCCTTGAAATCCGCTAACTATTTTTCCACTTTAGATCTCACCAGTGGGTATTGGCAGATTCCCGTGGCAGAGGCAGACAGAGAGAAGACCGCATTTACAAAACCGATGGGACTCTGCGAGTTCAACTACATGCCATTCAGGCTCTGCAACGTATTGGGAACCTTATTGGAGTTCTGACTAGGACATAAAAAAAACTTTGAAACAACTGTCTTATTGTACCTGAACGATGTCATTGTCTACTCCAAGTTGTACGAAGACTACCTGGAGCATCTGACCAAGCTGTTCGAAGCCTTGTCTAGCTTTGGCCTGAAAGTAAAGCCATCCAAGTGTCACCTGTTGAAGCCCAAGATGCAGTACCTAGGTTTTGTGGTAAGAGTCGAAGATGTGGTACCAGACCCCGATAAAGTCACCGTAATTAAGAACTAGACAAGACCCTCCACTGTCAAGGAAGTGAGTCACTTCCTCGGGCAGGTAGGCAACTACAGGAGATTTATAAAAGGTTTCACCAAGATAGCAGCACCCCTACAGGACCTCCAAGTGGGCTAGTCCAAGAAGGCCAAGAATCTGAGTCCTCCGTTCGGGTGGAGTAAGAAAGAAAAAGACACATTCACTAGGCTGAAGATGGCTCTTATGGGAGACGAGGTCCTGGCCTACCCTGACTATGGCCATCTCTTCCTACTATACACAGATGCCAGCAATGTGAGATTGAGAGCCATGTTATCCCAAGTGCAAAGAGGAAGAGAAAGGCTGATTGCCTACGCAAGCAAGAAGCTTGGCCCACGGAGAGGAACCCTGACAACTATAGTTCCTTTAAGCTGGAGTTTTTCGCCATAGTCTGGGCAGTAACGGAGTGCTTCAAGCATTACCTGGATTCAGCGAAGTGGACCATCTTTACACATAACAACCCGCTGACCTACCTAGAGACAGCGAAGCTGGTGTGCTGGAGCAGCGATGGATGGCCTGGCTATCTAACAAGAGTATACCATCAAGTACTGAGCAGAGCATAAGAATGCCAATGTGGATGCGCTAGAAGAAATAGAGCTACTCGCTTTCCACCATCATGGGGTAAACCAGTGCTCCCACTGCATAAGGAACAAGCGCTATGCCGTGCCACATTTAACTCACTGCCCCACCATGGATGGACAGAAATCCACACAGGAGTGGTGCCTCTGGCCCGCGCTGCTGCTCGAAATGATGCAAAAGAAGACTATGCTTGTATTGTACTGCTCCTTTTTTCAACCTCTCACCAAGGCGTTTCGGTGCAAGTCTTGCACCTTCCTCAGGGCTATGTAAGGCTTGCACTGAAACACGTTGGTGAGAGGTCCAATAAAGGAGCAGTACAAAGCAAGCATCGTCTTCTTTTGCATTATTTTGGGCAGCAGCGCGGACCAGAGGCACCACTCCTGTTTGGATTTCTGGATCTTTTCCCACGGTACACGTGGAGGTGTGGGTCCAGCAGCAGCTGCATTTCAGGCATACAAGCTGGTTGTGGGTGATCACAACCTGACCAGGTGAGCAAGCAACGTGTAGGGGCCACCTCTACCTGTCATAAGTGATAGGGCACAATCTGCGCCTCTTTGTATCCTTTATATATATTTTTACCACAGATGGACAGACACACAAGATAGTGACCCGGTCGTCTGCCTAGTAAAATAATTGCTGACACAAGCTGATTCGCACCCTGGTCCAGATGCTCCACAAGAGACCCAGCAGCTGTGGAAGAAGAAGGGCAAATTATTCATGTGTGAGCGGAAGCTGTGTCGGGGGAGTGTTAATTCCAGAACTCATGAACTTGTGTGACAAATAGTGGTCCCAAAGAGGGATGCCTCAATGGTCTTAGAAGTGTACCATGATGGAGCAGGCCACTGTGTGTGGAAGAAACTGGAAGTCCTGCTACGTTTTACTGGGTTGGCATGAGGAAAGCAATAGAGAGATGGTGTCACTAGTGTGGACCATGCAACCTGAGGAGGACAGACCGTGAAAGCCAGAGGGCTCAAAACTGACTGGGATACAGAGCGACAACAGCAGTATTGCAGAGTTCAAGAATGTGAGGAGAGGAGTTTATCCCAGGCAAGGCAGAGACAAGAAAAAAAATACAACCAGCACGCCCCTGCAGTTCCCCTAACACTTGGAGCATAGATCCTTAAGAGGAAATGGAGAACAAATAAACTTGATGACCAGTGGGAGGCAGAGCCATACACTGTTTGGCCTTCGAATTTTGACAATCATAAAGTGTGCCTCATCAGTAAAGATGGAGGAAAGACATCAGCAGCAGTGTCAAGGCATCATCTAAAGGTGTGCACTGATCAGTTGAGACCTAAATAAGAAGATCAATCCATCTCTCAACCCACAGAAGAAGTGGAAGAGATGGTCCAAACCATCCTTGGAGCTTTTTCCCTGTCTTTAACGCAGGTGAACCAAGCAATTGTAGTACCTGTCCTCACACTTCCCCAAGTGGTAGTGCCGGAAGCAACAGAAGCTCTAGAACCACCTGAAGACTTGTTGGCTCCAAAATTAGATGAGACCATCACAAAGGACTCATATTATCTACCCCCTGCCAGCGGCAAGCCTGTCATGCCCATGGTGAGTCTAAGAAGTCACAGGAAGCTGCCTAGCCTACCCATGAAACATAGGCCTACCTGTAGTACAGACACTAGTGGGTCCACAGAAGACACCTTAGACCAGGATAGGTCTGAGGAGACTCCAGTCTCCTGGACCACCTGTATTAGCAACCAACACAAGAGCCAGGCACTGCAAGGGAGAGATAAAGCTAGAGGCAGTCCACAGAAGGTTCTTACTAACCACTATACGGCTGTGAGAGATACAGAGGTGGCCAGGCCTGATTTCATACAGGTCAGGGCTTCAACACAAGTAAGACAGGAACAAGGAGGCCTTACATATCACTTCCTGTGGAAATCCTGAAAGGCTTCCGACCACCTGGAGTGTACCCTGGACAGTGTCAGTTTAACATCAAGTAAAGGTATGGAAAACTACTCCCAGTGTATGTGTCAGTTCTTTCAGCCCTGATCCTGTTCAGCCCAGAGACTGCAGAGACATTCCGCTTGCAGAGCCACCTACGGTGAGCATCACCATCAGGCTGCCAATCTATCATCCCCGGAGGTCTGCAGCAGTGCTGGTGCAATCACCAGACACTGTAGGTGGCGTCACGATCTATTCAACAAAACCCCTTTACTATTCAATTCTCCCTTTTTAAAGCGACCACCATGGCACGGACCCGGGTATCAACCACTCATGACAATCCCCCGTTATCAACGCCCGGAATCAGAGTTCCCACAGCCTTGGGGTGGGTCAGCTTTCCTGGCGTCACAAACAGGATCCCATGCCTGTGTCATCGGGTACTATGTGCCGTGTATTGACTGTTTTTTGTGAACTGTTGATATCAGGCCGCCATTACTGCGCCATAAAGTGGGAAGGAAGGAGGCGTATCGGCTGAATGGGCACGACGACAGGTCCCGCCCCACGCTCTGCCGAGAACTGCCGAAGCACAACGACTCGATCCAGAAATACCCGAGTGCTCCACTTCCCACCTGCTGAGTCGCCGATTGTTTTTTCTGTTTCAAAGACTGGCCGCAATTCACTAGGGAAGAGAGAGGATGGATGACCAGAGATCGATGACACAGCGCTCCCTAACCCAAACCTTGCAAACAATGCACTTCCAGTCGAGCCCCCAGCCGGGATCGCAGCACCCGTGGCCGTCGTACCGATCATGCCGATCTCTTTACCGTATGTCCCGGGAACAAAGTGGTTAACGCAGTATGATGGCCGGCCAGACACCTTGGCTATGTTCAAAAGAAAAATCTGCAGCGTATTAGATATGTATGCAATGACTAGTAAACAACGAGCGTATGTTGTATTAGGACAATTGACAGGTGCAGCAGAGTTGGCGATAGAAACCTGGTCAGAGAAAGATCAGGAATCAGTCACCACAATATTTGATGAACTCAAAGCTGTTTTTGAAAACTGCACTGAGGCTGATCTGAGGATGAGGGTCTATCACTATAAACAGAGGCCGCAGGACAATAGCAGAGACTATACCTTGCACTTACAGGAGGAGCTGCGACCCTTACAGGAAGTAAACACAACCAGTGTGCAGGATGAGAACAGGATGCTGATTGAACAATTTATCAGGGGATTAAGGTCACTGGATGATAGCCGACAAGTGTGTTGGTGGGTCCTAGAACACTCTGATGCAGACTTTGCTATCCTAAAAAACTTGGCCACCGAGGAGCTGCAACCTCTTGCAATCCATGATCCTGCAATCCAACAGTGGCAGGGTAGCCCCTCTCCTGTACAAGCGACCCCTTCTTATTCACCTGTTGCAGAAACAAGTGTGCAGACTGTGACACAGGGTAGATTTGACAGCCTGTGCTCTGAAGTGCACCAGCTGAGTAAAGACATGGCCACAGTTCTGAAAGCCCTGCAGCTTAAGACGGAGACAAAGCCATCGGAGAAGATTCAACTCGTCCTGTGGATGAGAGGAAAGAAGAACATGTTGCTCCGTGGGAGGACCAACGATCGCTACAGCTCTACAGGAGAACCTATCTGTCCCCGTTGCAATCAGACAGGCCACTTCGCAAGATTGTGTCCTTTAAACCAGCAACCTCTGGGGTCACAGGCCAACCCCCAGGAATAGATCAATCAGGCCCATGTGACACATAGGAGCATGACCGTACCTGTCCATCACGCTGGATGGCATACCTACACCTGCATTGCTGGTCATGGGTTCGCAGGTGACCACCATCCCTTATATCCTATACAAAAGATTCTGGTCTGATGCTGAACTGGAGCCACCAGATCTGAACCTCACTGTGCATGCTTCAAATGGGTTACCACTTAACCTAGTAGGGGTTAGGAAGGTAGTAATAAAAGTGGGGAGGGTGGAGTTACAAGACCAAGGACCTATAGTGGTTGAAACACACCCTAGTGTAAGGGATCCATATATTATTATTGGTATAAATGTCATTGGTAATTGTTTGGGTGAAGTGTTGTTCTTGCTGCAACAGATTTCAGATACTGCCAATCCCCGCAGCGGAGAGTGCTTCAAAAAGAAATCAGAGCCCTCCATGATCAACAACAGGTAAACCTGACCGGTAGAGAAATTTGTTAGTGTATGGGTAACAGACCCGATTCCCATTGTGGTACCACCATTGAATTAAATGATAATCTGGTGTCAGGCAGTAATAGGCTTCAGAGGGCAGGACTACCAAGCCGTAGTAGAACCCATGAGCTCAGAAAGCAGGCCTACACTCTTGACAGCCAGAGGGGTGGTTGATGTACGCAGGGGAAGGGTACCCATACGCATATTAAACTGTGGAGAAGACGAAGTCAAATTTCCCACAGATATTCCACAGTTGCTAAACTGTACACTGTAGATAACAATGAAATACATGCGGTGAAGCCCTTGACCTCACCAGATTCGGTGGAGGATAACAGTTCCAAGGGGCAGTTAAAGGACTAGTGTCAAGAGCTCCATATAGGAACTGACCACACTTTTTTCCACCAAAAGCATGGTGTCTATCGGGTGGTTCAGGAGTATGGTTCATGGTGGTTCAGGAGTATGAGTGGGTATTCAGTAAGCATCCACTTGATTTTGGAAGGATAAAGGGGGTACATCACCATATACCCACAGGATATCATCCACCCATCAAAGAGCGATATAGACCTATCCCACCAGCTCACTACCAGTGTGCCAAAAAGGTGTTGCAGGACATGAAGGTTTGCAGGGGTCATAAGAGATAGTTGCAGTCCCTGGGCAGCTCCATTAGTCCTAGTCAAAAAGAAAGATAGCAGCATGAGGATGTGTATTGATTATAGACAGGTAAATCGCATAACACATAAAGATGCTTACCCGTTACCCCGCATAGAAGAGGCACTTGCTGCATTAAAGTCTGCTAATTACTTTTAAACCCTAGATCTTACTAGTGGGTACTGGCAAGTCTCTGTTGCACAAGAAGACCGTGCGAAGACTGCGTTCACAACACCAATGGGCTTGTGTGAGTTTAACAGCATGCCATTCGGACTCTGTGATGTGATGCGGCCAACCAATCACAGTAATGTCAGAAGCAAAGATGGCTATGGCATTACCATGATTACACAAATGAGAAGAAGAAAAGCTGACATGTAAAAAAAGGGCGATAACTCAAAATTGTAGAAATATATAACGTTTTATTAGACAATTCAGTGCACAAAAGGACAGTAAAACAATTAAAAAAGGCCAAACAACGGCCCCTGCATAAAAAGAATCCTTCCCCACACAGAATATCACAAACCCATTACATAATGCTTAAACAGTATAGTTAAGGGGAAACCCCTATTATAGCAGAAAAAGTTTTTAGATCCCTTTAAATAACATGAGAAGTTCTCAAACATAAATCCAGGCAGGCAGAAATTGGTAAAGCGTTCAAAGAAACACCAACACAACATGCGCAATTAACCAAATGTTGTTATAAAAAAGCATAGCTCAACCTGCCACTACATACATGATGTCAATTACAGCATCTGACAATAGGTGTTAAATAAAACCTCCTGGGCAAAGGGCATAATAACCCCTACTCACCAAACCAGTTTGAGAAACAAGATGTAACCACAAGTAATAGGGAAACCTATATTAGTATACACATGGTCACTGTCAGTAAAGCATACTTACAATGTGTGCAGTGAGGAAGGACTCAGGCAAAACCCCACGCGTATCGTCACAAAGGTGACTTCGTCAGGGTGAGTCCAAGTCTGGGCACTGTTTGATGGCACATGATTGGCAAACCATCCCCGCATGTTTCGTGGCTGAAAATCAGGTGCGGAACGAGGAGCAACATACACATCGAGTAACAAATATCTCAAATAGGCTAGGGTCATGCTTGGCATGCCGTTTTTCTGCATTTTCAAAACCTGATTCCGTTTTTGGAAATTGCAATTTTTTCATCTAAAAAACACTACGTGTTAATGCATGCGTTGACGCATGGTACCTATGTGTACCATGCGTTAATGGATACGTTTCCCATAGGGCCCCATGTTAAAAAAACGCAATGTTTTTTTAGCAGTGCATTTTGACACTGCATTTTTTGCATGGGAACCTATGGATCTGTTAAAACCATCAGTTTTACTAAAATTCTAAGTTGAAAAACTAATGGTTTTAACGGATCCAGGGCTCAAGTGTGACCCTAGCCAAACTGTACTATTCATGCGAATAATGAATACTGCCGACTATATTCACTCATCACTAATAATTACTTCCACGATGGATGATATCCAACAAGAAGGGCAGATAAAACTGCACTCACTGGTAAGGTTACATTCAGACACACTGTTTTTGATCCTTTTTTCGAATCTGTTTTTTGCAGTGCACTGCACAAAACTGATCACTGAAATGGAATCCCAGCCAAGTCAATGGGTTTTCACTATTTGCCATTCAGACAGGGATTGTGTTGAGTGATCCATATTTTTCCTGGAAAGTGATCTGTCAAAGAAAAGTGCATGTTAGTTTCTATGGCATTTTTCTTCTACTTTTTTCCCATAGGTACCATTGTAAATGGAAAAAAACACACAGCAGAAAACACTCATCAAAAACAAACAGTGTAAATAGGTGATGCATTTTTTTTAAAGCGGATCTGTTTTGCAGCTGAAAAATGGATAAAAAACGGGGCGAGAACGTTGTGTCTGAATGTGGCCTAAAGCTCCCGTCACACACAACGGCGCAACAGCGATCCCGACAACGATAACGATCCTTAGTGATCGTTGGTGCGTCACTTTGGGATCGCTGGTGAGATGTCCAACAGTCAGATCTCACCAGCGACTCAGTAACAATCCGGAATTTTAGGAGGTCGTTGGGAATTGTCAATCTCGGGTGTAGTATTGAGATTGTTGGTCGTTGTTCCTTTCAAACACAGCGATGCAGCGTTCCCAGCGGGAGACCAACGACCTAAAAATGACCCAGAGCACTTTGGAATGATCAGCGATCTCACAGCAGGGGCCTGATCGCTGCTAAGTGTCACACATAACGAGATCGTTAGCGAGATCACTGTTACTTCACAAAACCTGGGACTTAACAACAATGTCGCTAACTATCTCGTCATGTGTGACGGGGGCTTAAGGTGTCTTCAAGCGTTTATTTGTTTAATCCAAACAAACAAGGAATTGCAGTCTTGGACGACAGCTGTTTCGTACACAAAGGTGCTTCAATGGGTCCACTGTGGACAAATAAATGCTTGACGACACCTTACCGGCTTCATCTTTCCTTCTTGTTGGATATCGTGCATCGTGACAGTTCTGCTTAGGCCCCCTTCACACTACATGATTTCACTGATCAGTGTCCATCAGTGTTTGTGTGCCAAAACCTGGAGTGTCTCCAAAACACAGAACAGGGGTCAATCTTTCAATTCTAGTTTTTCTCTGCAAGCTTCACTCCTGGTTTTGGCACACAAACACTGATGGACACTGATCGGTGAAATCATGCAGTGTGAAGGGGGCTTAAGGCCGGCTTCAGACTGCGTGTCTGATCCGATCCGTAGCTGTCCGCTTGAGGCAGACAGCCGTGGACCGGATCAGCACACAGGACTGGGGGCTATTATGCCCTCCGATCCTGTGTGCAGCCGCACGCAGCTGAACCAGCTGACAGGTCAGGACCGCGGCGCCCGCGGTCCTCACCTATCAGCAGCAGGAACTGCGTGCGGCTGCACACAGGATCGGAGGGCATAATAGCCCCCAGTCCTGTGTGCTGATCCGGTCCACGGCTGTCTGCCTCAAGCGGACAGCTGCGGATCGGATCAGACACGCAGTCTGAAGCCGGCCTAAGAAGTTATTGCACCCAGAGGTAGGGTGTCAAAAGCTGTGCTCCTACTCCCCGTTCAGCATGGATGGTGTACATATATAGTAGTGCAGGTCATGTTTCTACTTATCTTTAATAATTACTTCAAAGAGGCTTAAGAAAGTTATTGAAAGCACTTCTTTTTTTTAAAGATTATGGTCAATCAAATAATATGCTGCATATTGGTATGCAACACATTGGGTTTACGCATCATGCATTCAATACCACACTTGATCAGCGGAATTAAGGCTAAATGACGGTCTGCTTCCACAGCTGTGGGCCCACCACATGCTCAGGATACCAGAAGGTTCTCTTTAATTTGTCTCGTAAATTTTGCTCGTGGTAACGAGAAGCCATTAATGGCAAGAAGGGTCTTAACGAGTCGCCGACATTTACTCACAATTAAATCATCATTTGTCTGTAATTTATTTTTATCACAAATGGAAGAGCAAGAAGAATGGATGGTGATAAATTAGATCACAGTAAGGACAATGAAAGGAAGAGGATGATGAAACAGAATAATCATGATGATAACCTTAAATAAAGATAATATATAAAATAATAATTTGTTTTCAGTTGCATTCTCTACATGATTAAGTTTGACTGAAGTGCACATAACCTTGATTGCTTTAAATTTTGAAGGTTTTTTTCTTTCATATTTTCTTAGCTAAGGGATGTAGTGTAACTACCATGTGGTCTCACAAATACAGAACACAGAGTGATAATAGATTAGTAGTCGTGTTTGACTTAGGGGGTGTCCGGCTACCATGGCTGACAGTGGACGCACGGATCAATGATGTCCGGCGCACTACACAAAACCACAGATGGAGAAACACCAGGGAGGGGAAATACAGCCGATGGCCCTCCTGCACTCACCTGTGACTGTGCCCTAATCTCCCTACCATCTCTATACAAGTTTTTTCAACCCGTCGCCAAGCAGGATATGTAGTCCCTCGATGGCCCTGATGTTAGCCCTCAATAGGAAGATGGCGGGAGCACTAGTCCTAACCACTGCAATAAACAAGACATGAGGGAAGGGAAGACAGACAGAGAACAACATGGCAACTTCACGCCTGCTGTCACACCCCTTTACAGCAGACAGCTTAGCAGTAGTCAGCTCTCCAGAGAACTTCCTTTTCCTCAGGAAGCTTGGCCAGCAATGGATTCAATCACCAGCAAAGCATGCTGGAACCATGTGAACATATAAAGGGGATGAAAGTAATCACAGAGTATTCACACATGTGCAAGAACTAGCTAGCTTGCTAGCAGCAGAGATCTGTTACAAACCTTCATACACTTGTGACCAAAAGTATTGACACCCCTGCAATTCTGTCAGATAATACTCAGTTTCTTCCTGAAAATGATTGCAATCACAAATTCTTTGGTATTATTATCTTCATTTAATTTGTCTTCAATAAAAAAAACCACAAAAAGAATTGTCCTAAAGCCAAATTGGATCCAATTCCACACCAAACATAAAAAGGGGGTGGACAAAAGTATTGGCACCCTTAGAAAAATCATGTGATGCTTCTCTAATTTGTGTAATTAACAGCACCTGTAATTTACCTGTGGCACCTAACAGGTGTTGGCAATAACTAAATCACACTTGCAGCCAGTTGACATGGATTAAAGTTGACTCAACCTCTGTCCTGTGTCCTTGTGTGTCCCACATTGAGCATGAAGAAAAGAAAGAAGACCAAAGAACTGTCTGAGGACTTGAGAAACCAAATTGTGAGGAAGCATGAGCAATCTCAAGGCTACAAGTCCATCTCCAAAGACCTGAATGTTCCTGTGTCTACCGTGCGCAGTGTCATCAAGAAGTGTAAAGCCCATGGCACTGTGGCTAACCTCCCTAGATGTGGACGGAAAAGAAAAATTGACGAGAGATTTCAACGCAAGATTGTGCAGATGGTGGATACAGAACCTTGTCTAACATCCAAACAAGTTCAAGCTGCCCTGCAGTCTGTGGGTACAACAGTTTCAACCGGTACTATCCGTCGGCGTCTGAATGAAAAGGGACTGTATAGTAGGAGACCCAGGAAGACCCCACTTCTTACCCCGAGACATAAAAAAGCCAGGCTGGAGTTTGCCATAACTTACCTGAGAAAGCTAAAAACGTTTTGGAAGAATGTTCTCTGGTCAGATGAGACAAAAGTAGAGCTTTATGGGCAAAGGCATCAACATAGAGTTTACAGGAGAAAAAAAGAGGCATTCAAAGAAAAGAACACGGTCCCTACAGTCAAACATGGCGGAGGTTCCCTGATGTTTTGGGGTTGCTTTGCTGCCTCTGGCACTGGACTGCTTGACCGTGTGCATGGCATTATGAAGTCTGAAGACTACCAACAAATTTTGCAGCATAATGTAGGGCCCAGTGTGAGAAAGCTGGGTCACCCTCAGAGGTCATGGGTCTTCCAGCAGGACAATGAGCCAAAACACACTTCAAAAAGCCCTAGAAAATGGTTTGAGAGAAAGCACTGGAGACTTCTAAGGTGGCCAGCAATGAGTCCAGACCTGAATCCCATAGAACACCTGTGGAGAGATCTAAAAATGGCAGTTTGGAGAAGGCACCCTTCAAATATCAGGGACCTGGAGCAGTTTGCCAAAGTAGAATGGTCTAAAATTCCAGCAGATCATTGTAAGAAACTCATTGATGGTTACCGGAAGCGGTTGATCGCAGTTATTTTGGCTAAAGGTTGTGCAACCAAGTATTAGGCTGAGGGTGCCAATACTTTTGTCTGGCCCATTTTTGGAGTTTTGTGTGAAATGATCAATGTTTTGCTTTTTGCTTCATTCTCTTTTGTGTTTTTTCATTGAAGACAAATTAAATGAAGATAATAATACCAAAGAATTTGTGATTGCAATCATTTTCAGGAAGAAACTGAGCATTATCTGACAGAATTGCAGGGTTTCAATACTTTTGGCCACAGCTGTATATTTAATTGTGCTAGCTATATATCCATAGTTATTTTTAACAGTGACCCATAAATAATCAGAACTATCAGTAAGATGGAAGATATTTTGTATGATGGATTTTATTAGGTTTTCAGAGTGAATGAAGAGTTTGTGAGGGGTGGGTCATGGAGGAGAAGTGGCTCAAAAGTGGGGAAAGAAGCATTTTTTTCTTGTGAAATATATTACAAAGCTTCATACATTGACTTGTACTATACTATTCATTTATGTTTAGTTTCTTAAAATGATAATCACAAATTAAAGAGTATAATTTTACAATAAAAGAGAAATAAAATGTCACCAATATTGAGTTATGCGTATAAAATCTTTAACGGCTGCAATTCACATTGGAGTCCAATTGAATGCCATACATAAGTAGAAAAATGAAATATTTTCATCTCGTGACAGTGTCTCAAAATCATATTTTAAAAAAGCTGTTCATCCTGAGCCACATACTTCTGGATAAACTGAGGCAAAAGCAAATGTAAGGGGAAAACACATCTGTGTCTCTACTGATACATAGTCCCAACAAACATTATTATGTAAAAAACACAAGATAACCATTCATCAGCATTTAAACTAGCATTTTTTTTCCTTCAAATTATTGAATGGTATCCCTCATAGAGATGAGAAAGTGGGAAAGGTGTATGGTACATAGCATTTGTGGCTATACGACTAGAGAGTTATTAGTGACTATAGTCTGGAGGGATGTGTCTGTCATAATGACATATTGGGAATTAAAAGTACACCATAAAAAAATAACAGCCTAGTGCACTTTTCCATTCAGATAAAGGATATCCATGCACCTACTGGCCAAAAAGATGACAAAAATCTCTTTTGGCTTACATCTGGTGAGTTAGAACCTATGAAGGTCAAAGTATTCACTAAGGGCCTTACCAGAGGACAATATCAGCATGGTTCAATTAACTAGGTTTTGTTTAGATGCCACTGTGATGGAACTCGTGGCTCATAATAACCACCACAACCTCACTATAAAAGGTGGTAGAATAGATAGAGAAGTCCCATAGCTGAGACAAAAAGTAGCCCTAAGACATTGCTGCCCAACATGCCTCCATACCAGGACAACGAAGTGTCTGTGTCATGCAGATGTAAAGAAGTAAGAAAATATCCAACTACCTCCCTGAAGTATTTTTATACTGTGATTTTGGATATATTTTGTAGATGTTTACGGCAAATAGTAAATTTATTCGGTAAAATTCCTCTTTGTGGGTGGTGGAGATTAGATAGCTGGGAAAGAAAGGGTTAACAGCTGGGCAGCCTAAATGGTGGAGGAATTGCAAAGGAAATACAGGGATGTTTGTTCATATTTCTAAGTAGTGATCAGTTCCAGAAGGGATTGAACTAGTGAACTCTTGTGCACTCTTCTCCACCTGTGCACTGTCTCTCTCTCCCTTGTGCCCTCTTCTCCCCCTGTGCACTCTTCTCCCCCTGTGCACTCTTTCTCTCATGTGCTGTCTCTCCATCCCTTGTGTGCTCTTCTACACTGTTTGCTGTATCTTTTCCCCGTGCGTTCTTCTCCCCCTGTGTGTTGTCTCTCCATCCCCTGGGCACTCTTCTCTCCCTTGTGTGCTGTCTCTCTCTTCCTTGTGCTCTCTTCTCTACCTGCACACAATCTCTCTCCCCTTGTGCCCTCTTCTCCCCCTGTGCACTCTTTCTCCCATGTGCTGTCTCTCCATCTCTTGTGTGATCTTCTACCACTGTTTGCTGTATCTTTTCCCCGTGTGTTCCTCTCCCTCTGTGTGTTGTCTCTGTCCCCTGTGCACTCTTTCTCACATGTGCTGTCTCTCCATCCCTTGTGCGCTCTTCTTCCCCTTGTGTGCTGTCTTTTCCTGTATATTGTCTTCCCCTTTGTGTGGTGGCATGGCTAGCATGATAATAATGTAGAGCAGTCTAAAGACAAGTCCCCACAAAATGTTGATAACAATTTGCATCAGATGCAAAGGCCCATATCTCTGAAACTGAAAATAAAATAAAAAGTTTTAAATACTTAAGGGAGCATTGGGAATAAAATAAGAGGAAAGATTTATCATTTTTAGTCTTTTTAAGTTGCATGAATTTGGCTGGGTGGTTCTGCTTTTAGAAAAAAAACACGCTATACTAGACAATTGATTATACCATTATCAACAAAACAGTCCAACATTCTAATGTGTATGTGTATGTAGTTGTAGTTATTTGGTCACGTTAATGTCTAAAGGCCCCGTTATATGGCACAACATCGTCAACGACATCACTGATATGTCACGGGTTTGGAGGCTTACCAGCGAGATCGTTGCAACCTCGTTGCGTGTGACTGGCAAGTTGCTACGATAAATCGTTGGATCGGAGTTGACCGCTTTACCAACATGTTGGAAAACCTGACTATCTCAACTCCAGCAACCTGCTGTATCGTTCTGTGTGAAACCGCGATAACGATGTCGTGAACGACTTTGCCCATTTACAGCAATGAGCAGGTATCGTTCGGGGGTTTCCAAACGATACCTGCTCACATCATTGTTCTTGAGTCATCCACGATAACAAAACGTGTGACAGCTCACCAGCGATGTCTGAAACGACCGCATGCCCACAAGATCATTGCCGACATCGTTCCAACGTCGTGCTGTGTAACGGGGTCCTAAGAGTCCATTCAAGATCCAAACATCATGCACTATATGCTCCAGTTTCTCCATATATTATATTAACTAGACTGATCATTAACAAAGTGCCAGGAGACCTGCGGCCAGTAAGGGTCCATAATTGATGCATTCAATTTTTAGTGCTTGAAACATGAGAAAAATAATAGAAAATCTTAACTACACATAGTAGACTAAATTGGTGTTTACTGCAAAAAAGTATTCAAAAGAGTCTACTTTTTGAGTACAATATTAATATAGCACATGCTTTGTACATTATATGCATTGCAAGATAATATCAATGTCACATACCCAAGCACGAAGAAGTTGGGCAGAATTAAAGGGATCCTGTCACTTCCAAAACGCCTCCTAAGCTATCAAAACATGTCCCTGCAGCATCCCATCACTAATCTCACACTTCTTTTGTCTCCTAAAAGCATCCTGTGAAAGTGCATAAAAACGTTTTAATACTTGCTTATTAGTGATTATAATTAGCAGGGGCCATATTCTTTATTCACCAGGGGGTGTTATTTTGCAGCTCCAGGATCCAGCCCTCTCTCTGTCTGTGCTGCTGTGAAACTGAAGGCATTTCTTATGCAGACGAGACTGGGTGATTTGTACGCAGGCATCCGCCTGCGTACAGATCACATGTGAGGGTGAATGAGAGCGCACGGTCATGCGCAGTCAAGCGCAGCACCGTGCGCTCCCATACTTAAGATAGGGACTTGCAGGGCTGCGCTTACATTGCGGCTCCCCTCCACAGAACGCTGCGGAGGGGAACGCTAATGTGAAAGTAGCCTAAAAAAGATGTCAAACTTTTATAACACTGGTCCGAAAGTGGAGTAATTTGCAGGAGAACCTAGCAATAAATAATCCATTCTTCTGTTGTGACACCACAGAGAAAATTAAGCATTACACAGTGTCCACTAAAATGAACTATATGATCATGGGCTGGCATGGAAGTATTCAGACAAGAGAAACTCTTTGAAGCCAAGCTCCTCTCTGGCTATTGGAAAACGATTTTGAATGTTGACTCCTATGAATTTAGTAAAATGGCCCATGTCACGTTATTCAAATGTCAACCCATCCTTGTGTTGAGTTATCGGTGGCAGGGGTTGAAGGCGAGGCAGGGCCAAGGTCGCAGCACAGCCATGGCAAGGCTGAACCTGCCCCAGCCGGCTCTTCAGTGCAACACTTCAGTTCTTTGGTACCTTCATTGAGAATAGATGACACATTTGACTGAAGGCTGCTCCCCTCGTCCCTGTATCTCCAGACTCATGCCCTTCATCAATACACGTTGTGAATTTGGTTAGTTCTATTCCTACTCCGCTTATGGTGATGCATCCACAGGACCACCATGGAACCACCAGACAAGATTCCTTCAATATGCTCACAATGGAGACCCGCTCGTCTTTGAACTTCTGCTGAGGAACCACTGAACTGACACTGGAGAGGACAGCCACTATCCTGGTATCTGCCAGTGGCAAACGTCAAGCACCAACACCAGGAGAATACGCTTGGCTGAGGTTCGACACCATGTTCTAATTGCTGGGCCAATTACCAGGGTGATTCTCAGAGTCTCAAAAAATTAAAGGGCTTTTGGTTCGTGAAACAATCTCCTACTGTGGGACCTTGCATAGCTAATGGGGTTCAGGGAGCAGGCTTTGCCTTTAATCAGTAGAGGGCCACATACACATTATGAAGTACACAGTTTTTGAATGCAAATGCAAAACACAAGGTATCCCTTGGGTGACAGGGTCACAACACCTCTGACCCTCTTGTGATATCAAAAGAAATAAATCTCCTTGATTGACAGAGCATGGACTGAGACTTGTGAAAAAGTTCCTTTGTGTCCAGTCAGCTGAGGCTAAGATGTATTTCTTCTCCTGTTACATCCCTTTTCCAATGGCACACATAAGTATGAGTGCTAATCATACAGATCCACTGTCAGTAGAGATGCAGGTCTCAAGCTGTGCTTCATCAGCCCGCAGCCTGTCCTGACATGAGACTAGGTCAGGCTGCCGTCGGAATTATGTAACAGGGGATATTTTATTCCAGTCTTGAAGCACCTCTTTAAGTGCTTTAATTATTTTCTTCTAAACCAGACAACCAAATTACATCTCTTTCTTCTCTGACAGGTTTATTTACTTATGCTTCTTACTGATGCACGGTCAAAAATTAAAGAGTGTTGTATGATGATCACACTATAGTATTTAATTATATAAATGGTTCATGTTTGAAAGTATTACTGGAACCAGCCGGATCCAGCAGGCAGCGACGGGCTGCCCCCAACCCCCAGGTGCCTATTTGTACCTGGCCGGACACAAGAATATAGGGGAACCCTTTTTTTTTTATTATTTCATGAATTTCATGAAATAATTTAAAAAAAATGCGTGGGGCTCCGCGTAATTTCTATGTCTAGCCAGGTACAGCTAAGCAGCTGGGGGCTGGAATCCACAGCGCAGCGAGGCCAAAGCTTTCTGGGCACCCCCCGCTGCAAATTGCAGCCCGCAGCCGCCCCAGAAGATGGCGCGTTCATTGAATGCCCATTCCTCTGGCGCTGAACCCCGCTCTTCCAGCGGCCCTGGTGGCGGTGGCACGCTGGGTAATAAAGGGGTTAATACCAGCTTTCTTATACAAGCTGGTATTAAGCCCGAGATTCTTAATGTCAGGCCACGTTTGATCCGGCCACTAACAATCTCCAATAAAGGGTTAAAAAAAACACAACACGGAGAAAATTTTTTATTAGAAATAAAAAAAAAAGCCATTAGGGACTCCATCTTTAATTAAAAAAATCCTCTTCTGTCCGACGTAGTCCAAAACGCGATGTCCTCTCTGCTACATCCCTGTGCATAGATATAGATGTCTATGCACAGGGAATTAAGCAGACTGAGAACAATCTCAGCTCTGCTACATCATCTCTATGCACAGGGAGAGCAGGGTCTCTAGGACCCTGGAGCTGCGGCAGCCTGCAGGACCCGAGCCCGACACAGAGCAGACAGCTGGACTCCTTACTGTGCGAGTTTCCCTGCGATTACTTGCACAGTAACGAGTCCAATGCAAGTCAATGGCAATCCTAGTTTTGTCAGAGTCTCTGACAAAACTAGGATTGCCATTGATTTGCATTGGACTCGTTACTGTGCGAGTAATCACTGGGAAACTCGCAGAGTACCGAGTCCTGCCAGTCCCTTACTACTCGCCGAGTAACGAGTCCTAGCGAGTAGATTCGCCCATCCCTACTACTGATCAAACCTCAGCTCACAAGATTGTTTGCAATAAAAAGCCACCCATTGGGGTCATAGGCAGCCATGCTCTTTCATAAAAAAAGCACAGTCTGGCCTCCACTTCGTCAATGCTCTTTCGATGGAGAATCCACAAGCCTTAACTGACCAACAGCAGGTCACTCCACATGAAAACCATTTCCACTTTGCTCTATGATGCCAAAAGAAAGCTTTTTGTCTGTTAATCTGTTCATCCTTTATTCCATCCATCAATCCATCCAATCCACCCATCCATCTCTCCACTTGTCAATCCATCGGTCCAACAGTTTGTCCCTTCATCCATCAATCCATCCAATCCACCCATCTGTCTGTCCATCCATTTGTCCAACTGTCCAATCGTATATCCATCTATCAATTCATCCAATCCCCTCATCCATATATCCATCGGTCCAACTGACTGTCCAGTCATCCATCAATCCATCCATCCAATACACTGATCTGTCTATCCACCCATCCATCCATAGGTCCAGCTGTCCATTCGTTCGTCCATCAATCCAATCCATCCATTCATCTATCCATCCATCCAACGGTCCATCTGTCCAATCATCCGTCCATCAATCCATCCAATCCCCCATCTGTCTATCCATCGGTCCAACTGTCTGTCCGTTCGTCCATCAATCCATCCATCCAATCCACTCATCCGTCTATCCATCCAGCCATGCATCCATCAGTCCATCTGTCTGTCCTTCCTTCCATCCATCCATCTACTTGTTTTTCAGTCTGTATGTTCTGCTACCCATCTAATCTACCTATTTATTAATACAAGCACTGGAAAGTATAGCACCTTATTAGTCAAAAAGCTTTATTAACTTTAAACTTGCTTGTAACTAATGTCCCTAGGGATACTTTTTACATTACTGATTTTTATTTTATAAAAAGCATCATTTAGATTGAAGGACAAAAACGATAATTATTTTGGAAATATCTATTGTGCTTGCTTTATTTTCTTATGCCCCAAGACCAATTTTTATAAGATGCTATTAGTGTTTTAATAGGACTCCTCTAATTAGACCCATTGTGCTAATACAATATGTGAATTAGACACAGCATGGCAGTTGTTTTTTTTGCTTCCTACATAAAAGATGAAAAATATACAAAAAAAAGCAAGCAAAAGATATTGCAGAGAAAAGAAGAAAACTAGAAATAATACATTGAATTAAATAGAACTGTAAAGGAGACTGAAATTATGAAAATAACATTAAAATGAATGCTACCGAGCATCAGAGATTCTGGAGTTTTAAGTCTTTAGATAATGAGGAATCCAATCAAGTTCTAATCAGACAGATTAAATAAAATTAGAGAAATCTTTGTTTCCCTCATTGCATTAATTTACGGTCTAATTCCCACATCTGAAATAAAGAGGGAAGAGACAGAGAATCGAGATCAGTAGGAAAACAGCTGCTAGCTAGAATCTGCCTGTAATGTCACCAGGATTGTCAGGTCAGCCATTGCAAACCCGCAAAATGAGATGTTGTGAACACACAGAAATAAAGGAAAATTCTACATAGTGGATGCACATTATGATACCAAATGATTGGAACTTTATTGTGTTTAACCAGAATGGGGTTTGGAGAACAAATTACCTTTTCTAAGAGAGTTAATATAGGTTATTTATTCATATGTCTGCCTATACTCACCGTCCTGGGGAAATGCTCTGCTCCTGTGCTATGGACTTGTGTGTATCAATGTTGACATGTTACAGATTTATGTGTATATAGTTCTGTGTATGAGGACACACAGTGGTCAAGGTGAAAGACTGAGACAATGATGGGAGTGCTGGTGTGTCACGGTCCGCGCTGCTGTGGTATAAATAAACTCACCAAAGAGTCAGCAGTTATTCCATCCTTTATTTCCTCCTCTCTCCTACGCGTTTCAGCGCCACACCCGGCGCCTTCCTCAGGGACCTACCCTACACCTGAAGGCGCCGGGTGTGGCGCTGAAACGCGTAGGAGAGAGGAGGAAATAAAGGATGGAATAACTGCTGACTCTTTGGTGAGTTTATTTATACCACAGCAGCGCGGACCGTGACACACCAGCACTCCCATCATTGTCTTGGATTCAAACCACTATCTAGTGGTCGGTGGAGGTCCTGCAGCAGCTGGAACACTGATTCCAAAACGCCTTCAAACCAGTTGTGGGGATCACAACTGGACCAGGTGAGCAGCTTCATAGCACCACCAGCTTACACAAGTGTCACTAGTGATAGGGCACTATTGCGCCTCTTGTCCCCCTCCCTATTTTTCTTTTCAAGGTGAAAGACTGCTCGCAGGTACCTCGGGTAAACTAGGGTTAAGTAATCTAGTGAGCTAGTACACCAGTTAAGGGTGGAGTTATGAGTTTTCTCTAGAAGCAAAAGTGTTATTAGATTAGACAGTAAATCCACCGACTAGGGGTGGAGTTAAAAAAACAAAACAGGCCTGCAGTGTAATTTATAGTAGAGAGTCCCCTAGTAAAGGAGAAAAAGAATCACAGGATTGTCAGGCCCTTTGATCCGAATAGATCGTGCCCCCTGGGTCACCCTGGGCATCGAGTGTAGGAGCTGGGAAGTGGGTCCAGGACGCAGGCCACAATCCCTCACCTGTGTTGATACTTAACCCCAGCCTTTTTTGACTTCTCGGGAAGTGACTGATCCCTTCGGTATGTGTGTGATGAACTTCAGCATAGACTTGGGCAAAATGGTTGACACAGTGCAGGTGATAAAGGAACGATTGTCTAAAAGGTGTCACTAACTGTTCCATTGGAGCCGATATCTACTGGAAGAGTTGAGCTGAAGCCAGTAGAGACTATATGAATTTGCAGCAGGATACCTTGATGCTGAATGGAGTGTGCAAGAGCCTAGAGGTACAGAAACAGCAGGAGCAGTCTGCAGAAAAATCAATGATTGCGAGTAACCATAAGAAAGTAGTTTAAGCTTTGTGCTGGTGTTTCATGAGACTGTCTAAGTAAAGAATGAGAAAAAAGTTACAGCATCCGAATAAAATTCCTTGGTGACAGATGTATACTTTAGTTATATTACCATGTCTTTGTCATTCCATAAGTTTTTACATTTTTTTACTCAGTAAAGAAAAGGAATTTTATTTGGACGCTGGAACCTTTTTCTGATTTTGGTATCTGTGGTGCCCCTACGACCAGGCCGCCACAAATGGTACTACATGTATTCCTATGTGTGATATTATGCCTGGAGGTAAGAGGAGGACACTTTGCTGAGACCCCCAATTACATCCAACACATCTTCAGGCAAGGGAAGTGCCGGGCGGAGGAGACCCATATATAGGGCAGTCCCCGCCTCCTGGATGGAGGGAGGAGTTAAGTTAGAGATGGGTGGCAAGAAGGTGAATTCTAGTTGAGGCTAGGCAGCTTGAGAGATAGCATGGAGCGTTAAGTGCGGTGTTAGGCTGAGGGCTTGGAGAGCCGAATCTGCTGCCAGCTGTTGACGCTGGGCAGAGGAACTACCTGCAACAGAGGTACCAGCCCCAAATCGATCAGGGATATTTCAGGACAAGTCATGAAACTGGAGGTCACCGGGCTTCAAGTACAGTCAATGCGAATAAAGTAAAGTCCTGCTCCACCAACCAATACTTCCAGACTCCCAGGCTTCCGGACAAATGGTAGGCAACCATCCAAGCAATAATAAAGAAAAGGAAATCCGGTGCCAACAATGCGGTTTACATCCTTTATTTTAGTTAAAAATGTTGTACAGGTGCCCCCGAAGGGGAAACACTGGACGCTTTCAGAGTAAAAGCTCCTTAATCGTTAGTACCCACAATTAAGTACTAACGATTAAGGAGTTTTTACTCTAGTGTTTCCCCTTCGGGGGCACCTGTACAACATTTTTAACTAAAATAAAGGATGTAAACCGCATTGGTGGCACCGGATTTGCTTTTCTTAATTACTTCAAGTACAGTGACTCACCTTGTGGACCGTCCTGGGGCTCAAAGGGCTATATAGGGTCAGAGGACAAAAGGATGTTACTCACACAGCCTGCAGCTACCTGCATGGCAGGGAATGGCCACCACAGACATATTAAGAGAGGAAAGTGGTAGCAAGTGTCAGAACAGGAAAAGGCAGCTGGATTTCATATACTCTGTGTCAAGTAAAGGGTAAGAACCACAGAGAATGTGTGTCTTCTGATCCTTCCTGCACCACTACCCTCATCCTACTCCTCGGCACCATCAACCATCCCATCCACCTATTACACCTTTCAAGGGACCCCTACCCTGACTGGAGAGGGCTTCCTTCTTGCTGCCACACCAACTTCCCTTGAAAGTCCCTCAGCAGCCCTTGACCACCCATGATCAGAACTCCAGTCGGCGTCACAAACTATCATTCCCCTGTAAATACATTCCCCTTAACATGTCCGGTCAGGGCCATTACCTCTGTGGACCACTGCTGTGATTCCTGAACTGTTTGCCCTGGATTGTCACGTACACCGGCCATTACGACGGAAGCATATCCATACCTGGTTGGTCTAACTGTAGTTTCATACTGACTTAAGGTTTCTTACACATGGTGAGCTGGTGTTTCCCTATATTTTTTTGCTGTTAAAGTAAAGAACTGTTTTCGAACATCATTGACTCTTGGTTTGCCTTGGCCCTTAACGAGGGCAACTGTGAACTCAACTATTGCACTGGGGAGCCAGACAGGGCATATGCTGCATAACTGGGGCTGCCACGCAGCCAAGGCCCTGCCTCGCCAGTGACTGTCAAGGCCTGTTTTGGCAAGCCCCACAACATGCCTATATGGCTCTATGAGACCAGTTAGACTTGAGTCCTGCTCAGTATTATTCACCTTTTCTGCCTCCAGTGCCAATCTCTTGCTGGGTCTGTTTTCTACTGCAGGACCTGACGCACTCCTATAGTATGCAAATTGAGTTCGCCAAGAATTTTACAAAAAAAAAAATCAATCTCCAGAATCTAAATTTTTTCTGATTTTGTCTCATGCAAAATTAGGAAAATATCAGCCATCTGCCAATTTCCTGGATTGTAGAGAAATAGGAAAATAATACTCACTCAACTATTCTGCTGCAGCAGACTAGTGTCTGTTGCTTCATGTGTCTTCTTCCATTATGTTCCCTCAGTGCCAAATAACCCAGTTCCAAGTAGGACTCAGGGGTCATGACGTGCATTGCAAAGTCATAATACATGTCATACTTTGGAGACAAGCATCAAGGCACTGAAGACAAGTCAAGATGATGAAGGATCCAAAGTGGTCAAGATGGGTAGAAGACTGGACGCAGGTGTGTGTTGGCTTTAACCAGTGGAGACTGGAGCGGTCCCAGAGCATAATAAGGAACATTTGATTGGTAGTTCAATAACTTCAATGCACATCAATTATTCTGGCTGAATTTGATCAAAGATCCAAACTATAATTTTAGCAGATTTGATCTGGCCTCCATAACTACTTGATTGTTCCAGCTCTGCTATATATTATTACCACTATAGTTATTCATTCGGTTCTAGCACTGACACATCTGGTTCCAGGGGCGTAACTACAATAGGTGCAGGGGTTGCGATTGCACCCGGGCCCTGCAGCCTAGGGGGCCCCAAATGTCCCTTTGGCCCATAGAAAAAGACTAATACTATTAAAGATTTCCAATACTTGGGGGCCCCGTTGGAAGTTTCGCATCGGGGCCCCTGGGCCTGAAGTTACGCCACTGTCTGGTTCTCAGTACACCAACTCCACTGTACCAGTTCTGCTACACCTGTTCTCCTTGACAACTCCAGTATTTCAGCTCAGCTACATCTGGTGGTTTCCACTACAACATTGATGTTGCAGCTCCTCTACAGCTTGTCTCCCTTACAACTTTACTGTTCCAACTCTGTTACATCGAGCCTCCACTACAACAAATCCGCTGTTCCAGGTCTACATCTGATCTCTACTACCACATTTTTTCCATTACAGCTCTGCTACATCCTATTTCATCTACAGTAATGTTACTTTCCCAACTCTTCTACATCTAGTCTCCGCTTCAACCAGTCTGCTCCAAATGTCCCTGTAAGAAATCAGGTGACTCGCAGTTATACCACATTCAATGCTACAGTATAAGGCAATCCCAGGTAATGCACTCCTTTAATTGGATACTGATTCAAGATCAGGATAATGCTCAGCTTAGACAGGTGGAGTGCTCCAACATAGATTCCAAAGATTCCACAAACTGCATTTTTATTAAGGGCCCGTTACACGGCACGATATCATTAACGATATCACTTAAACGTCACGGGTTTGGAGATGCTCAAGCGACATCGTTAGGACATCGTTGCGTGTAACACCGAAATTCAACTACGATAAGTCGCTGTATCGGTGATCGCAAGTTTGAGAACTCAAATCACACGATCAGCGATCAGCCAACCTACTGCATCGTTGTGTGTGACACCACAATAACGATGTCGTTGATGACTACGCCCATTCACAGCAACAAGCAGGCATCGTTCGCTGGGTTGTGCGAACGATACCTGCTCACTACATCGTTGGTGCGTCGTCCACGATATCTAGACGTTTGACATCTCACCAACGATGTCAAAAAGATGTCCTAACGACCGCGCGCCCACGAGATCGTTGTCGACATAGTTTCAACGTTGTGCCATGTAACGGTACCTTTAGATGCCCCAGAGGCGTTTAATACAGGAACATTTGTTTTTAACTAATCCTAAATTGGTTACCTGTATTGAATAATACAAGGGAGCGAGTGGGGAAGTCCAATACCTTTAATGACTTTTCTGAGCACTAAGTGCTTTGGTTATTCCTTAATCTGCTATTGAACCTAGAGTCAAATTAAGGTGCGTGCCCATGATCAGTGTACGCAGCGTTTTGGACGCAGCGTCTTGCCGCTGCGTTCAAAATGCTGCATAGTACAGTATAAGCATAGTGGATGAGATTTCAAGAAATCCCATCCTCACCATGCTTAACCCGACCGCAGCGATCTGACAGTTGCGGTGCAGGTTGCCATCATTCACCATTCTGTGGAAGCGGCTTCCATCGGGTGACTGCATGGAGAAGCCGCCCTGCACCTGCCGCACATGGTGAGTACAGGGCGGCTGCTGTCTCCTTACAGCCACCCGCGGCTTAACTCAGGTCCGGAGGAGCTGTGTGCAACACGCAGCTCCTCCGGACTATGAGTACACAGTCTTATAGGGACTGGATAGGGATAATTAAGGGATAGCTGTCATGGTGCAGGGGCATCACTAAAAATAAGGATGAATCCTCCGCTGTCAGGAAGGTTGCATTGACAGGGTTGACAGTATAGGAGATATTCCAACACTTGACTGTGCCTCACCAATTGGGGATTTTTTAATTTAGTGTATTGTTTTTGTATGTGTTCACCCAGTTTTTGTTAATAAAATTCTAAAACATATCATTACATTTGGGTGTTTATATATGTATACTATAATGGTACCTTTACACGCCGCCACAACAGGATGGATACAACCCGCTACAGGCTACAAATGTAGCTTGTCGCGCCAATATCGCCCGTAGTAGCGGCGTCTGAAGACGGGACGACACAGCCGGCTACAGATACATCTGTATCCGTGCACTGCCCATAAACAGATGGCTACATCGCCGATTGTAGCGAGCTGTATCGGCGTGTAAAGAACCCACAGAAGGGAACTCTGGACACCCGGCGATGTAGCTGCAATGTAGCTAAGGCGTCACCCAGGCTCCGTGTTACCCCGCCCCATCTGCGATCATTGGTGGAAGCTCCTGCATGACGATTGGTAGTCGCTGCATAGGGAGGCATATTTAAGGAGCTGACCAGTCACACTACACAATTGCTCGAGCGTGCTGTATTAACCAGCCTCCTGCGATGCCTGCCCAATCATGATGTTCTGGCTTTGTCCTATCAGCGTACGGACGTCTTGTAATCCACAATTGTGGCACGCCTATGTGCTGTCTCTGCTGCACCAGGTCCGCCCATATTAGCTTGTTGTAGCGTTGTGTAAATGAGGTACGCTGAGCTACAGATGGCTACTTGAGACACCCGGCGATGTAGCTAGCTGTAAATGTAGCGTAGCGTAGCGCACCTTGTGGCGGCGTGTAAAGAGGGTGCGGTTCCCGTTGGTAACCGTTCGGCCGTGCTCGTGCACGTGAAGTTGCCGTTGGTATCCATCCTGTTGTGGCGGCGTGTAAAGGTACCATAAGTTCTAAATTCCAGTCTGGTTTTTTTTATGATTTTTTTCAACAATGGTGTCCTCATTTGGTCATCTCCCATGAAGTCCCCTTTGGTTCAAACAATTACGGATGGTATGATCTGACACTGATGTTCCTTGAGCTTGAGGTTCACCTTTAATCTCTAAGGGTACCTTTACACACGGCTACATTTGTAGCTTGTCACCAGGTAACTTACTGGTTGCAGTGAAATACATGGATACATGGTTCTATCTTGCTGCTGTGTACAAATGGAATCATGTATCCATGATTTCGCTGCAACCAGTAAGTTACCTGGCGACAAGCTACAAATGTAGCCGTGTGTAAAGGTACCCTTAAGGTACCTTTACACGCCGCTACAACAGGATGGATACAACCCGCTACTTCACGTGCACGAGCACGCCCAAACGGTTACAAACGGGAAACGCACCACCTTTACACGCCGCCACAAGGTGCGCTACGCTACGTTACATCTACAGCTAGATACATCGCTGGGTGTCTCAAGCAGCCATCTTTAGCTTACCTTACCTCATTTACACACCGCTACAACCAGCTAATATGGGAGGACCTGGTGCAGCAGGGACAGCACATAGGCGTGCCACAATTGTGGAGTACGAGACGTCCGTACGCTGATAGGACAAAGCAAGAACATCATGATTGGGCAGGCATCGCAGGAGGCTGATTAATACATGACGCTCGAGCAATTGTGTAGTGTGACTGGTCAGCTCCTTAAATATGCCGCCCTGTGCAGCGACAACCAATCGCAACGCAGGAGCTTCCTCCAATGATCGCTGAAGGGGGCGCGGTAACCCGGAGCCTGTGTCACGCCCCAGCTACATAGCATGGTGTAGAAACAACCCTTCTGTTCCTTCTTTACACGCCGATACAGCTCGCTGCAATCGGCTTTGTAGCCACCTGTTTCAGAGCAGTGCTCGGAAACAGATGTATCTGTTGCCGGTTGCCTCCTACCGTCTTCACACGCCGCTACTACGGGCTATATTGATGACGCAAGCTACAATCGTAGCCTGTAGCGGGTTGTATCCATCCTGTTGTAGCGGCGTGTAAAGGTACCTTTAAAGATTCTGGGTTCTTTTGTTACCATTCGCATTATGCGTCTCTTTGATTTGTCATCAAATTTCCTCCTGCGGCCACATCCAGAGAGGTTGGCTATAGTCCCATGGATCTTAAATTTCTGAATAATACGTGCAACTTTAATCACAGGAACATCAAGCTGCTTGGAGATGGTCTTATAACCTTTATCTTTAACATGCTTGTCTACAATTTCTTTTTAATCTGAGACAACTCTTACCTTCACTTCCTCTGGTCCATGTTGAGTGTGGTACAGGCCATGTCACCAAACAGCACAGTGAGTATCTGTAGCCATATATACAGGCCCACTGACTGATTACAAGATTGTAAACACCTGTGATGCTAATTAGTGGACACACCTTGATTTAACATGGCCCTTTTGTCACATTTATTTTCAGGTGTACCATCAATTCTGTCCAGGCCTATTTCATGAGTTTAATTGTTTTAAAAATTCTGTGGAAGCAGGGCTGAAAAGTAATGTCTGACTTTCATTCACTCATTTTCATAGATTTTTTATCATTACTTTTGTCAGATTCAAGTTATTTCTGAGACCATTGTGGGTTTTTCTTTCATTAAACGAGGAGTACCAACAATTTTGACCACGTGTGTACGAGCCTTGTCTCCACAAGCAAAACTCCAGTGTCCCAGCTCTGCTACCTCTCATTTCTAGAACAACAACTCTACTATTCCAGGTTTGCTACACCGAGTCTCCAGTACAAGTACTCGGCTGTCCTAGCTGTGCTACATTCGGTTTTGATTTTCATAGTAGAATATTTTGAGAAGAAAAGAAATATGCCTTAGGGCCACGTCACACACACAGATATTTGTGCAGATATTGTTCGCAGATCTCTGGTTGCAGTGAAATCATGGACACATTGTACCATTTGTACACAGCCACAAAATGGAACATTGTGTCCATGATTTCACTGCAACCAGAGATCTGTGAACAATACCTGCACAATTATCTGTGTGTGTGACGTGGCCCTTAGGCTACTTTCACATAATGATTTTTTCCCTGTCCGTGGGATCCTACTTTTTGTAGGAACCCACGGACAGGAAAGGAAAGCATCGGAGGTGACCTCCAGATGCTTTTTCTGTGTCCGTGATTATCACGGATCCGGACACAGCGGGGCACTTTCACTTCTGCAATGTATAATATACATTACTATACCACGGTAACTGCGGTCATGTGACCCGATGATGCTCTTTGACATTATCACAGGTCCTGTAAGCACAAGGACCTTGCTGTGGGAGGTAGCGCTGGATAGAGGATAGGTGAGCATAATGATTTTTTATTTTTAACTCTTTCTTATATTTCACTTGCTCAGTACACTAAAATCGGGTCCGAGGAGACATCAGATGTTAATGGAATCGGATCGGATTTGGCATAATTGCCATACGATCTGTCAGATCCGATTTTATCCGGTTTTTGATTCGGATGCAAAAATCGGAGCAGTCTCCAATTTTTGCATCGGAAAGAAATCGGACAAAATCGTATCGGACGCGATTTGGATGGCAATTTGTGCACATCCGAATCGGTCCGATCCCCATACGGTTACATGGGGGCAAATTCGGATCCACAAAATCGTAGCTTACAAATGGGATCACCTTAACAATATTTAGATTTGATTAGTAGACTATAGAGCCAAAATAGTAAGTCTAAAAACACTTCAAAAGGCCATGGCTGAAATGAACTAATCAAGAGTATATATAATAGAACTCTGATTAACTTCAACCAAACCATGTACCAAGGCTGTACCTGCACCATATTGCGATGAGATTTCAGGCTAGTATAATACTGGCAATATCCCAAAGGCTGCTGACCACCTATGGTCACAGAATATATCAAGGTACAATAAATGACCATAAGATCCAATACAATACAATATCCCACCTGACCAAATAGGAAAGGTCCCTGAATGAAACACTAAAGAATACGGTAAGGCATGAAAAAATAGTAACAAAAATATTCATGTACTTAAAGCAAACATAATAGATATCTAAAGTGATGCTGATGTACAGAAACAGGCTGCATCTTTTGGTGAAAAGGTGCTTTCCCCTGAAGGTAGGAGATGTCCTCAGGAACAAGAGGAGAAGTCACTTCTTTCCATGGGGAACCAATATATTCGACCCTGAAGCTTCAAGTCTGAAAGGGGGGGGGAGACCTTGGGAGCGCTCATTCGACCAGATAATCCACTTGAATCCCTTTCCTTGGGGAAAGTATTTCAGGAAAGGACTAAGTAATAAAACGCCAAGGAAAAGGTGCAATGTTGCACTGCCAGGAGGAGATATCAAAGGCAAGGATGTCGTAGAGAGTGATTTTATTTTTTTTCAATGTGTTTCGGAACGCTAAATGGCTCCTTCTTCAGGAAAAAATGATGTGATGTGATTTTTCTCCTCCTGGTAGCAAAACATTGCACCTTTTCCTTGGCGTTCCTATTTCTTCTACCTCGTGGTGGCTACTACAGCCTGGATTACATGCACATATAGTGGTTGTGACTGGCACTACCTACCCACGTATGCCCCCCACTATATTTTACCTTCTAGTTACTCACACAGATAAGACTCTATTGTGTGCTTTTCTGTCATCCTCGGCTATTAATACAGGAAAGGACTAAGGAAGAGGAGAACTGTGACGTAGCAGAGAACTATAAAAGAAAAGTCCGCCAATGGAAGAGAAGTATTGGCGCCAAGAGTTGAGAGAGAGAAGACCCAGGATGAGCAGTGCCGTACCCGCTTTCCCAAGAAAAAGTGCCTGTTCCCCATGAACCGTGTAAGCGTGCCACCTGTCAAGAAACAGAGCCCAATCCTTGAGCGTAATCTGCTAAGTACCTCACAACAGAGCTATGAGATTAAGCTGCAAACTCCTCCAGTCAAGACCCCTCAGCTGAGCTACGTGGTCAAGTAGCAGACTACATCAGTATAGACTCCCCAGCCGAGCTACGTGATCAAGCCACAGACTCTGCCGGTCAAGACCCCTGAGCCGAGCTATGTGGTCAAGACTCAGATGTCGCCTGCTAGGCTTTGTGGTACTTAGACATGAGCAAAGCAGTAGACCAGACTTTTCTCCTCCGTTCCCTGATACAGATCTATTGCGGATACTGTTGGTAACATAAGGGTATTTGGGGAGATAGAAAAGACTGTGGGGGTATACATTCCTGATAGAGAGAGCTACGTAGTGTGAATAATGTAGTGAGCAATTGTAAAGAAGTATAGTCTGCTTGAGTTGTTACCTTGAGTTGTTGTAATTATTTTTACCCTTGGTCATTGTGATTGTTGAAAATTAACTGTTATACCCCATTGATAGTGTTATCCCCATTCTTGAACTGAAATCTTATCCCTTATCCTTGCTTTGTGTAAGTCCCCACTGTGTAATCTATTTCTGTGTTTCATTCTGGTACCTTTGTTTTACTCAGAGTCAGTAAACCTTGATGAAAATAATGGGTGGATGGTGGGAAACATCAAGCGTATCCCCACAAACCAGTGTGGCTTCCTCAGGGGTGTCTTGCCTCTTAGGAACCCATACTTGTTTGTGGCCATACACATTGGGTTTTCTCATTACTTTCACCAAGGATCACCATCCAGTACTATGGCTAAAAACATAAGCCGCCAACAGACCTGTCATTTGGGCATGTCTGAGATATTTTTACCCCACCCGGCTAGGCTTGATGGACAGTTCTCTGCCTATTTTCATATAAGACGTATAGGAGAAGTATACAAGTATAAAAATATACTATGCGTAATATTTATGGCCATACATCAACACTAGTGATGGGTGAGCAGTAAAATACTCAGGTGCTCGATGCTCAGGTCGAGCATATCGAAATGCTCGGGTGCTCGACCCAAGCACCGAGCCCAATGTTAACCTATGGGAAACTCAAGGATTTTCCTGGCGGCACCCCCGGCAGTCTGCAGAGAGCCTAACAATTTCTCAAATGTATAAGAACACTGCTCAAATAACATGGGAACAGAATGAAGACCCCTGTAATCATTTCTGTAAGCATTTCTCACTCCCATATCACTGCGGTGAACAATGTTGTCAGAGTATTACTCCACTTTTATGGACTCACAATAAAACGTCCAAAAACTAAACCAAAATGGATTTTCCTGGGGAAAATGTTAAGAGCTCATACTCGCTTGCGAGACAGTGTTGGTGTATTTTTTTTATTACATTAAAGATTTTTTAAAAATTAGGTGGGATCCCCGATAAATTTCAAGTCTAGCAAAGTCTAAGCAGACATCTGGGGCCGATGTTAGAAGCCTGGGAAGGGGGTAATACCCATGGAGCTTCCCAGGCTATTAATAACAATTCCCAGATGAATATTTAGCCTTTACTGGCTATTAATATGAGGGACACCACGAAAAAAATGGCATGGGGTCCCCCTTATTTTAACAGCTAGCAAAGGCTAAGCAGACACCTGGGGGCTAGTATTAATAGCCTGGAAAGGGACCAAGAATATTGGCCCCCTCTTAGGCTAAAAACAAGAGCCCTCAGCCATTCCAGAAATGGCGCATCCATGGGACGTGCCAAATCTGGCACTTAACCTCACTCTGCGACACTGCCCTGTAGCGGTGGCAGTGGGGTTATGATGTTGGGGTTGATGTCACCTTATAATGCCAGCTGACATCAAGCCCAGGTTTGTAATGGAGAGGGGTCTATATGACACCCCCCCATTACTAACCCCATTGTCAAAATGTGAAATAAAACACAGACACAAGGTAGAAAGTATTTTATTTGAAACAAAGACAGTATTCCTTTATTGTTCTTAATTAAACCATACTTACTGCCTCACCTAATCCAACTGACGTCAGTGTCTCCTGTAAGAGAAATAAATAACATAATAAAGCACCCTCATCCTCACCTTTCTGTTGCCTGGAGCCTCCATGTGTCCAACGACGCCACCAGCTCTTCTACATCTGATGGCAGGTTGGAGAGAATTGGAGTTGCTGAATGTGACCATTCAGCCTGCCATCCAGCAGAATCACTGAAGAGCGCATACCTGCGCTCATCAGTGACTCGCTGTGGCGACATAAAGCTGAATTGAGTTCATCTGAAGGAACTCAGTTTACCTCTGTGCCCAGGGCCGGTGTCAGCACCGGGCATACACAGGCAAGTGCCGGGGCCCCCGACATCTGGGAGGGCCCACTTGCCATTATGGACAAGCAGCCCTGATAGCGAGGCGCCCAGCTGGGACTAGCAGCCCTGAAAGGGAGGGATCCATCACAGGACACTCAGCCAGCAGTGCTCTCAGTCCACATGGCTAATTTGCATGTGATGCAGATTAGCCTTGTGCTTGCTCCTTTCTCCTTTGCCGACTGTAGCACTGATGAGTCATCACTCTGTGACCTAATCACACAGCTGCAGAAAGGAGGAAGCTCTACAGCGCCAGGAGCCTTCTGATGATAGGATGGGGACAGCATCTGAGGAGGACACAGCCCTGGGGGAGAGGAAGGAAGGGGAGTATAATCATTTGTTTATATGGAGGCTGCTGCTGGGATATATGGAAGCTGCTGCTGGGTATATAGAGGCTGCTGCTGAGTGTATATGGAGGCTGCTGCTGGGTGTATATGGAGGCTGCAGCTGGGTGTATATGGAGGCTGCAGCTGGGTGTATATGGAGGCTGCTGCTGGGTGTATATGGAGGCTGTGCTAGGGTATATGAAGGCTACTGCTGGGGTATGGAGGCTGCTGCTGGGGATTATTGAGACTACTGATGGGCGTATATGGAGGCTGCTGCTGGGGTATATGGAGGCTGCTGCTGGGTGTATATGGAGGCTGTGCTAGATGTATATGGAGGCTGCTGCTGGGTTTGTATGGAGGATGCTGCTGGGTGTATATAGAGGCTGCTGCAGGGGTACATGGAGGCTGCTGCTAAGGTATATGGAGGCTGCTGATTGGTGTATATGGAGGCTGTGCTCGGCTATATAGAGGCTTTGCTGGGTATATGGAGGCTGCTGCTGGGTGTATATGGAGTCTGTGCTGGATGTATATGGAGGCTGCTGCTGGGTTTGTATGGAGGCTGCTGCTGAGTGTATATAGAGGCTGCTGCTGGGGTATAATGAGGCTGCTGCTGAGGATTATTGAGGCTGCTGATAGGCATATATGGAGGCGGCTGCTGGGGTGCATGGAGGCTGCTGCTGGGGTATACAGAGGCTGATGCTTGGTGTATATGGAGGCTGTGCTTGGCTATATAGGGGCTGTGCTGGGTATATGGCGGCTGCTTCTGGGGTATATGGAGGCTGATGCTGGGTGTATATGGAGGCTGTGCTGGGGTATATGGAGGCATACTGCTGGGTGAATATAGAGGCTGCTGCTGGGGTATATGGAGGCTGTTTTGGGGTATATAGAGTCTGCTGCTGGTGTATATGGAGGCTGCTGCTTGCTGTATATGGAGGCTCTGCTCAGATATATAGAGACTGTGCTGGGTATATGAAAGCTGTGTTGGGTGTATATGGAGGAAGTGCTTGTGTATATGGAGGTTGTGCTAGGCTATATGGGGACCATGCTGGTGCATATGAAAGCTGTGCTTGGGTATATGGAGGCTTTTCTAGGTTATATATATTATTTAGAGACTGTGCTAGATATATATATATATGTATGTATGTATATATGTATATATATATATACACACACAGTGCTGTGCATCCACATGGGGACAAAGCAAGCTTTTCTTGCATTAATTTTACTATTTCTGATAAGTGTTTTATCAGTATTTGGTGTCGTTTTCCTTTTTCTTTCACATTTCCCTTTTGTTTTTGGAGAAAACGATCCAGTTTCATTGTGTGTGCGAATTATTCTTGATACGGTAGATTTTCCAATACCAACAGTGGAAGCGATTTCTCTTACGGTCAAACTTACATGTTCATTAAAGGGAACCTGTCACCCAAAATCACCTTCCTGACCTGTTAATACCTGTCTCTGCAGCCTTTCACTACTATCTAAGCCATCACTCTCTGACCTATTTTAGTAATCTAGGAGCAGAATAAAGTAGTTAGCAAGCTTACAAAATCCATGACAGCGGGGCGTTCCTCGCGGTGTTTGTGACGGGTAGGCAGGTCCCCTGTGCCACGCTACCCCCGCCTCGCCGCTCTATGACGCCCTAATGGTGTCATTACAGCCTGCAGAGCTCGGGCATGATTTAAATCTCATGCCCGCAACGTCACCGCTGCGACGCGGTCATGTGATGCCGAGATTGCATCACTTCCGGTCGCCGCAGGTCTCACACAGGCCGACTAAGCGCATGCGCAGATTGCCTGCTGAAGTCGGACCCACAGGGGACCCGCCTACCCATCACAAACGCCACAGTGCTGTGCAAATTAATTGGGACAAAGCATTTTTTTAAGTAAAATTGTAAGTTGGTTACTAGTCAGTGATTCAAATCACTTTTAAAGGGATCCTGTCACCTCCAAAATGCCTCCTAAGCTACCAAAACATGTCCCTGCAGAATGCAAATCATTAGTCCTGCCTTCAGCTGCACATCACAACAGAAACTGCACAGAGAGGGCTGGATCATTCAGGCTGCAAAACAACGCACCCTAAGGGTGTATGATTGGGGAATTTTGCGGCGATAAATCGCCTGTCGCCTGATTCCTGAGCACTGCTCTTAAATCAGCCGCAATCATGAAGGTGATATTTCCATGTTGTGGCGTGTGATAGGGCGATAGTGATGGAATCAGCATCGCCTATGATTTCCCGTAGGCGTGCCACAGAGTGCTGGAGTCCGCATCCCGTCTGACATGATTGGTGTTGGCTACTGTGTTCCCATTGGCTGTCAGTTGACAGGGCGCCATACTTGAAGAGCTGTCCGTTCAGCACCACACACATCTTCAATGGCGTCATGTATTAGCCAGCCTTCCAGAGCAGGCTGACCAATCGTACCGCTGTTGCGTTGACCAATGAGCGTGTATGGGACGCTGTGTAAACCACTGCGGCACACCTATCTCCTCACAGCGCTGAACATGTACGCCCACATTGCCTTTGGTTTGCAGCGTGTGATGAGGCGAGGGAATTCGACCGGATTGGTTCCGCTGTGGGTGAGGCGATTTCCGGGGCGACACATCGCCTTTATTTCAGGGCGAGATTGCGGCGTGTAATACCGCCAGCGGCGATCTGAGGCAACCATGAAAAATGTGCATGCGCACGTTAGATCACCTCATATCGCCAGCCAATATTGCGGCGTGTGAAGGTACCATGACAGGTACATATCCAATGCAAGAAGCCTACGGATCAAAGACATATACAAGATCGCAATTAGGCTTGAATGAATGGAGGGAGATTTAAGTTGTAGTTTAGATGATGGGGCCAATAGGCCCACTGGCATAATGGCCTACCAAAAAACATGATATTGTGATACTCTGTCACAATATGTGTATGCTATATGTACTTAATGTGAGACCACCTAGTGTTTGCAATATGAACAGCAGCTTTGTAAGGGTTTTGTCCATACAATATTAAATTCATTGAGAAATTGAAGTCCATAACAAAATTAAAGAAAAGCTTTGTTGCAAATCCATCATCCAAGAAATGTAATAATGTAATAAGGAAAACTCCAAGTTCTCTGATGTCCGGCGCACATTGTGCCTTTTACTTCTATTGCTGTTTCATCACTACTCTGTAGCTCTGGTTTATCGTGCTGTTATAATGTACAAAAATGGGAAGAAAATACAAAGTGGATTTCTACAGAAATAGAACAAAGCTGATCCATCCTGGCTGACACTGGACTGTCTACTCTCCACTGCCATCTGCTGTCAGAAGTCAAAACTACAGCACACTGGGACTAAATGCAAATATGTCTGATTTCTGGATTATGGGTAAGTATCTCTGATTTATAGAAGGGAAATCAGGAAAAAGAAACATAATAAATCCTGTTAATTTCTATGAAACGCGAAACTGATACCAGAAAACCCAAAGGGGCAAATCTTTGTGAAAACATTGTGCAAAATTGCAAACTCAGCTCTGCTACATCTACATTAATGCAATCCTTTTCTTCTCCAATTGTTAAAAATATCTTGAATTTTAAATTAGCTTATTAGGAAGCAACTTTCATCAACTATTCTAATGCACCTGAGAAAGCCTAAAACATTTTGGAAGAATGTTCTCTGGTCAGATGAGACAAAAGTAGAGCTTTATGGGCAAAGACATCAACATAGAGTTTACAGGAGAAAAAAAAAGGCATTCAAAGAAAAGAACACGGTCCCTACAGTCAAACATGGTGGAGGTTCCCTGATGTTTTGGGGTTGCTTTGCTGCCTCTGGCACTGGACTGCTTGACCGTGTGCATGGCATTATGAAGTCTGAAGACTACCAACAAATTTTGTAGCATAATGTAGGGCCCAGTGTGAGAAAGCTGGGTCTCCCTCAGAGGTCATGGGTCTTCCAGCAGGACAATGACCCAAAACACACTTCAAAAAGCACTAGAAAATGGTTTGCGAAAAAGCACTGGAGACTTCTAAGGTGGCCAGCAATGAGTCCAGACCTGAATCCCATAGAACACATGTGGAGAGATCTAAAAATGGCAGCTTGGAGAAGGCACCCTTCAAATATCAGGGACCTGGAGCAGTTTGCCAAAGAAGAATGGTCTAAAATTCCAGCAGAGCATTGTAAGAAACTCATTGATGGTTACCGGAAGCGGTTGATCGCAGTTATTTTGGCTAAAGGTTGTGCAATCAAGTATTAGGCTGAGGGTGCAAATACTTTTGTCTGGCTCATTTTTGGAGTTTTGTGTGAAATGATCAATGTTTTGCTTTTTGCTTCATTCTCTTTTGTATTTTTTCATTGAAGACAAATTAAATGAAGATAATAATACCAAAGAATTTGTGATTGCAATCATTTTCAGGAAGAAACTGAGTATTATCTGACAGAATTGCAGGGGTGTCAATACTTTTGGCCACAACTGTATGCATTTGTACTTTTGCCTGCATTTGCCTGGCTTGCGCTAGCGCAAATGCAAGCGCAGGTGCATTTTCAGGCAAAAGCAGCCAAGCACATAAGCGCATAGATGCACAGCTCTTTCGCTTGTCTGCGTTCCCGCCGCCATTACCTCCTACGGCGAGCACAGGTCATGAAATGCCGGGAGCACAAGTCTGCAGAGGGGCTGAGTGTGAGCGCATGCTTCACTCAGGATGCGCCAGAAACGTCGCATTATGCATTTCCGGTGCATCCTAAGTGATGCATGCGCTCACACTCAGCCCCTCTGCAGACTTGTGCTCCCGGCATTTTGTGTTCTGCACTCGCCATAGAAGGTAATGGCGATGGGAACACAGACAAGCGCAAGAGCTGTGCATCTATGCGCTTATGTGCTTGGCTGCGTTTGCCTGAAATTGCACCTGCGCTAGCATTTGCTCTAGCGCAAGCCAGGCAAAAACACAAACGTATAGATGAGAAAGGGGCCTATCTACAGTGGTACCTTGATTTGCAAGTGACTTTATTTGCAAGCAGTTTGAAAGACAAGCTGCCATTTCTGAAAAATTGTAACTTGCTCAATGAGCAATGATTTGGATTACAAGCACTGGCCAGCCGGCACTGTGTATACTGTACATCAACCCACTGCTGTGCACCAGCCGCTGTCTGCCCGCTAACACCCCTGTCCACCCTTCCTTTCTGCCCGCTGTCACCCCCATGTGCCCCCCCTTACTGGGCATTGTCATTGCTGTGCGTCCCCCAGTCCATCCCCCCATCATCGCTGTCCACCTGCAGCTCTCAGCGTACAGACACACACTCGCTCACTCACGCACTCACTCACTCTCACGATCCACCGCTGAGCCTCTGCGCCTATCTGCTGCTGCATTCCGGGCCACTGGGCGCTGCACTGAACTCTCTTAGCTCTCATACATTTATGGGAAGCCGGAGGCCAATCAGGCGTTGGCGGCTGCTGATGCCTGATTGGCCAGTGGCTGCTGGCGTTTGATTGGCCGCCGTTTTCCCGTACATGCTGGGAATTGGCACAGCAGCTCAGCTGGGAATATTGGGGACTGCATTGGCATGATGGGTGTTGATGAGGGCTGCATGGGGATGATAGGGGTATTGGGGTCTACAAGGGGATGATGGGGGCTGCGTAGGGATAATCGGGGCTGCGAGGGGATGATGGAGGCTGCATGGGAATATTGAGGGCTGTAGAGCAGGCATGATTCTGTTTTACTGTACAGCATTTTGTATTACTGTAATAATGTTACAGTTCTGTATGTGCATGTACATGAATACAGTAGATATTTTTGAGTTGTGGAACGAATCATCTGTGTTTCAATTGTTTCTTATGGGAAAATTTGCTTTGATGTACAAGTGATTTGATTTACAAGCACACTCCCGAAACGGATTATTATTGTAAATCAAGATTCCACTGTACAATCATGGCCAAAAGTTTTGAGAATGATACAAATATTAATTTTAACAAAGTCTACTGCTTCATTTTTTCTAATGGCAATTTGCATATACTCCAGAATGTCATTAAGAGTGATCAGCTTAACAGCAATTACTTGCAAAATCAATATTTGCCTAGAAAATGAACTTTAACCCCCAGTGATTGTTCCATTAACACAGGTGTGGGTGTCGATGAGGACAGGGCTGGCGAACAATCAGTCTTGATTAAGTAAGAATGACACCACTGGACACTTTAAAAGGAGGCTGGTGCTTGGTATCATTGTTTCTCTTCAGTTAACCATGGTTATCTCTAAAGAAACACGTGCAGCAATCATTGCACTGCACAAAAATGGCCAAACAGGGAAGAGTATCGCAGCTAGAAAGATTGCACCTCAGTCAACAATCTATCGCATCATCAAGAACTTCAAGGAGAGAGCTTCCATTGTTGTCAAAAAGGCTCCAGGGCGCCCAAGAAAGACCAGCAAGCGCCAGGACCGTATCTTAAAACTGTTTCAGCTGTGGGATCGGACTACCAGCAATGCTGAGCTTGCTCAGGAATGGCAGCAGGCTGGTGTGAGTGCTTCTGCACGCACTGTGAGGAGGAGACTCTTTGAGCAAGGCCTGGTTTCAAGGAGGGCAGCAAAGAAGCCACTTCTCTCCAGAAAAAACATCAGGGACCAACTGATATTCTGCAAAAGGTACAGGGAGTGGACTGCTGAGGACTGGGGTTAAGTAATTTACTCTGATGAATCCCCTTTTCAATTGTTTGGGTCATCTGGAAAGTGAGTGCTACCACCTGTCTTGTCTCATGCCAACTGTAAAGCATCCTGAAATCATTCATGTGTGGGGTTGCCTCTCAGCCAAGGGAATCAGCTCACTCACAGTCTTGCCTAAAAACACAGCTATGAATAAAGAATGGTACCAGAATGTCCTCCAAGAGCAACTTCTCCCAACCGTCCAAGAGCAGTTTGGCGCCCAACAATGCCTTTTCAAGCATGATGGAGCACCTTGCCATAAAGCAAAGGTGATAACTAAATGGCTCAGGGAACAAAACATAGAGATTTTGGGTCCATGGCCTGGAAACTCCCCAGATCTTAATCCCATTGAGAACTTGTGGTCAATCATCAAGAGACGGGTGGACAAACAAATTCTGGCAAAATGCAAGCATTGATTATGCAAGAATGGACTGCTATCAGTCAGGATTTGGTCCAGAAGTTGATTGAGAGCAGCCAGGGAGAATTTCAGAGGTCCTGAAGAAGAAGGGTCAACACTGCAAATATTGACTTGCTGCATTAACTCATTCTAACTGTCAATATGACCTTTTGGTGCTCATAATATGATTGCAATTATATTTCTGTATGTGATATAAACATCAGACAAACAAAAACCAGAGGGCAGCAGATCATGTGAAAATATCATTTTGGTGTCATTCTCAAAACTTTTGGCCATGACCGTATCTGTCTGTCTGTCCATCTATCATCTACGATTATATATATATACACATACACAAGAATTGATGATGGTTTTTCAAAGAGCGGTCACACCAAATATTGTTTACATTTCTATTGTTTTTTGTTCAATTTCAATTTTGTTACTTGATGCAAATAAATTATTATAGGGAATCTTTGTCACCATGTTTTGCTACTTGATGTGAGAGCAGCATAATGGAGGACTATAGAGGATGTCGAGGTGACTGGGTGGTTAGCACTACATCCTTGCAGCACTGAGATCCAGGTCAACATCTGCAAGGAGTTTGTGACTCACCGTGATCGGGGTGTTTACGTCGCAGGCGTTGACTCTCCTCTTGTCACGGAACCGCGCCTGCGGCTGTGAGGCCCGGTGGTCCAGATCAATAGGGGAAATGGCGGAACAGTAGGGGATAAATTGTCTTCATGATGCCACCTGCGGGGGTTCTGGTAACTGTACCAGCTAGGCGGTTACTTTATCCGGATCCGGTGCTAAGCCTTCAGCACTGACCACGTGTCCTAGGTATTGGACCTTGGGTTTCAGCAGGTGGCACTTGGACGGTTTCAGTTTCATCCCGTACTTGCACAGTGACTCGAACACTTCACTCAGGTGCTGGAGGTGATCTTCATAGGTCTGAGAGTATACAATGACATCATCAAGGTACAACAGGACAGTCTCAAAGTTTTTGTGGCCCAAACAACACTCCATCAGCCTCTGAAATGTTCCTGGGGCGTTGCACAACCCGAATGGCATACTGTTGAACTCGCATAGTCCCATAGGAGTAGTGAAGGCTGTCTTCTCACGATCCTCCTCTGCAACGGCAACCTGCCAGTACCCACTAGTAAGATCTAATGTGGAGAAGTAGTTGGCAGATTTGAGTGCAGCTAGTGACTCTTCTATGCGGGGTAACGGGTATGCATCCTTGTGTGTGACTTTGTTGATTTGCCTATAGTCTACGCACATCCTCATACTACCATCTTTCTTTTTAACCAGGACTAGTGGTGCGGCCCAGGGACTACAGCTATCCCTAATGATTTTTCATGTCCTGAAGCATCTCTTTTGCTTTTTGGTAGTGTGTGGGTGGTATAGGCCTGTACCTTTCTTTGATAGGTGCATGGTTGCCTGTGGGGATATGGTGTTGTACCCCTTTAATCCTCCCAAAGTCAAGTGGGTGTTTGCTGAACACTTGCTCATACTCCCGAACTACCCTGTATACTCCATTTTTCTGGTGAGAGGGTGTGTTATCAGTTCCTACACTGAGTTCTTGACACCATTTCTCTAACTGATCTTTGGAGTGAGGGGGTTCATCAGTGACTGTTTGGTTTGAGGATTTTACATCAATTACAGCATCATCTTTAACTTGGTATAATTTTGCGACAGTTGCATATCTAGGCAGTCTGACCTCGTCATCACCATAATTTAATATGCGTACGGGGACGCTCCCTTTTCTCACATCGACAAACCCTCTGGCTGTCAAGAGCGTAGGACTACTATCAGACATTACAGGTTCTACTACAGCTTGGTAGTCCTGCCCTCTGAGGCCTATGGCTACTCGACACCAGATCATCATTTCACTTCTGGGTGGTACCACAATTGGAATGGGATCTGTGACCCGTACTCTGCCAATTTCACCATTAGACAATGTTACCTGTTGTTGATAAACCAGAGCTCTGATCTGCTTTTGGATGGCTCTCCTCTCTCTGGGTCTACCAGCTTCAACACTCTGTTGGAGTAAAAACAACACTTCATCGATGCATTTAACCATAACATTTGTACCCAGTATTACGTAGGGATCTTTGTTGTTTGGTTTATCCTGCACTACTAAGATACCCTGGTTCTTCAGCTGCACCCTTCCCACCCTTACTGTAGCTTCCCATTGTCCCTCTATTGTAACTAGCAAACCATTAGTTGCCTGAAGGTTCATATCGGGATTTGGGGGTTCTAGCTTAACATCAGGCCAGAACTGTTTGTAAAGGGTACTCGGGATGGATGTCACCTGGCATCCAGTGTCTATCAAGGCGGATATAGCGATGCCATCGATGACGATTGGTAGATATGGGCAGTCTCCTACATACTTGTATTCCCAGCTGGACGTAGGGCCTGGACAGTCTACTCCTGGGGTTGGCCCTTCTCGCCCAGGGGTTGCCCGTTTAAAGGACGGGACTGTTGAGTACGTCCTCCTAAGTCGTTCTGCTGACTGGTGTGGCGTCTGTCAGGACTGCGGCGGTCTGCAGGTTTTCCTCGCAGCGGCTGTGTCTTTCTCCTCATCCACGGGACGTCATCAGGGCTGTCGGCGAGTTGAATCTTGTCCGATGACCTTGCATCTGTCTTGGGTCTTCTCCCAGCTTGTAGCTTGGCCACATCTTTCATCAGCTGTTCAACATTAGCACACGGTTGTTCAAACCGGTCAGGTGTTGCAGTCTGTGCACTGGACTGAACCGCAGGGATTGGAGATGCTGCTGCCGGCACGGAAGGGGTGTCAGTGTACTGCTGCTGTGAAGCGGGATCAGGCACTTCAGCGAGCCATTGTCCCCAAACTGTTAAGTCTCTCAAGGTATCAAACTCTGCGCCAGGATTTTGTATGGACCACCAGCTTGCTTGCTTTCTATCCTCAGATAGTCTAAGGCCCACAATAAATTGTCCAATTAACGCTTTGTTTTCATCTCTGACACCATCAGGATCAACTTGTTTTAACAGTCTTAATGCTTCTTGCAATCGCAGTGAATAATCCAGGACACTTTCTTGTGCCCCTTGGTTACAACGATAGAATGACAGTCTTAATTCAGCTCCGGTATGGCATTCAAAAACCCGGGTTAATTTAGCGAATATCTGCTCCACAGATTCCTGAGTTTCTACAGGCCAGCTGTGGCTCTGCAGCTCGGCTGCGCCCGTTAACTGTCCCATAACAACTGAAGCTCTCTGCTTACCGGTCATAGCGTACATGTCCAGCGTCTGGCATATCTTCCTCTGGAAGGTCTCCAAGGTGCTGGGTACACCGCTGTACTTAGGAAACCAGTTTGCATTCGGATTGTAAGGCAGAGATATCGGCATAATCGGAGCGGGTTGCGGTGGCATACCGCCGGCTTGTTGCTGTCCATCAAGAGGTATGTTTTGAGGTGCCGCTTGGTTTAGAAGGAGGTTCCACGTTGTTGGGAGCCGGGTTACTCATGGTCGCTCCCCCTTAGTTAAGCGTAGCCTTTCCCTCGGTTTCAAACGGAAGTGTCGGCCTAGCGGTGAGGAGTGAGGCACCACGGGAGTTTCTGGTTCCTGCTGCGCACAGGGGAAGTCGTCAGAGCGTAGGGGGCGGGGCCAATCTTTGCGCCCTTTGCCTGGGAACGCCCCTTCTTTTCCCGCCTTTCGCGCAGCAATGGCGGATCAAATTTACAGTTCGATATTTACAGTCATTAAATAGCACACAATACCCGTGATAACGGGCCTGCTCGTATCCTGTTCATGACGCCAAATTCTGACTCACCGTGACCGGGGTGTTCACGTCGCAGGCGTTGACTCTCCTCTTGTCACGGAACCGCGCCTGGGGCTGTGAGGCCCGGTGGTCCAGATCAATAGGGGAAATGGCAGAACATTAGGGGATAAATTGTCTTCGTGATGCCACCTGCGGGGGTTCTGGTAACTGTACCAGCGCTGCTAGGCCTCCGGGGGATGTTAGGCAGCAAGATGGATCGCTCCCCACAGGATGAGCAGGAGCCCCGGAGCCGGGAGCTGCGCAAGATGTTGTGAGGCAGCTGCGGTAATACTGCTGTTAGGCCCAGGAGTCAGACACAGACACGCCAAAGTCTTTTGAGTACCTTTACTGGTGTTTTTCAGTTACGCCAGACCGGGTAAGTGAAGTTAGCACTCCTGGAGGTTCACAGCAAGCAGTTAGTGTAGGCTTCCTTTCTCTATCTCTTTCGTTAAGGTCGGGTGGATGTGGAATCCAGCCGGACTGGGCAGTGTGTTCGATGGAACTTGCTTCACCTGGGTATCAGCATTGAGGGCACTGTAAAAGGGTCTGAGCAGGATCAGTACTCTTCCCTGGGCTCTCGTGGGTAGGTGTTTCAGGTGGAACAGGTGGCTAAACCTCCTGTTAATCGTGCTGGTTCTCTGTGGTGGCTTGGCAGCTTCCACACCTCGGTTTCAGTAACCGGATGGTGAGGGAAGAATTAATGTAACTCTGGTGTTCCTTGAGAGGTGCTTCTCCTTTCCTATTATCCCAATTGCAGGGATTTCCTCACTAGTAGCTAGGCTGACTAGGCCTGGTGTGTGTCTCATAAGCTTGAGATCATCCACAACCTGCAGCTCTTGTAGCGTCTGCACACTCTGAAGTTTCTCCCTCCAAGACTCTATTTATAGGGGGAACTGGCTCAAAGTGACCAGTGGAGCTCCCCCTACAGGCTCGGGGTGAAACCAGGTGTTCTAAGGTGTTGTAGTGTTGTTAGGTATTTGTGAGTGTTGCTTTGCTGTTAGCTCCATTCATGCCCTAAGGAGTTCTGTGGTGCCCAACAAGGTGCCAGGGTGCCACATTTGTATGTTCTCCCTTTGTTTGCATGGGTTTCCACCCTCACTCCAAAGTCATAGTGATAGCTGGATATTTAGATTGTGAGTCCCAATGGGGACAGCTGATATATGTAAAATGATAGATAGGTATCATTATATGAGGGACAGGTTCAGTGCTGCATTATCAGTCAGCCCACTGTCATGTGAACTCCAGACTACTTAAAGAAAAAAATTTTTTTCTTTTTTCCTGCTGGGCCATAAGCAATGTCTGCAGACGTAAATCTGCATTGACCTACGTGTCCACTCTAGACAATGCGTAACCAGCGAGCTCGCATCCTTGTCTTCGTAATTGCAGCCCTCAGGCGAACACAGTACAAATGTAATGTGTGCTGTCAGCTCAGATTTTTTTTTCCGCCAGGTGTCCACAAGGTGGCAGCACAGCTCCACAAATGTGCAGTGAGTGGTTCTTGCATCCCACTGGTGGTGTCACCTCACACAGGGATGCTATAGGGCCAGCACATCAGCTGTGCGCAGTGTGGGCCTCGCCGCCATCTGCACTGTGCTGTGATAGCCTGTGTTTGCTGTTGTGTCTTGTCACACGCTGTGTGCGTCTGAGAGTGTTTAGCACACAGCGCACTGCAGTATGTTGTTTATACTGTAGACAGGTATCCATTTGTCTGCCGCCTAATCTGCTCCTGTCTCACCGCCTGGGCTCCGGAGAAGCAGACATCATATTGTGACCCGTGTACAGACACATGCCACTGCTTCATTCTAGTAAATAACTCGCTTCACTACAGACACACACCATATTTTCATTCACAATTTTGTCTTGTAGTGAATCAACTTCCATCATTTTTTAATTTCCAGCATTTCTACATGTCGAATGTGTATTCTGTGTATTCCCCGGTGAAGCTCGCCTCACTACGGCCTCACTATGGTCGGTCGTTTTTTGGCATCACTGGTATTGTGAGTATTTGTGATAGTGGGTTTTGATCAATGTTCACACAGGGCGTTTTTTACTGCTTTTTTTTCTGCAGCAATTCCTGATCCCGGACGATTAAATAAAGCTTTCCTGCCACATTGTATCCTGCCGTTTTGTGAATGGTTTTTCATCCAGATTTATTGCATTCTTAGGGTAAGTTCACACAGGAAGTTTTAGTGGCGTTCAAACCGTCAGAAAACTGCTGGAAATTATCAGTTCTGAGCTCTGAAGTCTCCAGCTGTGTTCCGGCGGTTTTCCGGCGTTTTTTTACAGCATGTGCACAGCGGTTTATAGTCGTTTTTCCAGCGGTTTTCTATGAAGGATTTTGTTCATGGAACCAATCCAAAACCGCTGGGAAGAATTGACATGTTGTATGCTGCTAAACCGCTCGGAAACCGCTCAACCGCTGGCGGATCCGCTCACATAAACCGACTATGTGTGCACAGCGGTTTCTAAATTACATAGGGTTACTTGTAAGTCCTAAAGCTGCTAAGGATTTACATAAATTTAAATAAAACCTATGCTAAACCGCCCGCGGTTTTCGCTGCTAAACCGACGTTAAAACTGTATGTGTGAACTTACCCTTAGGCCTCTGTCACATCCGCCTTTTTGCTGATTTGCGGCAGATCCGGCAAATTTACCCCATCTGTACTTGCGACAAGCCTCATTCATTCTCTATGGGACTTGAGGCAGGTGCGGCTAGTGCGCTTTGCCGGATCCGGCACTTGCAGTGCATGAAAAAAAATCCCGCTAGCTGTGTTTTTTTGACCTGCCACAACTGCCGCAAGAGCCGGATCGTGGCAAAAAACGCATTTGCCGCACCTGCCTCAAGTCCCATAGAGAATGAATGAGGCTTGTCGCAAATGTGCTGCAAGTACAGCCGTTATGAGGCAGATGTGGTAAATCTGCTGGATCTGTCGCAGATCAGCAAAAACGCTGATGTGAAAGGGGCCTTAGCTGCACTTTGATGCATTTTTTGTTCGGCTCTCAACTCTGGTTTTGGCTCCCGGAACATAGACAGATATTCTCTCTCCCTCTCCGTTCCTTCTCTCTGTCTCACTCTCTCCCTCCCTCTGTCTTCCTCCTCTCTCCTTCTTTCTAACCCTCCCCTATGTCTCTTTCTAACACCGTCTTCCACTCTCTCCCTTCCTCCCTTCTCTCTCTTTCTCCCTCTCTCTCCCTCCCTCTTGCTCCTTCACTATCTCCCCCTCTCTCACCCTCTCTCATCCTCTCCCTCTCTATGTCTTCCTCCTCTCTCTCTCCCTCTCCTCTCTGTCTCTCTCCCTCCCTCTTCCCCTCTCTTTCTACCTCTCTCCCTCACCCCTTTCTCTCTTCCCCTCTCTCTCTTTCCCCCTCTCCCTCCCTCTCTCACTATCTCCCTCCCTCCCCTCTTTCTCTCAAGATTCAAAAGATTCAAGATTCAAAGTAGCAAGTCTAAATACACCTTTGTTTGGCCAAAGGAAGTGTACAATAGGGATAGGGAGGGGGACTTTGGGAATGGTGGGTAGGGACTGTAGGAGTGATGGATGGAGGCAGAGTCAGGGTAGGTGCTATAAAAACAATGGATGATCCAGGGTGGGGGCTATAAGAACAATGGATGGGGCAGATCCAGGGTGGGGACTGTAGGAATAGTGGATATGGCAGATCCAGGGTGAGGGCTATGGAAGTCAATGGCAGATACTAGTTCTCTTTCTTGAAGTTTATGACATTCACTCACATACCACACTACTATATCCACTGTTCTCTCTGCCCCAGCAGGATACGTTTTCTCTTCCTCCTTCATTTTGCTTAAATCCGCGAAGAGATTGGAAAGTTTCCTGAAGTGAGTGTAACCCACTGCTGAGTATTTGGAGCAATGTAGCAGGAAGTGGTTTTCATCCTCCAGGGCCTCCTGATCACAAACTTTTGTCACAGTCTTTCCTCCCTGGGCTTGTAGCTCCTCCTGTGTCGGCTAGATTTGATGGCCAGATTGTGGGTACTGACTCTATATCGCCTCAAGATCTTGTGGTCTCTGAGCTCTGTGCGTTTCTCCAGATATGGGGTCAGTCTGTAGTCTCTCTGTAGACTCCGGTAGAGGGTTAGTTTCTGTGAGTTTCTCCAGATATGGGGTCAGTCTGTAGTCTCTCTGTAGACTCCGGTACATGGTCAGTTTCTGTGAGGTGATGATATTGTTCCTCCAGTCACTGGGACCATCTTTCTCATTCCAGCTTTTGTCAGGTTGCTGTGAATTGTGTTCTCATCCAGTTGGGTTTGGATGAGCTGATCCGGTGGTCCTAGTTTGGGTGAGCTGTTCCGAGGGTCCTGGGTTTCTGTTACACTTCCATGTATCATGGCTTTATAGAGATAGCAGATTAGATTACTACTATGTAGGTGATCCTGGAATGACAGCGCCCTCTTCAAAACCATTAGGGGCAAAGGGACTCTTCCCAGCTCAGCCTGACAAGCACTGTTGGAGGTCTTCAATGGAACTGAGGAAGATGATTACAAAATTCCAGGTGGAATATTTCTGTTGGGCTGGAATCCCACCTTGACCAGTCTGGGTAGGTGTGAGGGCCCCAGATTTCACTGCCGTACAGGAGAATTGGGCCAATGAAAGAGTTGAAGATTTTTAGCCAATAATTAAAGAGACGACTGGCATCACCTTTACGTGAAGGTGCAAGCAAGAAAAAACATGAAAATTAAGAATATATCTGCTGCAACACTACACATTATGAGATATGTGAAATAGAAAAATGGCTAATAAGGAATAGCAGGGCTATCTGCACAGCTAATACAGATATAGGGAAAGTGACATAGCAAAAACTGCTTGAGATTGCAAGGAAACTTGATAAGACTTAGCTTTAGCAGTGGCCACTGGGAAAGTGCCTGATAACCGCACCAAGGTGCTCCTCATCTTATCAGGTCCTAAATGTATGCCTCTACTAGCTAAGTCTTCTCAAGTTTCCTTGTAATTTCAAGCAGTTTTTGCCATGTCACTTTCCCTTTATCTGTTAACTGTGCAGATAGCATAATGGCTAACAATGAATAGCAGGGCTATTTCACATATCACATAATGTGTAGTGTTGCAGCAGATATATTTTTATCAGTCGTTACCAGTCGTTTCTTTAATTATTAGTATTACTAATTATTAGTATTACTGTTTTAATTACATGCAGAGGCATAAAAACCCACACATGCAGCATTATACCGCTAGTAGAGGCACCCAGTTAGGACCCGATAAGGTGAGGAGCACCTTGGCATGGTTATCAGGCACTTTCGCAGTGGCCACTGGAAAAGCTAAGTCTTCTCAAGTTTCCTTGTAATCTCAAGCAGTTTTTGCCATGTCACTTACCCTATATCTGACTGTATTAGCTGTGCAGATAGCCCTGCTATTCATTGTTAGCCATTTTGCTATTTCACATATCTCATAATGTGTAATTAAGGTTTTTAGCCAGACTGTCACTGGTGGCTTCAGTTGATTTTCCTTCGGATGGCATAGAAGGTTTTGCAGGCCTTGCCTTTCAGAGTCTCTATGACTTGTTTGAAGCTCCATGACTGGTGAATCTCTCTCTTTCCTCTCTCTTTCTCTTTCTCTCTCCCTCTCCCTACTCTCTCTCTGTCCCTCTCAATCTCTCTCCCACCTGTTTCTCTCCTCACTCTCTCTCCTTCTTCCTCCATCCCTCACTCTCTCTCTTTCTGTCTCCTACCCTCTCCCTCTCTCTCAGTCTTTCACTTCCTCTCTCTCTCTGCTTTCTCTCCATCTCCCCTTATCTCTCTCTTTCTCTCTCCCTCATCTGTCTTCCTCTCTCATTCTCCTCTCTCTCTCTACCTTGGTGTAACACCTGGTGGCTACCTGCAGCACAAGCCTAACCTCACTACCAGAGGCTCTAGAATAGACCAAGTAGCCACTTAGTCGTCACACCCCTCCAGGGTAGGCCCTGACTTTGTGGTCCAGTGGGTCAACACCACCATCTCATCTGTAAAGGTCACTGTTGCCTGAGTCATAACAATTATTTACAGCAACCAGTCAGATGAGAGAGAGAGAGGCAGTGGGAGGGAAAAGGAGCTACCTGAACCAATGATAAAACAGTAAGCGTATCTCGGACTATTTAAGACTCCCGAAGACACTGTAGCTAAGATGTAGTCACAGATCTCCGCTCATAACAAGTAATAATTTCCTAGATAGAATGTCTTATTTTTCAGCTCAATACTGGCTTGTCATTTAAGGGGTTAAACAACTTCAATTGGTCTTTTCAATCAAATAGAAGTGGAGTTTTGCCTAAAAAGAGTTAAGTATAGTATATCATTGGCAGGAAAGAATAGAAGATCATGTCGCCCCATTACTAATCATTCTTTTTAACAGGGATAATCAAAATTTGAATGTATATATGCCAACTATATATACACTGAATATATCCACCCTATTGATGTCCTACATTTTTGCCTTTGTCCTTGAAGGGTAATATCAATCTACTTTTAGACCTCGCTTTGCAGCTTCCTTTGCTTCAGAAAACAAACGTTCCATATCCTATTAATGAAGGCTTGGAACACAGGAACAATTCACAGAGAAGCTTTGTAACTTTATCAATACGGATGACACTGATTGATTGATTCCACTGTAATAGCCCTTGGCTAGGAATAACCATAGGAAATCAACATGGCAGGTCTGAGGTTAAAGTGCACTGTTCTAGAGGCTTTCGGGGACTGGAAGTGTATAAAGATATTAAGTATCTGTACTCTGTACAGTGCGCTCATCTCTTACAAGAAGCGTTACTTTATGGAAAAAAAAAAATATTGACCTCATGCCAGGTCTGAAATGACAAAAACCTCAGTGAGGCCCCGGCATCAATCACAGTTTATGCTGCGGGATTTTATGACCGCTCGGTAACGGGAGGGAAATAGCACACTGATGTGCGAAGTCAGGAGAGCTTGTCCTAATGTCACTGATACTTTGTGATGCATCTTAATGGAGAACAGCTCGAGAAGTACCCTGTTTCTCCAAGGGATGAGAAAATGTCAGGCCAGACAGTGTACCTGTTTGATATTTTAGACCAGCTCCCTCTCAATATATGCGCCAGAAATCTAGCAAAGTGGACAAAGTGTCAAGTGCGTGAAAGTTCAGAGATTACTCAAGACTTAGCTACTTATTCTTCAAAGCAAATTAATAAGGAAAGTGAACAACTTGGCCAAGCAAAGTGTCGGGAAAATGTATCAATCTGTAATTTTATCATTTAGGAATCCTGTATGTAATATGGAAATTTACAAAGAAGACGGAACAGAGACCAACAAGGAGGAAAACTCAATGATACTAATAGAATTAAAAAATAGTTTAGTTTGTGGTTCTGAAAGTCTTTGATTTTATTATTAGATTTTAAATACTTTTTGACTTTCATACTTTTTGATAATCCAGGATATTTTGTAATCTGGCATTTATCAGATATCGTCTGTAGACAGGTTCGGACTGGTCGACAGGGAAACAGGTCAGTTCCCTGGTAGGCCCCTCTGCCGCAATGGGTCCTCTCCCCAGTAGATGAGGAGCAGTTGACACCACTATACAATTTGTTCAAAGGCAAAATCTCATCATTAATCTAACAGAACTATTCTGTATTCTTATCTAGAAGTACGGGTATATTTGTGAATCAGATATTTGTATGTACATGTACATGGGGGACCCATGTTAGTAATGGGCCCTTGGCATCATAGTCCAACGTTGGCTGTAGTAATGATATTCGAAGATCAGTTGTAGAATTGTCAAGTCAGATTTACTGAAATTCATATTTTCACTAAAATTTGAACATTTTAAGATTTGATTCGTAATAAAATCCCCAAAACGTCCCCAGCACCATTTCCCACATTGCTAAAGGGTCAGAGAGTGGGCTAATATTTTTTTCCATTGGCGGGATTGACTCACCCAGGCCAGGGTACTCAGATCTCAGGCGGGTAATCTGGAAATCATGGGTGTCTGACTGAGGCTGTGGCCCTGGTGGTCAATGGATAAGGGGAAAAATAAAATAAAGTTTGTTTGTGACACCACCTGCAGTACCTGGTGATGTTCACCAGCCCAGTCCTCCGGTGGTCGAAGGTATTGCAGCAAAGATGGTGTAGTCCTCCGCAGGCAGGACTGGACCGCCGGGGCAGCTATTCTGTGAAAGAAATCAGTTTATGCAAAGAAGGATGCAGCAGAGTCGGAAAATCACTTCACCGGGTACTTTACTGGAACTCAGCAATTGTTACAGCTCACAGTGCAGTATGATGTTTTCAGACAAATGGTTATGGGTGACTGCAAGTAGGTTTTATGGTAGGTATACGGAACCCTCGTATATGCCTTTCTTGTTCCTCTTATTCCCTTGCCTCCCAGTGGCGGTGTGAAGCCGGACCTCTTGAAGATTAAGTCTGACCTCCTGCTATTTCTCTTTACCTCTCTTGCTCTCGTCGGGCGAACCTTCTGTTGACTACGGCTGCTGGTTCGGCGGTGTCCAATTCCCCTCTAATGGGTGCTTTAGGAGTCGGGGCCGTATCTGGATATACCCTCGGTCTATGAATTTTCTACAGGCCGTGAAGGTTCCTGCAGGTGCGGGCTCCGGTACCCGGTTTCTTTCCTAGAGCGAACTCCCTCGCTTGAGTCCCTTGCTCCTTTCTCCTTCTTCTGGGATCTATCCTTTTGCTTCCCTTCGTCTTTCATGCCTCGGGTTCCCATCCTGAACTTTTCTAGCTCTTCAACCCAGAGCTGCTGCTCCTGAGTCCTAGACTCCTGAGCTTAGAACGCTCTCTAGTTCCCCCTGGAGGTCACTATATACCCTCCCGGGTTCCCTCCCACTGTGTGACTAGTGTGGGGTGTGGGTTTAGGGTTCCTCATACTATCCATAAATCCACTTGCAGTGGGGTGACTACACCTCTTTTACGAGTGTAATACCCCTTTTGTGGCACCTACATAGTGGGGCGCCACAGGATCCTTCTACATAGTAAATAAAACTCACCAAAATTTGATCGCTTTTTTCTACCCCTTGCATTTAGCAGGTGGCTGCAAATTCCCCCAGGAGGTAGCACATGTATCTAGACACCGGTACACAGACCCCTGCAACCTATAACATGGGGGCGGTTTGTAGCAACCAGGCGATCAGCCATGTATGCAGGGAGAGGCTGGTGGTGAATGCAGACACATGGATACCATCAGGCTCCTGCCACACTCAGGTGTTACATAATGTCTGAGCAGCCTATTGGTGACGCCTCCTATTAGACCGGGCGGGCCGCTCAGCACTGAAATATGCATCACTGTGACAGACGCCCCCTAGAGGAAAACAACCTCAACTGCAATGGATAAAAAGATGCAAGTTGACACTAAAGATAATGATGTAAGGTGTCAGTTTGGTATTATGGCGCCAGAATATCGTAAGCTCGTGACCCACCGTCAAGGGCCCTTACACTCACGAGTCCCTAGCTATATGATATGAGTGTAAGGGCCCTTGACGGTGGGTCACGAGCTTACGATATTCTGGCGCCATAATACCAAACTGACACCTTACATTATTATCTTTAGTGTCAACTTGCATCTTTTTATCCATTGCAGTTGAGGTTGTTTTCCTCTAGGGGGTGTCTGTCACAGTGATGCATATTTCAGTGCTGAGCGGCCCGCCCGGTCTAATAGGAGGCGTCACCAATAGGCTGCTCAGACATTATGTAACACCTGAGTGTGGCAGGAGCCTGATGGTATCCATGTGTCTGCATTCACCACCAGCCTCTCCCTGCATACATGGCTGGTCGCCTGGTTGCTACAAACCGCCCCCATGTTATAGGTTGCAGGGGTCTGTGTACCGTTGTCTAGATACATGTGCTACCTCCTGGGGGAATTTTCAGCCACCTGCTAGATGCAAGGGGTAGAAAAAAGCGACCAAATTTTGGTGATCCTTCTACATAGTACCCTGCACTTGTGACATCTTATTATCATACCTTGTACACAGTGGCGAAACTTGAAGCTCATGGGCCCTGATGTGAAAGCTCCAATGTGGCCCTTAATTATTGCAAATCTTTAATAGCATTGGTCTTTTTCTACAGGCCTATAGTTACTTTTGGGGACCCCTAGGCTCCAGGGCCCGAATGCGATTGGAACTCCTGCACATATTGTAGTTATACCCCTGTACAGATTACATAGTTACTTACTGCAGGGTATTTGTTCCTTTTGTTTTGATCCAGGGTTTTGTCTGTTATATTGCACTTATACCAACATTAGGGATGGGCGAGTCTACTCGCTAGGACTCGTTACTCTGCGAGTAGTAATGGACTCGCAGGACTCGGTACTCTGCGAGTTTCCCAACGATTACTCGCACAGTAACGAGTCCAATGCAAATCAATGGCAATCCTAATTTTGTCAGAGACTCTGAGAAAACTAGGATTGCCATTGACTTGCATTGGACTCGTTACTGTGCAAGTAATCGCAGGGAAACTAGCACAGTAACGAGTCCGGCTGTCTGCTCTGTGCCGGGCTCGGGTCCTGCGGGCTGCCGCAGCTCCAGGGTCCTAGAGCCCGCCTGCTCTCCCTGTGTACAGACATGAATGTCTGTGCACAGAGATGATGTAGCAGAGCTGAGATTGTTCTCAGTCTGCTCACTCCCTGTGCATAGACATCTATATCTATGCACAGGGATGTAGCAGAGAGGACATCGCGTTTTGGACTACGTCGGACGGAAGAGGATTTTTTAAAAATAAAGATGGAGTCCCTAATGGCTTTTTTTTTTTTATTTCTAATAAAAAAAATTTTCTCTGTGTTGTGTTTTTTTTAAAACAATTTAATAGAAATTCATGGCGGTCATGTCTAATATTGGCGTGACCGCCATAAATTTCGGGCTTAGGGCCAGCTGATAATACAAAGCTGGCCTTAACCTCATTATTACCCAGTGAGCCACCCGCCACCAGGGCCACTGGAAGAGCGGGGTTCAGCGCCAGAGGAAGGCGCTTCAATGAATGCGCCATCTTCTGGGGCGGCTGCGGGCTGCAATTTGCAGCGGGGGGTGCCCAGAAAGCTTGGGCCTCCCTGCGCTGCGGATTCCAGCCCCCACCTGCTTAGCTGTACCTGGCTAGACATAGAAATTGCGCGGAGCCCCACGCATTTTTTTTTTATTATTTCATGAAATTCATGAAATAATAAAAAAAGGGCTCCCCTATATTCTTGTGTCCGGCCAGGTACAAATAGGCACCTGGGGGTTGGGGGCAGCCCGTCGCTGCCTGCTGGATCCGGCTGGTTCCAGAAATACGGCGAAGCCCACGTCATTTTTTTTCTGAAAAATCAATAAAACAATCCTAAAAAAGGGACTGCATCTTTATTAACCCCTCGCCCATGGTCCAGGGGTTAATAAAGATGCAGTCCCTTTTATTTATATTGTTTTATGGATTTGTCAGAAAAAAATTCGACGTGGGCTTCGCTGTATTTCTGTAACCAGCCGAATCCAGCAGGCAGCAACGGGCTGCCCCCAACCCCCAGATGCCTATTTGTACCTGGCCAGACACCAGAATATAGGGGAGCCCTTTTTTTTTATTGCAAACAAAAAGTGAGGAGAGCAGCGGCACTCAGGAGATCTTTTTTACATACCGGCTTTATTGTGCTTTTTCAGGTTACATCTTAGGTGCAGGGCAGGGAGGTGTAGGGGGAGCAACGGTCCGTTTCGCGGTCTTCCGCTTCAACAGGCTCTGGAGCTTGTTGAAGCGGAAGACCGCGAAACGGACCGTTGCTCTCCCTGCACCTCCCTGCCCTGCACCTAAGATGTAACCTGAAAAAGCACAATAAAGCCGGTATGTAAAAAAGATCTCCTGAGTGCCGCTGCTCTCCTCACTTTTTGTTTGCAAGATTAACCCTTCAGCTGAGCAACAGGATTTCACTAACGCCGCTGTACGACACGAGAGACTCTAAGTAGGTCAGTGCCCGGTTTCTTCTCCACTTACCACCTTTCTTTTTATTATTTCATGAATTTCATGAAATAATAAAAAAAAAATGCGTGGGACTCCGCGCAATTTCTATGTCTAGCCAGGTACAGCTAAGCAGCTGGGGCTGGAATCCGCAGCACAGGGAGGCCCAAGCTTTCTGGGCACCCCCTGCTGCAAATTGCAGCCCGCAGCCGCCCCAGAAGATTGCACATTCATTGAAGCGCCTTCCTCTGGTGCTGAACCCCGCTCTTCCAGTGGCCCTGGTGGCGGGTGGCTCACTGGGTAATAATGAGGTTAAGGCCAGCTTTGTATTATCAGCTGGCCCTAAGCCCGAAATTTATGGCGGTCACGCCAATATTAGACATGACCGCCATGAATTTCTATTAAATTGTTTTAAAAAAAAACACAACACAGAGAAATTTTTTTTTATTAGAAATAAAAAAGAAAAGCCATTAGGGACTCCATCTTTAATTAAAAATATCTTCTTCCGTCCGACGTAGTCCAAAACACAATCTCAGCACTGCTACTTCCCTGTCTGTGCTTAGACAGACAGGGATGTAGCAGAGCTGAGAACTGACTAAACAGTCAGGGTTCAGCTCAGGTCATTATGACCTGAGCTGAACTCTGCTGTCAGCCAGACTCGCTCTGCTGCTGGCAATTCCCGAGCAGTGATGGAAGTTAATTTATTCACTGCTTCTGTCAGTGTTCGGGAATCTCCGTAAAAAGCAGCAGAGACTCGGGGAGCGAGTCTGCAGCCGGCGCCGGCGGAGGCAGCGGTAAGTAGCCGGCCGGTCCGGTGCACCCCCCACCCTCTCCACCCTCCCCCCCCCCCTCCCCCCTTACCCCCCTCCCCTCCCCCGGTTCAATCCTTTGGTTTTTTTTTTACTACTGTTTAAAAACCAGCGGCTTTTTGCCGCTGGCTTTAAAAGAATAACATGGGGATTTGCAGGTTTTTCCTCTGCTGCCAGACCCCTTATAGGGTCCGGCAGCAGAGGAATCGCTGCAATACTTGTTCCCCATTCATTAACATTGGAATCGCTAGACTCGCAACGAGTAGCGAGTCCTGGACTCAGACTCGTCGGAGTCTAGCGATTCCGAGTAGTTTAGGATTCACCCATCACTAACCAACATGTGTTCCATATTTTCAGATTTTCTTTAGATTCCTGTACTTTATCACAGGGGTGCCGCTCCCCCATTTGGGCCGTGCATTAAATTTATATAGCTTTCCACAAACAGGCAGAAAATTGTCAGGTCGGGGTCCTGCTCTGCTCTCATCTATTTTGAGGCTTGCTGCCAGGGGCGTAACATTCGTGGTTGCAATGGTCACGACGGTGACTGGGCCTGGGAGAACAGGGGCGTGCCGACCCCAGCGCCTGCTTCGGCTGGAGCTGCTCGTGAATCAGGGCCGGTGGGGAGCGCACTGCACATTTGAATGTAGTTTATTTCCCGCCCGGTCAAATCATCATGCTACAGACATGCCCACAGCACACAGTGTGGACGGTGTCTGCAGAGTGACCTCACACCAGGCGCCTGCTGCCTCTTCAGCCTGCCGGAGGGAGGCTTGTGGGAGGACCTGAGCGGATCTCAGTGGAGGATGCCAGTAAGAATAATGTCAGCAAGCACAGTGCTAAGATAGGAGGGCTAAGGTGAGGAGGTAGCAAGACGCTGCTATCCTCCTAATAACCCAACACAGTATATTATCAGCTCAGCAGACGCTCTGCTGGGGCTCTCAGTGACTAATTGCAGGAGTCTGAGGCAGATCAGGTTGGGCTGTCAGTGATGGGTCTTCAGCTCCAGCATAATCTGACCTACAGGAAAGTGCAGACCCCAGCAATAATTACACCCGGAGCACCCCAAGCCAGATGACAACACAGACCTCCTAGTATATCCAGATTAGCCATTATCACATTATAGACAACAACGAGGCTCACCCTGGGAGCCAAGGTCGAACACGGAACACGAAGAGACCACCTTTACAGATGGGAACCACTCAGGGGCCATAAGGACACGTAAACCGACATGCGACGGGACATAATACGGGATGTAATATACAGATCAAGGAATATCATCAGATACTACAGGAAACACAAGAGGATTCCGGAGCATCAGATGGCTAGTTGAGAGGACATTCAGCATGGGTAAGGATACGGATGAGGCAGTATACCTGAAACTATATAGGAGTACAGCAACAGGGACTAAGGATTGGCAAACAGAGATGGAACAGCTGAGACAGATGCATTTACTACAGTAGGAAATTGACATCGGATGATTTAAATGAACAGCAGTGAATTTCATTCATGTCAAGTGCACCTGAGTTGAGCGATTGAACTTCAACTGAGACCCAGCTGATTGCTATGGAGGGCTAGCTCCTGATTCGACCAGATACAATGGATGGAGATGAATTGAATACATAATGACAGGGGAGAGAGGGCAATTCATAAGTCTTTATAAGATTTAGAATGTTACAAAGACCCATACATCTGAACAACATGTGTGTGTGTGGGGGGGGAGCCGATCCAAATCTCACACCGGGGCCCATCAAACTGTAGTTACGCCACTGCTTGTTGCATATCTCCCAACTTTGGAAGAAAAAAAGAGTGACAAACTATGTTAAGCGTGTAGCACGCTGCGGCAAATTTTCACTATTCCCTTAGCCACTCCCCAAGGCACACCATTTGCCATTTCTACTGTGGCAGGAGATGTCAGAAAGGCGGTTGTAGTGGGGGATATTCAGCAGTTGCCCGAAAACTGCAGGGTGCAGACCTAAATCCAGGACTGTCCACTGTATCCAGGGCAGTTGGCACTAGGGATCAGTGAACTAATTCAGGGGATTCGGTCCAGGTCAGTGTTGCCCCACGGCTGGACAGGAGGCCACTAAATCTCCTACCTTTTGGCGCACTGGACGGAATTTGATTATCCAGGACTGCTGTGATGTCATCTGTGCTCTTGCGCTTCTCTAATTGTGACCTGGGGATTTTTTTCCATTCATAATTGCAGCAGCCAGAACTTTCTCATTTTTATGTAGACTCACTATATGACATGTTGCTTCTTTGTGTCTGTAAGGTCGTGTTCACACATTGCATAAATACTGTGATTTTTGTTTTCTGCAGTTGTCCACACCAAATTATATGATAGAAACCTTCTCTGATTATTGCATTGTTGCTGCATTTATGTCTTTTAAGACACAATTACTATCAATGCCACATGTTAAAGGGGAACTCAAGTAAGAGAAAACTTTTTAGTACAGTCCCTTCCCTCCTACATGATGAAGCAGAGCCATACACTGCAGTCCTAGGATCTATAGATCACTTATAAATCGATAAAATCATACCTGCTATTCAGCTCTGAACCCCCTTCTTGGGACCGAGAATTTTGAGCCTGACAGCTTTATGTTGGAGCAGAAAGCAGGAGGTGTGTCAGGGGTATCGATGCTGGGAGCTGTAGGATCATCCTACATTCCAGTCCTCTCACACTTCTGTATAGGAAGGGGGCATGGCTGCTGACCCCATGCTCACACTACAATCCAACCACTGATATACCATGCTATGTGACAGGGGTGTCCAGGCTTGAAATAGCAATCACGTCACCAAGCAGATAAAAATACACGCTGTGATCCTCTGCTGTATGATGATGCATAATGTGTACTGTTATTGTGTGGCTCGGGGGCAGAGGCAAATCATTACATTGATCGATTCAGCTCTGCATGGTGTCCCCTCCCACATGGGAGCATGGTAGCTTCCTATCCCTTCAACTTTCAATGGATCATCATCATCACTCCTCACTGGAATGTAACATGATCTTGTAACCCCAGGGTCCACACCGCGACACACCTCCAGCTCTCTGCTCCTGCATGAAGCTCTCAGTCTGAAAGTTTGTATCCCATGAGGGAGGGGGAGATGAAAGGAGCTGGTATGATTTTATTGATTTATAACCAACCTATAGATCCTAGAGCTGCAGTGTACAGCTCTGCTTCATCATGTAGGAGGACAGGAACTGTACTAAAATGTTTTCTCTCCCTGTGTTCCCCTTTAAAGAGGACCTGTCACCTCCCTGTTGAATGGCAAACTAAATGCAGCACTGAATGCAGAATGTCTGCTGCATTCAGGGAAGGGGTCCCCCATATCTCTACCAAAAGAAAAACACTTTAGAAATCTTACAGATAAGAGGTCTAATGGGTGGGATCTGTATAACAGGTCGTTGCCACTGGCACAGTCCTCCAGCCTCCTCCCTCTTTGCTCCCCCCCTCTATGTCTCTGCCACCACCTCCTGTTCTGCCATCCTCATCTCCTGCTCTGTCAGTCATGCTGCCGCACAAAGCGGCATTGCCTGACATCAGCGGCAGAGCCCGCCCTGCTTTATGCTTATTCAAACAGCAGGGCGGGCCATGTTCACACACTGGGTTTTTACTGTGTTTTCGTGCTCATTTTTTACCATGGTTTTATGCTAATCTAAACCTGCATTTTGGATTTCCCAGCAAAACCTATGGGATTCAGGGAGAAGCTGTCCACACATATTGGTTTCATTTCTTTGCAGAAACTGCATCTTTCACTTTGCATTTTGTAAAGAAAGAGCGTGGCTGAATGTTCGAGTTTTTGAAAATCTGCAACGTGTCAATCATTTTAGTGTTTTTACAGTGTTTTCTGTTATTAAAAATGAGAGACTGCAAAAACAACATTTGTGCTGCATTTTGTATTGGGTTTTTCTTTTGCAGCGTTTTTGGCACATACAACAAACTTTAAGATGTACCACAGACAAATCACATTTTAAGGGAACCAACAAGCAAGTTTTTGCCCTTTAGGCTATACCATAATGGTTTCAGTACACTGATTAGGGCAGAGACACACTTATGAGACCTGCATGCATGTATCTCGTATGACTCACCCAGCCTGGCCACTGGCTCTCTGAATGTGGAGTTGATTGTGTTTCTATGGAGCTCCATGCTCCCGTCCAGAGAGACGGGCTGGGTGAGTCATGCGAGATGCATGCGAGGCACTCGTATGCAATTCACATAATGTTTCTCTGCCCCTAAAATTATACCATAAGTTGAGAAACTTGACGCTTTACTGCAGAGCAATCTTTGCCCAAACTTTCCAAGATTACATAATTTATGCACAGGCTTGAGCATCAGGGTGGTACTTTTTGGGTCGGGTCTTCTTTATCTATCCCTCCCCTGGCTTCCTGCCTCCCCTTTATTTAAATTTTGCCCCTTTGCTGCCACCATTATCGTTATGGCTGGCGCATGTGCAGTCCTATTGTGAAGTTTTTGTCAAACTGGGGTCAGCGCATACACATACTGCAATCTCCAGCACCATTTTTCGAAGACTGCCTTCCACATGTTAGTGTATGCACCAGCCATAGTGATATTGGCAGCGGCGGAGGGGGGACATTTAAATACAAGGGAGGCAGCCATGGGAGGAATATACAGGGTGGGTCATTTATATGGATGCACCTAAATAAAATGGGAATGGTTGGTGATATCAACTTCCTGTTTGTGGCACATTAGTATGTGGGAGGGGGAAAACGTTTCCATATGGGTGGTGACCATGCCGGCCATTTTGAAGTCAGCCATTTTGGATCCAACTTAATTTTTTAATGGGAAGAGGGTCATGTGACACATTAAACCTATTGAGAATTTCATAAGAAAAACAATGGTGTGCTTGGTTTTAACATAACTTTATTCTTTCATGAGTTATTTACAAGTTTATGACCACTTATAAAATGTGTTCAATGTGCTGACCATTGTGTTAGATTGTCAATGCAACCCTCTTCTCCCACTCTTGACACACTGATAGCAACACAGCAGAAGAAATGCTGCACAGGCTTCCAGTAACAGTTGTTTCAGATGCTGCACATCTCGTATCTTCACAGCATAGACAATTGCCTTCAGATGAGTGATGAGGAAAACTATTTGTGAATGGTGAAGTTACCAAACAAAACCAGCGCTATTGGTCTGACACTAACACACAGTGGATAGATCCCTCCAATACTGTTGGAACACAAAAATTGATGGTATGGTGTAGTATATGGGGTACAAAGATAGTGGGGCCATTCTTCATCAATGGAAACCTCAATGCCACTGGAAATCTGAAATTACTACATGATTCACATATCCAGTGGCAAGTTTTCATTCCTTTCTGTTGTGATCCGTTTTTCAGCTGGAAAGCTGATCCGTTTTCCAAAAAAAACATTCACATTGTGCATTTTTGGTGCATTTTTTGGGCTGTGTTTTTTTCCCCATTCAGAATGTTGCCTTTGAGAAAAACGGAGGAGAAAAACGCATGAGAATCTAACATGCACCTACATTTGGCAAATCAGTCCTCCAGGCAAAAAAAAAAAAAATCGAACAGAAAACTCCCTGTCTGAATGGCCAAGAGTAAAAACCCATTGACTTTCCTGGGACTTCATTTGAGTGAACTGCAAAAAACGTATCAAAAAACAGATGCGAAAACGCATAATGTGAATGTAGCCTAAGAGTGAAGGTTGCAGAAAAAAACACTGCAAAAAATGCACTGTTTGAAGAAAGCCAACAGGTTTTGCGTTTAAAGGAGTTGTCTGGGCTTTTTCTATAATTTCTATGTGTATCGAGGCTGCAAAATGTTGACAGTTTGTAATATCCTGTCAACATTTAGCAGGGTTACCTAGATATCACTGATTTGTGGTAGGCGGCCGTCACACGGTTCAATATTGCGAACGATATCGTTTAAGTGATCTGCTTTTTGATCGCTTAAGCGATATCGTTTGTGCATCGCTGCGTGCAATCAAGCGATTTTACAATGTAAAATCGCTTGATCGTGACATCGCAGATTGGTGAGCCGGAGCTCATATCAAGCGATCATCGCTTGTTCAATCTGCATCATCCTGGTGTGTGACACCACGATGAACGATCTCCCAGCGGCAGAGCCTATGCTGGGAAATGGTATCTATGGTAAACGTTGGGTTACTAAGCGCGGCGCCTAGTAACCCGATGTGTACCATAGTTACCAGCGATCTCGCTGCCCCACATCGCTGGTGAGTCTGTCTGTGTGACATCTCACCAGCGATGTGAACAATATTGTTAGCGATCGCGCGTGCATGTGATCGCTTACAATATCGCTCTCGATATTGTAGCGTGTGACGGCCGCCATAGCCAGAGAACATCCAGGGAGCGTGTTTGTGCTGATGCTGCATGTAAATGAAGAAATGATCATTTACTCCCAGACACCAAAACACGCCCCCTCCCATCCTCACTATGCTTAACCCGCCCGCAGCGTGTTTGGAGCTGCGGTGCGGGTTGCCGGGAGTCCGCTCCTCCGCAGCATGATCATTTCATGCTGTGGAGTCGGAAGCAGCTCCCATCGGGTGACTGCAGGGAGAAGCCGCGCACATGGTGAGTACAGGGCGGCTGCGGTCTCCCTGTGGCAACCCGCGGCTTCACTCAGGTCTGGAGGAGCTGCATCCAATACCCAGCTCCTCCGGACCGTGTGCACGCACCCTGAATGATAGAAAAAGCCACTGACAACCCCTTTATGGCTACACATCACCCTTTGCTTGTTTTCTGGTACGCAAGCTTTTAAGTAATTTGTTTGCCTTGGTTATGAGAAAGAGGGACATTTGGGGTAGGGAAGAGACACCAATATGAGACTCCTAAAACCAAAGCTCAGAGTAGTTGTTGCTTTATCAAAATTTCTTTCAAAGGGTTACAAGGCTTTGTAAAAAATTATGCAGAGAGCATATATATCACTTTGGTATGTGGCGGACCCATAACTTTAGGGAGATGTTATAATGTATGGTATGTGCTCTTACAAACCTGCTGAAGAAGTGATGTGACTTGTTACCTTGTGTCATCTTTGTAACATTATGTGCAACAATGTAATAACCTTCGCTAGCACTACCAAGAAGGTGATGAAAAGAAATCATTGAGGTTCACAAGATCGCAACATGGTAACAGCGTCTGTGTCATGTACCGCATACCTGTAACATTTATTTAACCTCTACCCAATTAACACCAAGGTTATATATACGGTCTACCGGGTGACTGGAAGAGTAAGATCCTTCTGAATGTGAGATTTTCTTTTTGCTACTATAAACTTTTTTTTTAAGTGTTTGAATATTTGCATGTATAAGTTTTGAAATATATACAGTTATGTATTAAAAAATATATACTTTTATGTATGTAAATGTGGTATAGTTTTTACTGCAGTAGTTTCTATGATCCATTACGCTCTTTTCCTTGCACGTCGGGTACTTCTTTTTGTTGGGATTATAATATCTGTTTAAAATTCAATCCTCAAATGTATTTTCTTTTTTTGGCAGGTTTCACACTACCGGTTTTGGAATTCAGTCGGTATACGGAGAAACCTGCATCCCTCACAATTGTAAAACCTGATGCAAATGGTGGTCCCGGTATTATTACTGATCCGGCTGACGGATCCAGCGTAACTCCGATGCGGGAGCATCCAATTGCATCAGGTTGTGTACACTTTTTTGACGGAGCCGTTGAGAAATGATGTACCACTAATGGGCGTCATATAAAAGTGGCTTCTGGGCATGCTCAGTCAAAAAACCCAGATCCAGCGTCCTGAGTCAGGGGGATCCAGCCTCCACCAGATCCGGTTTCAATATAGCTCCATTTTAATGCCATAGTAATGGATCCAGGTGCTTCTGTGTTTTAAATGAGCACCAAATTTGTAATAGTTTGCAATTTTGTTTTCAGCCACAAACCGTTGACATCCGGATCCGGCTGGAACCATATATAACCACATGCACCCGCATGTTCCTGCGTCCCCACTGAAAGTCAATAGGGAAGAAAAGGTGAATACGGTTGCAGCTGGATTTGCCTGAATTCCAAATAATGTTAGTGTGAAACCTGCCTAAGGGGCCTTTCACACTTGCGGTTTTTTTCTGATCTGGAAGATCAGGAAAAAACCTGATTCTTAAGGCCACTTTACACACACCAACTTGCTGGTTGCAGTGAAATCATGGACACGTTGCTCCATTTTGTGGCTGTGTACAAATGGAACAATGTGTCCATGATTTCACTGCAACCAGCAAGTTGGTAAGAAGTTGGACAGATAGGTTGGTGTGTGTAAAGTGGTCCTTACAGGATTCATTTTTTTGCCCATTCACTTTCGCAGTGCCCAGACGCTGGACACGTTTCGGTAACAACCTTAATCGTCAGCATGCTTTTTATATAAATTATAAAAAAGGGGGAGACAGAAGCGCACAATAGGGTCTTATCCAATGGTAAAATCGTTTCACAGATATGGATCCACTCACCTGGTTTAGTTGTGTGGAACACAACAACCATAAGCACAAATGGGTAGGATCCGATGAACTGCAGCATTCAGCCGGTCACTAGAATTGCATGTATAGAAAGGAAAGAAGTCCGGCTTTCAGGATCGCGCTGTTCCAGTTCACAAGGAGTTAATCCAAGGACCAAGCAGTGATCATAACTTTCTTTTTATTCTAGAAAACTCTACGCGTTTCGTGTACACGCTGTACACTTCCTCAGGAGCAAAGTTACTTTGTGTTCTCCTGTTGCTCTTATGTGGCGCCCCGCACCGAGTGCGTCACAGGAGGGTATCGCAGCCAAAAATGCAGAAGCAATATTCTCTGACCCAGCAGTCATTTGGTTAACTTAGAGATCCATACTCTGCATGCCTCACTTAGCATAGAGGACCAATCAAGGTCCTGGTGGGCGGAGTGCAAGGGTAGTGTGTAGTGGAAGTTTAAGTTTAGACTAGTGAGTCTGGAGCAGACAGTCTGCAAGTAACAGCAACCTAGAAGACCTCTGCAGATTCCCAGTTCTGCAACCTAGGAGAGGGGGCTCGCACAGTCCCGTGCGGCCCCCTGGCCACCTTCTACCGGCCATCTCCCTATTAAACGGGCATCATTATGCGGGCTCCAAATCATCCCGTGCCCTTATACAGCCGGTTTGCTGGTACCGAAGCTAGCAGCAGTTCAGCTCTGCTATGCGAACCAGAAGCGTGGAGGAGCAGCTTTACAGGAGCACCCCACCATCGCCAAATCCAGTCGTCTAACCAGCGGTGTACCCACCAAGGGACCCAAGGCTCCCCAAAACATCCGGAACGTATACCCCGGATAGGGCACTCAAGCAGCCTCCCTGTACCCGACCTGGTATTCCCGGGCGACAACGGCAACTTACTTAGTTAGAATGGAGAAACACCGCGGATCTCTGAGGGACACCTATCACTGCTGAGTCCACCCGGTCCACTACCCGTTAACTGTATGCCATGTACTGCTTGCTGGTTACAGTAAAGACCCGTTACAGAGACTTACAGTGTCCATGCTTCCTTATGACTATGTCCGTCCGCACACAAGGTAACCGCAGCTGCCGCACAACATCTTAAGCAGCTCCAGCCTCTGGGGATCACCGCTCAGCCTGTGGGGAGCGTTCCATCTTGCTGCTATCCATCCCCTGGAGGCTCCGCAGCGTTGGTAAGACTAAGGGCCCCTTTACACGCGGCTACATTTCTTGGGTGGCTACAGGTAACTTACTGGTTGCAGTGAAATCATGGAGACAAGGTTCTATCTTGTTGCTGTGTGCAAATGGAATAATCTCTCCATGATTTCACTGCAACCAGTAAGTTACCTGTAGCCACCCAAGAAATGTAGCCGCGTGTAAAGGGGCCCTTACCGAACTACTCATAGGTGGTGTCACGAAACAATTAACCCCTTAATCTGTTCCTACAAGACGTCTTCAACTTTTTTGATCTGCACTCAACTGGGCCCCACTACCGGCAGGCGCGGTCCATCCGTGACAAGGAGGAAGAAGCTACAGCCTGTCTAAACCGGAGTCCCCGGCCACGGTGAGTCACTTACTCCTTCCCTCAGACCCTGGCTAGGCCTGGAAGTGGGTAGTAGGCTATGGAGAAGCCTAAGGCAGCCCCTTTACACCACCAGTCTTCCTTCCTCAGTCCTCCCAGGAACTGAACTAACTCCAACTGACTAACTGTCACTGCCACTCTGAGGTAAACAACATTAGCACCTCCTACCACTCTGCTCTTCCCCACTTCCTCTCCACCCCAGAATATATAGGGAAGCAGCTTTAGCTCCCCCTTCTGGCCTGGAAGCGCTAGTGTAGTGTTGTGGGTTGTGTGGGAAATTAACTCTTTGTGGTCTCACTGTGGCACATTAACCCCTGGGGTGCCACACACGTCCAATTTTCCAGAAGGCTGTCATTCAGCCATTCAAGTCTATGAGTCTATAAAAAATATCTAACCACGCTCAGATGTCTCTGATTTTAATGGACTGACAGAATGGAGAAGATACAGAAACCTTTTTTGTAATCTTACCCACATCCGAGAAAAACGGATCCCACTCTGATTAAAATCATCAGAGTCTAATTATCTTAATTGGATTATTCTAGCATGGAGAAAATATGGAAGAGTGAAAAGCCGAATCAGAATCTCAGTTCTAGGCACATTACTTACTATATTAAAGACCTTGTTTCAGGGTTCTAAACATATGGGGGAGAAAGAGAGAGGCGCAGATCTAAGCATAGGGGGACAGTGTTGTTTTGTAGGTTCAAGTGGTAAAATGGTTCTGCTCCCCTTATAGCAGTCTTTGTATCATACATATAGGTCATTTCTATGACCGTTCTGGGGATTCGGCATCCTCTGGTGTGCAGCTCGCCTCCGGAACTATCAGGTTTCAGGCTCTGAGAACATGTCGAATGATTCTTGCAAAAGGAGTAACTGGAAAGAAGATCTGCGGCACTCCCAGAGAATGCCAGTATATTTTTCTTCAAGAATATTTTATTATCAGACAATACTGTACAGTAGTAATACGCGTTTTGGCTACAAACAGCCTTCCTCAGGTACAATCAATTAGGCGGGGTTCGCCCAAGGGTAATTGAACTGAACCGAGGTGACCTACTGTACATGATAGAGACCCCCATTTCAGCTTAGCATAACTCACACATTGTACCTGAGGAGGGCTGTTTATAGCCGAAATGCGTTGTACTACTGTACTGTATTGTCTGATAATAAAATATTCTTGAAAAGAAATATCCTGACATTCTCTGGGAGCGCCGTGGATCTTCTTTATGGATACTCCTTTCGCAAGAAGTTGTAGGCACAGTGTATTTGGTTTGCGCATCAGTGCAAAGAATGAGATCTGATTTGGCTGTTTGAGAGGCTTCTGACTGGGGTATAAGTGGTAGTGTTTCACCTAGTGGAGAGGGACTTGCCTGGTGTATGAATATAAGGAGGCTTATAGGCCATGCAATGCTCCTTTGGGAAATTAAATATGCAAATTGCCTCTTCAGAGAGGAAGAGGCCTTGAACTCTTGTGCCACCAATTGGAATTAGCCATTCTACAAGTCAATATCAATCCAGCCTTATCAAATGACTAATGGGCCTGTTACACGCTATGATATTGTTGACAATATCTTTGGTACATCACGGGTTTTGGGGCGTAGCAACAATGTTGTAACAATGTAGAATCAACCAACAATAAGTTGGCTGATCGTTGATCGCAGGTTTATGAACCGGACCATAAATCAGTCGATCATCGTTTGTTCAACCTGCAGCATGGGTGTGTGTGACACCTTGATAACGATGTTGTTAACAACTTCGTCTATACAGAACTGGAGGACTTAGGCGACCAAACAACCGCAAGTATCGTTTGCTTGTTGCGGAAACGTTGCCACATCGTTCTCAATATCAGTACGTGTGACACCTCACTAGCGATCATTGAACATCGTTCCAGCGATGTAGGTCAAGTCGGATCGTTGGTCAGTTTGCCGACACATTGAAGCATGTAACCCGGGCTTTAGGATAAAAGCCAAACCAGGGTCTCAATATGGGAGATTTTGGATGGCACCGGGGCTCATTAGCAATGTTGCTGTGCCACACTGTGGTGCTGGACTTTATGGAGCTATGTTCAAGTATTGCAATGTATCTGTAAAAAAAAGCATGCTGTACTGAGGCTCTGGATAGCATCTTTTTTATTTTGCATACCCATTTATTTTGGGGTGAGTCTCTTATAGAAGAAACTAGTACACACAGATTCGGTGGTTGAACAAAATCAGTTGGCTTCACTGCCCCCTTGAATTACATTGGTCTTGATGTGGTCATCATGGACTGAAAATACGGTCCTGTGAATGAATCCTAAAGATAAGGAACTAAGCTCATGAATTTTACGATTGAAACCCACCAAAGAAATGTGCCATTCTATTAGGCTTTTTTCATGCCTTTTTATTGGTTTTGTGCATGGTGCCTCTTAGCTGGGTATATCCACCCCTTAACCCCAAGTGCAAAAGGGTTAAGCGGCTTTATTAAAGTCTTATGAGCTGTATTTATGTTACCCGCTCTGCTTGAAAAGCCATTAAGGAGCAGCTGTATTGTGCTTTACTGCAGTCAGACAAGGAGGAAAGCTTTTTAGGACAGAATTTTTCAAAGGTTTATGATATATTTATATTTCAAGACCTTACAGCATCATAATCTCGCTTGAATTGTGTAATCGCATTCACTCCCAAAGAGAACCGACGGCGGTGACATATTTAAAGACATATATTTTTAAGTGCTTGATGTCTATGTCTCAAATCAGGGAGACATATATAAGATGGTTTAGTACCTTGCGCTTACAGATCCTTTATGTCTTGAAATTGCAGCAGCCGTTTCCGAAATGCAAAACTCAGATCAATTTGTAGAGTTTTGTAAAACATAAAAAAAAATTGAATGCGCTTACAGCTACTGAATGAAGGGTTTATTTCTATCTGGACACTCGGAGAATATTTACTAGATGCTTTACCCCAATGTCTGGGCCGACAAGTAAAAAGTAAAGGCCCGCTCTCATGCTTCAATGGTCGAATGATCCGATCAACGATCTGACTTGACCTAGATCGCTAGAACGACGTTCAATGATCGCCAGTGAGGTGTGTGAGGCACCGCCGGCATGATCACCATAGCTGGGGCGCATCACATGCAGGATCAGAGTATGATCCTCTTCACACTGGCCGGTTTTACTATGATGATGTTGTGTGAATCTACCCGGAACACAAGGTGTTAAATGTGAGAGTGAGTGCTGTAGATCTGACACATTGATGAGCGGCTATATGGGAACCGTGTGTCCTTGTGTCCTAATTGGTAGCAGCCCACCTGGATGTGTTAGAGTGGGAGTGCCTGCCAGCTGATTGAGTGGGAGACCATTATGATCCTGATCAGCAGTCAGAGAGCCAGAGATCCAGTCTGTGTGTGTTTGAGTCTCAGGCTGAGGGAGGCTGAGTGCAGAGCAGTCTAGGGCTCTGTGGTGTACGAACATGAAGGGAGCGTGCTAGCTCCATACTGGTAGCCAGGACCGGGGTCGTCACAGCACCTGGAATGGGGAAGCCGTGGCGAGATACGTCTGGGAAGGAGCCCCTTGGGGGATGCTTGGTGGACCCGTGACCCACGTAGCGAGACCCAGATCCGTGCCCGGTAAGAAGGCAGTTCCCGTATGCTTGAGTGAACTGTACACCCTCTGCGTAACATGTGCCAGGTGGGCATAGCCGCCCTTAGGTCTGACTAAGTAGTCAGTGAGGGACCTGTTGAACATGTACTTCTAAGTGGGTAGACACCATCTCAACCTCAGACCACCTGTGGGCGATGAGGGTGCTAAGTGCAGACATGGAGCCAGCAACTCCACATAATAGACAAAAAACAGAAAAAACTGCACAGCACTCAAATACATAATGTGAACTGGTGCCAGCAGGGACACTGGATCAAACAACCAGAAAACAATTCTCTGCAGCACTCAGTTACTACCATAATTAGCACCCTCATCGCCCACAGGTAGTCTGAGATTGAGATTGTGTCCACCCACTTAGAAGTGGGACAGGGAGGACAAGGAGGACAGGGATACAAAAAGAGAGAGAAAAGTGCTCCAATAGGGAGAACCCACATGCACTTTGAAGGGGAAGGAAAGGTTGTGACAGGGGGGGCTCTCACCTTTTCGGGTTGTTCCACCTCCGCACAACCCCAGTGTATTCTTAAGGCCACTTGGGCCGGAGGAGCCGTCCAGGTGCCAGCCGCCTGTCAGTCACGTGGTGTCTGCAGTCATGATTATCACCAATCACAGGTGTCGACGTTCCCACAGGTCCAGTGCTCCACAGGTAGTGAAGGATTTTCAGCAATGTGCCCTTCAGCTTCTGAATAACTCACACAAAGGTGAGATCCAACAGTTCAATTAAAGGTTATTCTATAGCGAGCGCAGGGGCACAGATAAGGCAGGTAGTTATGGATCAAGAATCCTCTTTATTCACCACAACATGTTTCCACGAAGGCTTATCGTCTTCCTCAGGTGGAAGACGATACCTGAGGAAGACGATAAGCCTTCGTGGAAACATGTTGTGGTGAATAAAGAGGATTCTTGATCCATAACTACCTGCCTTATCTGTGCCCCTGCGCTCGCTATAGAATAACCTTTAATTGAAAAGGAGGACAGGGCTGTCAGCATAGGACTCATCAGACCTGAGGTCACCGTGTCGCGATTGATGAGCAAACAGACTTTGGCCAATGTATGTACTAAGAACCTGAGAAAATAAAAAAATAAGAATATTGAGTTTTTTTAAAAAACGTACGTTTTTAATTTTTTCCTCATATACCGCTTGTTAGCATGTGTGCATCATTGGTAGGAGCTGAGTGCAGTCTTTGAGTGCTGTGCAGTTTTTTCTGTTTTTTATCAATCTATCTATCTATCTATCTATCTATCTATCTATCTATCTATCTATCTATCTCACTTTCATCTGTCTTGGAGGATCAGCGAGTTAAAAAACAGGACAATAACAAACTGAACCGGATGGTACCATCCTACTGTTATGTTGGTGTGAAACTAGCCTAAGCTATGCAGGTCTGAGAAGGATTATAAGTGTAATACCAAGTAAAGATCGCTACTTCCACATGATGTGGGATGAGAATGGTAAAGGTATAATGGATGCAGTGACTAGTATTACATAATACTCCTACGTCTGGTAAAGTGCTGCAGTGCTACTACCTTCCCCAGGAAAAAGGCACTTACTCTAAAACGCGTGTCGGGAGTAGTGGCACTGCATCACTTTACCAGGAGCAGGCTCATTATGTAATATTAGTTACTTGGCACATTGTACTTTTTACAATTCTCAGCCCCTAATTTTTCATATCACAATTTTTATTTAAAAACAAAATAAGTGAACTTGCAATTTTCACCCTGAACACTGGGACTATTTTAAATTCATACTTCCTGTGCTTTCAGGAACAGTTTACAGCAGTTTCCTTTATCATCAGAGACAGGAATACAATAGAATAAAACACAAAACTTAACACAGGATACACCATTGTCACATCTGACCCTACTTCCTCTCCCTTCATGATTACCTTTGCTCACTCTCATTAGATGCCTCAATGCAAAATCTAATGTCAGGGTCTGACTATTCTGGCTAAGGTGATTGTGAATTTTTTCCAACAACAGAAATTTAGAGTCTAATATCTAAAGTCTCATTGGCCACAGTGTATAATTGTAAGTGTTGAAATTTGTATTGTTAATTATGATAATGATATAGAAAGAAAATCATTGCACCACCTGAAAAAAAATAATAACAAGCAAACATAAAAAAAACCAAATACATTTCACTTGTGATGTCGGAGCAAGAGACTGCTTGGCAAGTCGCAGAAGGAGATGGCTAAAACAGGGAAGATGTAAAGAAAGACCCTAGGGAGAGGTGAGAGGAGTCACCACCTGAACTCAACTGTGGTTGACCCTGTGTTCTCTAACATCCCTAGACGGGTCCTTCACCCCATGCACGACCATGTGCCTATTGCCTTGCTGAGCCTGGACTAGCCCTGCCTAGTCCACAAGCCAGCAAGACACTAGTATTACTACTAGTATAAAGATGAACAAGGGGAAAGGAAGACAAACAAGGAAAAAAGACATACTATAGACTCAAATTCTTCTCCAGAGAGAGTCTACTGCATAAGATGGAAAGATCACCACTGCTTTCTCCTTCACAGGTCAGTATAAAATGAACTATAGCCAGCATAGGAGAGGGCAAGGATTTGGTTTATATGGTGGAAGGGGCATGGTAGGATCTGAGCTTATAGCTACATGCCACTCACAGCAGGCTAGAAAGGAATCTTAACCACTTCAGCACCAGATGGAATTAAATAAGCTCCTACTCAGGATAAATGAAGAGCGGGCACTAAAGATCTGCGATCAACTAAAGGTTCTGACTTTCTTATCCCAGATCTGCCTGAGGTCCCATCAGGCTGTGACACACTTGTGTTAAGTCACCCACTGGGGCCGTGGGGTACTCGGAACCGGGCCCTCTCTACATCGTGTGGGGGTTTCAGGGTGTCACGATGACGTGACCTGACTCCGTGGTTCCGGGCGAGTCAATAAAAGGGCTGACATAAAGTTTTTATTAAGAGATCGTGACGCCACCCGTGGTTTGTGACTAGCTGTAGCCACCGCTGCAGTCTGGTCCTCTGGGGATGATGAGGTTTGCAACCAAGATGATGCTCCCTCCAGAGATAGGGTTGTTCCCCAGGGCCTCCGTGTAGGTGGTGCAAATGAAAGAGAAGGGAATTGTCAATATTCCCAGGCAGCCTCCAGCTTCCAGCTCACCATAGCTATCAGCCCCGTTCCGGGCGTGCAATTAATAGTAACACACAGTTCTGAGCTTTACCAGGCTTTACTGTCACTTTGAAGTTCTTAAAGTACAGTTCACGGTCTTTTCACTAGTGGCTCCGGTCCTGGATTGGCAGCTTGGACGGCTCATCAAAAGCACCCCCTTTCTGGTTCCTCTTGGGCCTCTGCTATCGGTCCCGCACACAGACTACAGTCCAGCAGTCATGGGCTTTTCGTGGGGTACCTTTCTGGTTCTCCTAGCCCTCATCCGATGGCCTTCTTTTCATCGTGCCGGGGGTTGGGTCTGGGACATAAAGACCCGCACCCCGCCGGTATTCGTGGTTGGGGCTTGTAGCTTCTCTACCACTTCAACACAGCTGACACCCTGGTTTCGGCCTGGTCCCTCGGTGTTTCCGCTGACTCGGACACACCGGGGACCTTCTTGCTTCCCTCAGTACACACCTTGGGACTCGGGCTAGCCATACTTTGGCCAGGCCGGTCCCAGGTTCTTCCTGTCTGGTGTCTCAGTTAGCCAGCCTGCGGGTGTCTCTCACTACATGTTCTTTCCTCCTCCCGACTCAAAAAGCTCCACTAACTTGGTGTTCATTGGTTTTGTTCCTGTTCCTCCACCCCTTACTGGGCTCCTTCTCTAGCTCTCCACCCTCCACTTGGTCCCTCTCACTATCCCTTGCCTGACATGAAGTAACTAGGACTAGGGATCAGGGGTGGTGTTGTGTGTTTGTGCGGAGTGACCAACTTACCAGTCCCAGCTGCTATACCACTTAATGGCGACCGGTCCGCAGGGGCGCCACAGTATCATAACTCAATAATCTGATTTGAAAAGTAATCTTATTTAAACAAGGTTGTTTTTGATGATACATTGTCTTTACAATGATATAGTAATGCCATCAATGAATAAACTGTGAAACTAGCTTTACTAACTTGAATTCTGCATTGGTGCAACAAACGATGGCTTACTCATTGATATGGCAGTCATAAAAGGATTTCCGTACTATACTGGACCCTAATATTTTACCACCTGGACATGAACATAGAAATCTTGTACTTAGACATGGAGTGACATCATTGTCCGGTACTGAGAACACAACTATCCCCTAGTGTAGAATATTACGTAAATGTCATGTCATTATTGCTCTGTGGCATCGCTGTCTTGATGATCTCATCTTAGCTTTTATTGTAATGTCACATTATAGCTATTAATCCATGAGATAGATGATAAATAATATCGGACCCACCACAAGGTCATTGATGACTGACGTCTAAGACTGCACATCACAACATAATTATGAGAATTATTCAGAGGCTGTAGTGTTTTATTGTTTTAAAGGTTGTATGAGATTAAGAAAAGGATGTCATTTTTTCTCTTTCAGAAATAGCGATAATATAATCTTTTTTTATGCGATGAGTGGAAATGCAGTTTATCTCTGTTTCAATGAAGATAAAGTGAACAGAGCTCTTTCCCAATATCAGATGTAGTGTAGTTTGTCATTTAATTTTGTAATTTTTCTAAACTTCACACTTCTAAACTAATACAACTGTTTGTTAAAATCAAGAGTAATAAAAATGCATGACTGAACATGAGGTTGGGTTCATATTGCTTCATTTCATAACTCTTTTAGTGTTATTCTTATTCTGCCACATGTTAATAACATATCTGCGGAGTTGAGAGACAGAAAAAAGCGCGATGGGTCTTATCGCTAAAGATGATCAAGCATTTATGATTGTACATGCTCACCTAGGCTAGCTGTGAAAATCCACAACTAGTATATGCACCTGTACAGCTGTCACTGGATCAGCACTTCCACGTGCAAAGTGGCGTACAAACAGAGATCCAAAGGTTGGTGCTTCTACGATCCGCGCTGCTGTCAAAGAATGAGGACCACACAGAGTCTGAGTGCAATGATGGTTTATTCTGACGTGTTTTGAGACTGTCCCAGCTCCCAGTACCCCTGATAAAGGAGCTGGGACAGCTCTGAAATGCATCAGAATTAACCATCATTGCATTCAGACCCTGTGTGGTCCTCATTCTTTGACAGCCTCCTGCACATTTTAAATACTTGGTTTCCATGTGGACCTTCAAGGTTTGGTGCACATTCATACTGTGCTCTATACCAGGAGTGGGGAACTCCAGGCCTCGAGGGCCACCACATGGTCATGTTTTCAGGATTTCCTTAGCATTGCACAGCGGCTGATATGATCACCAGTGCAGGTAATTCAATTATCATCTGTGCAATACTAAGGTTTATTGTGTACATAAGTGTACTGTATGTGAGTTCTTCTACACATGTATAATGTATGTATAGCTGTCAGTATGAGTCAGGGGTGGGTCCTTAAAAATTATGATTGACTGGAGGCCCCAACCTACAACTTCGTTTACAAATGAGGGTCCCTACACTCACACTGACAGCTATGCACACATTGTACATGAGTATAAACATGTATACTACGAATACACAAGTACACACACTTACTGACAGCTGTATGGATTGAGCTAGGGTCCCTCAATAAATTGTGACCTTTGGTGATATAGAAAGTCTATAGAAGTGGAAGAGTTACAGAAACTTCTTTTTCTATACTAATGAAGCGATATCTAGACAAGTCCCCTTTCCCATGTTCGACAATAATGGCGCTTTATGATTTTTTGGTATATCTGCTATCCATCATTTTTGCAGACAGATCATGGACCAATTACAGTACATATGATATTTTATCAGAATAAAAATCTGAGACATATCCTAATTTTATTTGTGTATCCAATAACCACACTTACTACATTGCAGATTTTGCTGCACATTTTATCATATCCAGCAAAGCATTAAAACCACAGTGAAAAAACGTCACAGAGAATTGACATGAAGTGGTATTTCCGCATTGCATTGATGGTTGATTTCTGGGGGTGACTATCTTCCTCCCACTTTACATGGTTCTTCAGGCAGTGATCTAATAGTGAGTTGGGCTGCCCAACTCTGGGTGGCAAAACAATGCTGGCTGACACTAAGCCCCTAATATTTTAAAGGTGTTCGTCAGATACCTCCATTACTAATGCTATAATAAAGTGTTACAATAACACAAAACAGAATTTATTTAAAGAAAAACACTACCTTACACCATCCCTCTTTGACCATGTTTTTAGTCAACTAGAACCTATGTTGGTCCAACGTAGTCCAACAAATCCAAAGTCGTCCCTATAGTGATAAAAAAATAAAGAAATCTGTAATTTTTAGTTTCACATGCTTTATCTAAATGTACACAGTGGTGTCCTGCTTTTTATTGCAGACTTTGTCGTGTCTTAGACCAGCTTCATACCATGGTTTTCAGCTGTCAGGTTTGATCCTGTTTTTTGCAGGATCCACCGGACAGAAACTGACAGGACAGGATGTGTTGCAATTGCTACCAAATATGGTCCCAGATCCTGTGTTTTGCATGATTCCTTTAATGATGCTGTCCATGGTCCTGATCTTTCTGCCTATGTGTGCAGTGCTACTCTCCATGGTGCTAAACTCTCAGTGTGTCTCAGAAATGCTGCTGTCCATGGTGCTGAATGAGCATGGCAGCATTTCAGAGCATGCTCTGTGCTGTTCTTCGGATCCAGGAAACAATCCGATTCTTTTCACGGATCCGACGCCAATAGACTCCCATGTTATGGGCACCGGATCGCCCCGGATCTGGGACTGTCCGATTTTGTCCGATTTTTGCACCGGAGCCAAAAAATAATGCAGACTCTGATTTTGCGCCTGGTAAAAAACTGGACAAAATCGGATCAGACACAGAAAACACAAAACCGGATGACCAAATAGGACCAATCCAACACCATAGGAATACATTGAAGGCAAAACCGGATCAGGTTCTGTCTGGTTGAAACCGGACACAACATGATGCAGAAAAACGTGTGAAGCCGGCCCTATTTCTATATTGCTGGAAGATGGACCTTAAGAAAGATCTCCTCTAGTGGGCCCTGTATCCTTCAGTCTAACACTGCAGACATAGATCACACACATCCATAAAGGATGGACACACAGATCACAATGTAAAAACGGACACAGATTTCAATATAGATTAGAAACGCTCATCTGAACCCGGCCCAACAGCTACATTCTCCCATTTTTTTTTGTAAAGTATACATGACAGTATATATATTTTTTCTCCTCCAGATAATAGTATAAGCATCCTCTCTTGGCAAACAGTGGGTCTAATAATTACATATTCAATTTATGTTTTGCAGACTTACCTCGCATAAAACTAAACAAGCCTCACAATCAAAGGACAAATCATGTATACCAAATCCGTATACTGCAGGTTATGGGAAAAAAAGGTGGCAGTATAAAACCCGGGCACTGCAAAACCTCGTAAGGCTTGATCAGTATAAAAAAAGGGACTTATTTGATTTGCAATGCGTTTCTGGGTCAGGTACCCCTGATGAAGGGGGCAATTTGCCCAGAAACTTGTTGTGCAAATAAATCCCTTTTTTATACTGATCAAGCCCTTTGCGGTCTTCCAGTACTCGGCTTTCATACTGCCACCTTTTTCCTTTCCATTTCCTTCAATATTAGTGAGGTGGTTGGTGCAACAGCATAGCTGGAGGTTTTCATCTCCCATGCCCATCAGGTATGAAGAAAACACCGAAGAAAGGTGCAAAATGCCACACTGCCAGGAGGGAGACCATAAAAGCTGGAATTTGTGAAGAGACATCTGTGGATTATCTTTACATATGTGCCTGCCTTATCCCCCCTACTTCTGTAGTTTGGGGTTCTGATCTGGCACAAATCCCTTAGTCATATTAAAAAGCTTGTTGGAAAGCGATTATGACTTTGAGGAGCTACTTAAAGGTGGCGCTGGAGTTCTTCCATTTCCATACTGAAGTGCAAATTTGCATATTTCCTAGAGGAGGGATGTGGCTACAATCTCCTCACCTACTTAACTGTCTTCTTATGGTTGCAGGAAAACTTCTCTCCATAAGGTAGATAGCAAGTTCCCAGACCTTATCCCTCCTATGGATTTTAGCTGACAGATTTCAAGAGAAGAAATACCCCAACAAGATCATCTGCAAATCCAAAACTCAAAGTCTGAAACCCGAGCAGGAATCTCTTCGACTACCCGAGGAGCCAGTATCGCTCCAAAATGCATTGAATAATAAAATCACGTTGTGCAATATTCCAGATTTTATGGTCCTCCTCACAGCGTGGCATTTTGCACCTTTCTTTGGTATTTTCTTCACGTCTCCTCAGTGGTGGCTGCTGCAGCTGGGATTTCATGTGCATATCGTGGTTGTGGCTGGCACAATTCTACAAAGGTGGCCCCCATTGTATTTGACTTCCTTCATATCAGCACAGATAAGACCCTATTGTGTGCTTTATTGTAATTTCCAGCTCTCTATCATGCCCATCAGAGGCACTCCTGCCAGAGGGACCATACCAAGACCGGAGACTCTCTACTCCTTCGGAAGGCCATCTAGGAGGAAGTGACTATTACTGGGAGACCCCAATGTGCACTTCACTCCCAAGCCCATTACGGTGTTGTACGGGGATGCACAACCCGTTTAAGTGAATGAATTTCATTGTGGTATTGCATTTCATCTTGTTTCAAGTAGACTCACATAAGAGCGCTCCAATTTCTTTATTCGTTTTTTTCCGCATACACTGCAGGATGTGACATACAGAGGTGGAAATAGGAGCTTCCAGCTATGTATCTGTAAAAGGTAAAGGTCCGACATAATGTAATAATATCAGAAACCCCATTGTGAGAAAGTCAGAGAGCTCCAGGTTACCTTCCTATTAGCAATGAAGATATGAAACTTGGCCTTGACTGTTGTATTTGTTTCTCATCCATCTTCCGGCAGATGGATAAGAGTCAGTATGCAAAGGAAAAATAGCGCTGAATCGGCAAATGGCAAAGACAGATTAAATCTACGAAAGTCCAAAATATCAATCTCCAACTCTATCAAGACTGCTATCTGACTTGGTCTTGTTTGCGCAGCATTTATTGATGGCAGCTCTCTTGTCATTCACAAGGTATAAGGTTGGAGTCCAGCAGGGAAAGAGTTTTGTACGGTGTATGCACTGTTATAGACTTCATTGGTAAATGTTACTTCTGTCCTAATAGACGATGGTAAGCAAGTAAACACTTTGAGTGACACCCATCGGCAAACACAATCATGTTTAAAGTCAACATCGGCTGGCATTCTCGGCATACTGATAGTTTATTATCAATACTGCTCTTTGAATTTGCAGCTAAAAATGATCTAAAACAATTAGTTTGATAACTAACATATAAACCAGTATCATATATTGGAACAGGTTAAACTTTAGCATCATGCTGGCTCACATTTGTAGAACTCTGTGCCTTAGGGCACCACAGGACATCACAGGAGGTGATGAACATCACATTACTCCCTCCTATGAGACAGAATATAAGAGACACTGCTCTCCATATAAACAATATATTTCATATCACTCTTTGTACATCTATACAGTTCAGCTTCATGCTTTGTTTCCTTCAGACTCCATCTTGATTTTAAGATGTCACCCATCATTTGGTCGTCTATGTGTGGCGCCCCACTGGTCAGGCATCACAGTTGGGGTACTTCACCCATAAATGAGTGCGCAGTTACCCCTGTCACAGTGGAATGTAGGATTTGTAGGAGGATCCCATCCTAGCACTCCCACACACCCATCTAGAATTAATGGTTTTGGGCCCGTACCCTGGGGGAGAGTTAGGGGAGGAAGGAGGACACCCAGTGAGTTTTAGTCAGCACTGAGGAAAGACGGAGCACGGGGAGAATCCGAGAGCGAGAAAGGAGACTTCCAGAGAGGGGGCCTGGAGAGAGAGAACAGGCGTCAATACTCAGGGAGGGAACCCTGGTCCATACAGAGTGCCAGTTCCAAAGACACGGCACAGGGAGTTCAGCCCCTGAGCCGTAACACCGGAGGTCGTGGGTCCGTCTACTGGCCCCGACACCCTGTCAGAAAGGAAACGAGTCACACCAGAATAACCCACCGGGGTCGAGATCCAGTGCAGGAGAGAAGAGAGCGGGAAGCTGGGATACTCAGAAAGCCCCCCAATCGGGTCTGGTACTAAGCGGGCTGTTCCCGGACAGGCAGTAGCAGTAGGACACAGGTTAGAAACAAGGAAGGCATACCATGGGAGACTCCAGGAGATCCTGCAGCCCACTGTGGCTACCTGGCCAGCTATCCTACTTAACAATGGTTGTCTTTTGTGAACTGTACTACCATCAGCATTGTTCCAGTAATGTACCCAGGTAGAGTGACAGAGTCTCTGTGTGCTTATTCACTGCTGCACTGCAAATTGTTTCTCCATCATCAGCAGTTTCATCTCTACAGGTGCTTCCCTGCCCTGGAGGGCCAGCTCTACCTGCAGGGAGCTATACCATCTCGGCTGCTATACCATCACCTTCCGGAAGTCTGAAGCGGCGCTGGTGCTACATCACCAGAATCTGCGGGTGGCATCACGATAAACTTTTAAACTTTTATTCCCATTCCAATTACCCCTTTTTAGTTGACCACCAGGGTCATGGGTCTGGGCAGGCCGCTAGTGACATCCCTACCACAGCAGAGGGCCCAGATACCAAAGTCCCCATACCCTGGGCTAGTCATATGTTTAATAACAGACTAGACATATATAGTAAGGGAGAAACTAGAGAACTAGGAGATCTAATATCGCCCATGATTATTATTTTGATAGCATTTGGCTATTTGATTTTCTTCCCACAGCGCAGATTGAAACTACATAATTCAGCAAGATGCAGAGGGCAGAGACCCTGGTTCCAGAGCTTTGTCACTTACTGGGCTTTGGTTTGTTGATTCATTAAAATCAATGTTTTATCAGGAGATAATTATTACTAAAGGAAAAGGCGTTTCTTGCCTCCTGGTCCAACCGCACCCCTAGCACTGATTAGCAGCATTCTGTCAATATACAAAGTACACAGAGAGCAGTGGTGTGGGCAGGTTATACACAGTTCAACCACTGAGCTGTGCTGTACCTAGTAAACTAAGTGATAAATCGGTGGAATCAGGGTCTCTGATCCTACATAATGCTGCAGTCAGATTACATAGCAAAAACCTGCTGTTAGATTTCCTTTAACTCCCCAGGTACACCACACTTTCTTCCCATGGAAAACACATACTTTATATGGTAAACTACAGAGATTATTAGGGTAAGTGCCCATGATAAGGATTCCCACTGTTCTGGATGCAGCATACTTTCTCTTCCAGTGACATGAGAGAATTCAGCATATGTGCCCATGATCAGGATTTTTGGTACAGCGTTTTTTTCGATGTGTTCTCCCATATATGAAAAGACTGCAGCTCAGGAAACTGCACCGCGGGTCAGTTTTCAGAGTGTTAAAAAGAAGCACAGTAGACTCGGAATTTCTTTAAATTTATTCAGTGAACCTGTACTGTACAATGCAGCATTTTGGACACAGCAAATACACACTTACTCCAAAACCCTGCTAACCCTAGTGGTGCGCAAGGCCTCTTAGGGTGCTATGGTGGATTCTACTGGAAACCTAAAAAAAAAGAGAAGCGATGGCCGAGGGGGCCACCACTGCAGAGTAAGTTACGGCACACAAGAGGAGGTTGCAGTAGCCAGATAAAATATTTATTAAATATAGTTATATACAAGACACAGGAGGAGTATAATGTGTCAGTTGAAGGGTTTAGCAAACACTGTGTAATAATTTGTAAGGATTTACTCAGGAATCTATTGGAAGTGGGAAAAAGACAGACTGAGACCAAGTCTAAAGGTGAACAAAACTGTATTAAAACACAGGTCACAGATAACAAGCGTAATGTGCAGCAAGTGAGCAAGTTCATCAAAACATGCAGCAAACTAGTTAGTCTCTAGACATTTTTCTTGCATGATGATACCTCTCATAAGGTGGTATAGCAGATAGGGAATCAGGAGACAAGATGGCAAGATGGGCAAGGCGAACTTGGGAACTAGCCTGACCTTTAGACTAAGGTCCCTGGCTCACCCTGATCCTGGAATTATCTCTGAAAGGGAGGACATCCAGGATACTACCCTAGCCCTTTGCTTCTTATCAACCTTAGGTTAAAAGCCCCTACCTCCAACCACAGACCAGGAAAACCCAGCAGCTCCAATGGAAGTGAACAGCAGCAGAAGCAAGCACAGCAAGTCCTTACAGTATGGGGTCCAAGTAGAGTCTGAAATGAACTATTTCTGCGACACCTAGTGGAGAGAAGTGGAGCTATTTCAAGGCTGGGGAAGTGGAGATCTGAATACTAAGACACACCCTTCCACCTCAACCCAAATGCTATGACTCACTTCTCCACCTGCAGAGCTGCAGCACATAGCATAGACTAAGAAAAAAAACTCAGTTTAAATGCAGCAGCACTTATGTATTGCAAAACAGACAAAACGTGACAATACCAATAAGAATATCTCTAGAAATAGTACACACAGGGAGAGCTTGAAAGAAATAAAGTCTATGATCACTATACACCCATTAAGACCTGGAAACGGAAAGTCTCAGAATAACAAGCCCAAAATTTTTGTAGTGCAGTGCAGCTTTAAGAAAGTCCTGAAGTCCAGAATGCTGCTTCTGCACAATAAACAATATAAGGAGCTGAAAGAACTAGCACAGCACACAGGACTTACGTGACACAGAGCTGTCAGAACAGTAGCAAACTCGAGAACACACAGCACAGGCAGCTTGATGCAGGAGAGTAGCTGAAAGCAGGTGTGGTTGCTGAAGTTCACCTGCAGATGCTGGAAGAGCCGAAACAGTTAGCAGGAAGTGGAGCAAACAGGAAAAGCAACAGGGAGCCAGGAATTCAAACTGAATACTCGAGCATGGCTAGATGGTAGACTAGTGATTATACAGGCAGGCAAGAAGGATCACATGAACAGGAGCTAAGCAGCAGACACCATTTTGGAAAAGGGCTAGTATGTACAAAACTAGAAGATCCAGAGTCCTGACACACTGCAGTTTCTAGCTGAACCGCTCAAAGCATATCCCCCCAGATATTACATGTAGTTATACACAAGCAGGATATATTCTCAATTACACTGCACTACCAACCTAACTGGCCTCTGCTATTAGGGCCGCTATGATAGCACACTCTGGCTACTGAGACTTATGCTACGCCCTATTGAGTGCATACATTGGTACAAGACTCACGGTACTGTTGAGGGGGAAGAGGTCCACTTCCGGGAGCTGCTCGCTGTGATGTTTGGTGGTGAACACTTTTCCATGCAGGGCAGGGGGAACCTCTCCCTCTTGTTCCATCTGGACCATTTTCAGGAGATTCACCATCCGGTACTTGCTCGGTGGCACAGAGGGCTCTCTCACGGTCTGGTTTGCTCTTGCTCTCTCATAGTTGACACCATGTCTTTGTCCAAATGGTCATTCCAGGATACTTCTCAGGCAACATGTGTTTCGAGCCCCAGGCCCATGGGGTACTCGGGTATCAGGCTCGGAGGGGTTCGCGGGGATGTCACGGGTGGCGGTGCCTGAGCCCATGGCCTGGGTAACACTTCAAAGAGGGGTTATGTACAGGGGATAAGAGTTTGTTGTCTCATGACGCCACTGTAGTACCTGGTGATGGATCACCAGCGCCGCCACACTCCTCCGGAGGGCGATGGTATTGCGGCAAGGATGGCAAAGCTCCCTACAGGTGGAGCTGGTCCTCCGGGGCAGCGTAGAGAAAGGGGCAGCTTGGAGTGGAACTTGAGGCCAGGGTAAGAAGCAGTAAGGCAGTCTATAGGGAGGCTGGGGACGGAGAGGAATAACACACACACTCTGAAGAAAGTCTCTTTTACATCTTACTGATGGTATTCACAGGTAAAGATGTCCAGAGCACTGTCGGGTAACCAGGTGCACAGTGAGTCTCCACAGCAAGTGGGTGTAAGGCCTCCTCAGGTTCCCTGCTGTCGCTGAAGCCCTGTCTGTATGCAACACGACTAGCCTCCTCACTTTCTCTGGTCCGCTCTCTCTCTCCTCCTGTGCGGTCCACGGGTTACCCTCTGAGCACTGCTGTGTGATTCCGCACTACGGTGTCTGGCTCCCTCTTGCTGGGTGCACAGGGGGACCGGGTGACTGAAGTCTCCATGATGTGTCTGGGTTTTCTGCCGTCCTAAAGTGTTCCTGCAGGTGCGGATCCCAAAGTCCGGTACATCTTGGGTAAACTTCCACTAGTTCCTCTACTCCCTTGGTTAAGCTCCGTGCCTTCTGTTCCCACTCCCCACTCCTAGGCTTGGCTCAACGGCAGAAGGGCCACTCCAGGTCGCTGGTTCGGGCCTAACCGCGGCACTGAGCACCAGGACATCGTCGCAGCTCTCCTAGTGTCTGCACACTCTGACTAATGCCTTCCCCAGCAGCAATATTTATAGGGGACCTCACCTAAAGTCAATGAGTCTAGCTCCCCCTACTGTGCCGGGATGGAAGCTGTTGCATGTAGTAGGTACCCGCTGTGGAAACCCAGCTGTGCAGTAGGAAAATCTGTGGCTACCTGCATGAGCAGGGCGCCACATGTGTTCCCTGCTTCTCTCGTACAAGAACTCTCCCTGTTCCTGCCCTCAGCTCAACTCTAGCTCTTTCTCTGATTCCCACACTTTTCAGGCCATTCAAACTACTGGGGGAAGAGGGGGGCTGGCTAGTCCACAACAGACAGCATGTAGGGGGGGGATTGTCTCTTAAAGTCATAGCATGCCTAATCCGTTTATAGGGGCAGCACCCCTACAGGTGCCAGAGTTGCAATCAAACCCGGGCTTTGGAGACTAGGAGGCCAAAAAGGTCAATATGATCTAAATGAAACAAACGATACTATCAAAAACTTGCTGATTGGGGGCCACATTGGAGTTTTTGCATTGAAGGCCATGAGCGTCAAGTTACGCCACTGCTAGGACAAGATATGCTAAAAAAAAACACAAAATCAAGACAACATATAAAAAATGTCTGCCTCTGAGTTGTGATTTACCTCGTCTCCAACAGTCACATTGAATGTACGGTCCAGTTAATAATCCCCACATCCTAATGGCGAATGTCATTTAAAGGATGTCTCATAAGACAAGGAAATAGCTGAGCTATACTCTGCAGGAGTTCATCATTATTAACAGTCATTAGACAGACCTCTGCGTGCAGCCTTATGTAATGTCCTGCAGTGTCTATGTTCGCCCAAAGGAATTTATGCAATCATCTGCAATGTTTGCTGTAGCAAATTACGCAATGCTCTGCCTCACAAATACTTCTGCTTCTGAAGTTAGAACTTATGTAATGCCCTGCATGATCTATTCCTTGAAGCTGTTGTGTATGAGTGATGACACACTATAGTTATGCGGTGCCCTGTAGGATATATTTTTTTTGTCGCAGGAATATGTAAGATATAATCACCAAACATCTTTCACAGAATGTAAAACCCTGAAAAAAAATCAAACCAGCTTAATTTCTTTTGACCATTATATAGAGAATGTAGTTCTTACAAACATTGGTTCCAGGATCCAATCATCCTACAAATGTAGGGCGTCACATTGAATACCAGCCCTGCTGTTAAGCTTGCTACCCCCAAATTTACAGAATCAACGAAATTTGTGAATCTCTTTTTCCTTAAAGTGCACCTGTCATCGGTTTGAAGGGTTGTAAACCCTGCCCAACACCACCCTTCCTGAGTGTGTGCAAGTGGATGACATAGCGACGTCAATCACACAATTCCCAAGTCTTGCGCGTGCACAATGGCGCGACTCACTGTGCTCTATTGAGGAGCCAGTGATTCCACTGCGCAGGAGTGAGAATCCCTGGGCACTGTGTGGCTCATGCCGGACCGAAGTCTCACGTCTGCTCAGTGGAATCACTGGCTCTTCAATAGGGCACAGTGAGGCACGCCACTGTGCAGGCGCGAGGCTTGGGGATTGTGTGGATGACGTCGTCATGTCATCAACTTGCACACAGTCAGGTGGAGCGATGTCTCCATAGAATGGGGCAGCACTGTCTGCAATGTGCAGACGCCCATATGACCTTTAAAACAAATTCTTATATGGCGCAGGGCAGAATAAAACTCTATGGCTGGGGTCACATCTGCGTTTGATTTTTCAAATCCTGATCCGGTTTTGAGCTTTTAAAAAGCTCAAAACCGCATCAGGAAAGGCTCCTCATAGGAGCCCATTATAAAAACCGGATTGCTTTACAAGCAATCCGGTTACCGCATCCGGCTCTGCAGCCTGCGTGAAAATTCATGCAGGCTGCAGTTTTTAGAGTGGTTGTAACATCCGCAATGCGGGAACCGCATTGCTCAGGATGTGTAATCCTGAGCAATGCGGTTCCTGTATACTTTGCTTATCCTGGCTACCGCCGGGATAAGCAAAGTGTTTAATGATGTAAAAAAAGCTTTAATATTCCTAATAATTGTGCCCATCAAGTCTCTAGGGGGTGCCCACCCCCCAGAGACATGCTACCTACTCAGGCGGGCATATAATGTGTTAATATTTCTTGTACAGTAAGCCGGCTCCTGTCGGCTCTGTACAATTTTGTGAATGAAGCCGCGGCTCCACTGACAGCGGTGCGCATACTATATGTAATGTACGTATAGTATGTGCCGCTGTCCGAGGTCCTGAAGGCTTTTACAGTAGATCTATGGCGGTGCAAAAAATACAAAATTGTACAGAGCCGACAGGAGCCGACTTACTGTACAAGCAATATTAACACATTATATGCCCACCTGAGTAGGTAGCATGTCTCTAGGGGGGTGGGCACCCCCTACAGACATGATGGGCAGAATTATTAGGAATATTAAAGCTTTTCTGAAAGACCTTACAGTTTGCTCATCCCTGCAGCAGCAGGGATGACAAACTGTGCAGTAACCGGATTGCTTCGGATTACACATCCGGAGCAATCCGGTTACCGAATTGCGGCTTCAGGAACACATTTTGCATGCAAAATGTGTCTGAAGCTAACTGCGTTCACCGCATCTGGATCTGGATGCGGTGAACGCAGATCTCTATTAAAGTGTGACCCTAGTGTGGCGCCCCGCAACGAGTGCGTCACAGGTGGGTATTGCATCCCTGACTGAAGATGCAATATTCTCCGTCTCAGTCATGAACAAGTTAAATCCAAAGCTCCATGTACCACATTCAACATTTAGAGGTAGAGGACCAATTGGGTCCTGGTGGGAGGAGTGTAAGGTGTTGAGTGTGGGGAAAGAGAGAAAGCTGAGTAGATGGAGAGTCGGGAGAGGAACAAGTACAAGGAGGAAGTGAAAAGTACAGAGCTAACAGGGAGGGCACCAACAAGCGGTGACCCAGACGAGAAGGGCGGCAAAGCCCAGTCCCACCGGAGACCGGTTCTGAAGTAGACAGCTGTCCATCACTGTACTACAAACTGGAGTGATAGAAGAGCTTCACAGGAGCGCATCACTACAGCCAACACTTCTGCAGTCTTACTAGGGGCGTACCAGCCAGGGGGTTTAGGACCCTTTGTAGCCGGCTTGAAAAATTCGGATCAGGCAATCCATTAGAGAAACCCCAGTACCCTAACCTGGTGCAACAAGGCAGCGACAGCAACAAAAGGGACAGTCAGTTAAGAAGGAGCATTGTGGAGCTTTGGACTGAGACTGTTCATCACTGGGACCACCCGGTCCGTTACCCAAGAACTGTATACCGTGTACCTTGTACAACTGCAGTAAAGACCCGTTTCAGAGGAGCACTGTGTCCGTGCTTTATTCCAAACCGCTCCAACATATACTTTGCTAAACTGACCGAACTGCCGTATTCTACCCATCCAGATACCGACCTCGGGGACTCCGCTCTTCCTGTGGGGAGCGTCTTCCATCCAGCTGCTGCACATCCCCCGGAGGTCCAAGCAGCACCGGTGCAATCACCGGATACCCACAGGTGGCGTCACGAGACAAACTTTATTCCCAAACTACCCTTTCCCTTTACTTTGACCACTGGGCCCTTCTAGCCTCCAGCACCGGACCGTGACAGTAGCTATTGCCCGAGGCCTGAGCACCCGGCTACGGTGAGTCACTAGCCTATTTCTGAGGTATGCCGGGGGAGGTCTGGGGATATTAAGGGGTTACAGGAACTTCAAATACATCATGTTAAAGGTGGTGGGCAGGTTTATAACCCCCAAAACTTGTGACAGGTGCACTTTAAGAGTATGTGTACTGATGTCTTTTTGACGTGTGCAAACCATGTGAGTTTTCTAGGTGTTGGCACTCTTTTTCTAAAGCATCTTTTGTATATTTTTTTAGTAATTTTTATATCCTTCTTTGGCGGCTGCAATTATTTTAGTATTTTCACAGTTTTCGGGATGGTTGTTTTTTTAACACCACTGAATAATAAAAAAAACAGCTAGAGGTTATTGAAACAAAAGTTGTGAGAAAATGCTCAAAAAGACAGCTGGGCTTTTTTTGAACCTTCCCATTGACATGTATTGTAAGTATAGAGCTTATTTGTTTTAACCACTTGGAGTCATTGGAAATCTAAAGCGGTTAAAAGATGTTCAAAAACCTGAACATACCAACAGCAAGTCGTTTTTACATAATAATGCATATTTTCATTCTTTGGAGTGTTTTTGTGAGCTTTTTCAAGTTGTTTTGGAGAAGAAATCCACCAAAAAAGATGTCATGTACACATATCATAAAATAGGGTTTGGCGTTCTAGACAACTTTCTATAGTCAAACTGTGTGACTGCTGATTACTGACTTATGCAATGTACACACTGTCACAATTGTAACATTTCCTGTGTTAGGCTGGCTTCACACCACGGCAAGATCCGATCCGGGGCTGTCCGGTGTAAACCAGACAGCCCCGAACCGGACTTTGGACCCATAGTATCCTATGGGGCCAGATGGAGCCGGATGGCAGCTCTGTGCCATCCGGTTTCCATCAATCTGGCAGAATCCGGGAGAAATCAGATTTTTCTCACCGTACACAAAAACGTTGCTTGCAATGTTTTTGTGTCCAGGGAGTAAAATCTCCCCAAATTGCCGTATCCCGGATTCTCCCGGATTCCCCCGGATTCTCACGGATCCGGTGCAATCCGGCGCAACCTAACATGGGAGCCTAAGGGGACGGATTGCATCGGTCCGGGAGGATCCGGGAACCGGACACCTGTGGCTGCACGCCGCTGTTGTTTCAGGACCGCGGCTAGCTCCCTGCAAGCCACGTCCTCACTAATCAGCGGCGGCAGCTGCGTCCAGCAGCACACCGGACCGGAGGGCATATTTGCCCTCCGGTTCTGTGTGCTGATCCGGTCTAGGGCTGTCAGGTTCATCCTGACAGCCCCGGACTGGACCCTGCCATGGTGTGAAGCCACCCTTAGTGACTAAATAATAATAATAACAACCTTTATTTATATAGCGCCAATGACACGTCCACTCCAGGGTCGGGGGTACAAGGGAACCTGGCAGCAGTTGTTCTTCACTCTCTGTTCTTTTCACGGGGACAGACGGGGGCCAAAACCCGTCCCGTGACAATGGCGGTGTCATTTAATAAAGGGGATTGACAGGGATGACAGGGAAAAGGGGTATTCATGACCACCTGCTGTATGCAGCCAGGACAACTGCCGCTGCTTCATAACCTCTAGGGACGATGACCAGCAGCTTAGATGGTTTCGCTAACCCGCCCTGGTGGTCCCTCAGTGCTATAAGGTAGCTTCTCTTCTGGGGCAAGTGTGGCAACTCTCTGCCCCCAGGCTCTCAGTACCTCCGCACACAGAGCTCAGGTACCGACAGCCACGGGTGATCAGTTGTACCCTCCCAGGTACTGCTGCCTAGTTCGGCTGCCTTCTCCAAGTTGTGTTGGGTGTTTGCCCGCAGTTCCCTTTAGGAACCCGGAGACTCCGTTCAACGGTTAAGGCGTACAGCATCCGCGCCGTGTTCAGGGCCGGTTCCTGTGTCGTCCACCAACCCCTTTGTACCCTCGCCAGATACTGGTGTATGGGGATCTACTTCTCACTCCATACCCCAAGGGCTCTTTTCTTCCTCCACACCCGTCAGTCATTTCCTCCCGGGGCGAGCGTGGTCGTGCTCCAGCCCACAGGAGTCAACACCACAACGCTCCTTCACTCCCGACTTCCATTCCACTCTTCTTCTTCTCGCTGTTCTCTCTCTCTTCTCTTTTTAACTTTCTACTCTTTCCCTCCTGGCTATGCTTGGGTCCTCCCTCTGGGTCCACCCACCGTCCCGGGGTCCTAAATGTTGTGTGTGTGAAGCTCAACAGTGCCAGCCCAGTACCTGGAGACCAGAGGCACAACTCTCCCTCTAATGGAGGAGTGCAGAACCTCTGGTGGCGGCCTACCCGTGTGGAGCGCCACACCAACATATTCCGCAGCGCTTTACAATTCAGAGGTTCATATTCAAACAATCATAAAAACAGTTATCAGAAAATACAATAATTAAAGCAAAATAATGACAGCCCTGCTCATAAGAGCTTACAATCTAACAATGAGGTGGGGGTGACACAAAGTACAGATGATTATTTACAATGATGAAATAGTCAACATTGAGGAAATGGGGAACAGAAAGGAGCAGCAAACCAACCATTATTTGTGATGCATTGGAGACTGGTGGAGCGGATAAGCTATGTCTAAATGACTTTGAGTAGGGATCATGATAGGTCACCCTAAAAAGATGTGTTTTTAGGGATCTCCTGAAACTATGTAACTTGTGGATAGACTTAATTTCTTGGGGTAGAGCATTCCAGAGAATTGGTGCAGCTTGGGAGAAGTCTTGGAGTCGGGAATGGGAGGTTCGGATTAATGCAAAAGTGAGTCTAAAGTCACTTCTGGAGCGAAGAGAACGGGTGGGCTGATAGACAGAGATGAGGGAGGAGATGTATGGGAGGTGCTGCATTGTGAAGAGCTTTGTGTGTGAGAACAAGCAGTTTGAATTGGATCCTATAGTATATAGGCAGCCAGTGTAATGACTGGCATAGAGTGGAAGCATCTGAGTAACGGTTATCTAGATAGGTGATCCTGGCTGCTGCATTAAAAATTGACTGGAGAGGGAAAAGTCTAGCGCGGGGAGGCCAATTAAAAGAGAATTACAATAGTCAAGACGGGAGTGAATTAGGGCCACACTGAGGATTTTTGTGGTTTCCAAGGTGAGAAGTGGGTGAATTCTAAAGATGTTCTTCAGGTACAAGCAGCAAGAGCGGGCGAGAGATTGTATATATGGGGTGAAGGAGAGATCAGAGTCAAACATGACACCTGCTCACTAGGCATGGTCGTGGTGCTGCGCACTGAGAGAGATGTCAGATTTAGGGAGGTTGGTGGAGGGCGGGAGCAGAAGTTCAGTTTTGGAAAGGTTGAGTTTCAGATGAGAACAGACATGATATTGGAATGTATCACTTACTGGGCTGCTTGGAGAATAATTGTGTTGTCTCGTAGATGTGGCAGTGCTAAGACATCTGCTCTGTGTGCTTTGTAAATTATCAGAAAACTGCCAGTAGTGGGGAGGTGGAATTTAGACTAGCCTGACTGATCTGCACGTGAGACCTAATCCTGTAGTGATAATCTCCTGCTGATAAAACACTGTATTGAAACTACAGCACACAGCCTAATAAGTGACACAATGCTGAAATCAGGTTTTCTTGCTCCGTATTATGTTGTTCTAAAATGAAATAGCAAAAAAATGTGGAAAGATTCCCTTTAAGAATGAATGGAGTGGCTCCACGCATGAGCGCCTTCTGCTTTATTCACACTGTCCTCTTTAGAGCACCGTTTCTCGAGGTCCCAGAGATTGTGAAGTCATTGGATAGGGGGAAAATTTCCAAACTTAAGACGTGCAATGTAATACACCAGCAAGTCTATGGAGAGGGGTGGCCGACTTAAGTGGACTCATTAGTTTTTGTATATAAGGGGGAAATGATTGGAGTGAACAATGATTTCAAAATGAAGTTTTCTTTTCCGTAAAAGTAGATTGTTGAGCCCTCTCCTCTTACAACTGTACAAGTGTCATCCAAGTCCTTCTTATCTCAGTGAAGTGAATCACGCAGATGGACATTATATATAAATAGTCTTCTTCAAGATACTTTTGGTTCTTTTGATGTTTTCTACAAGTGAAGGTTAATGTACCCATAGACTGGATAAAGAGCGCTCCAAATTTTGACTTGTGTGGTCGTCAAGTGTTTTGTGGTCCCTAATATAGCAGCTGGTGATGCATTTTTGGACTATTATTCATCCAGGAATAGGTTAAGTGGAAGCCTCTTATTCTTAAGTATCTGAGATAACTGCTTATCGGATAAATGTAACACTAATTGTAAATAACAACACACTTACTTTACTGACAAACACAAATGTGAGATACACTTCACCAAGATTCCGATTCAGCTGTATTTAACATATTATTAATATCCCATACATTTCATATCACTTACAGAAATGTAAAGGTGATTATTTTATCTTATTTGATCTTATTCTGAATCATATTATGCTGCATTAAGTGCTTAATATACTTTGTATGGCTTTCGTACGTCCACAAGTCACAAATGGAAGATAATAGGTCTATACTATAAGCTGGTTAAAAGGAATCTGTCAGCAGGTTTTTGCTATCTGAAACGTCATGCTGTAAGGATTAATAGAATAAAGTAACGTGTCTCTTTTACAAAGTGTTTTGTTGTTTACCTGCAAAGTTTGTTTTAGCATCAATAGCTTATCATTGCTCGGACATCCAAGCATTGCCAAAGCCCGAGTCCGGCATACCCCCTGCCGTGATTAGCAGCTCATTGTCTATAGACTTTGCATACAGAACCTGGTGTTTGTGGGGGCAGCTCTTTGAGCTTTCCTGCATTGCTAAATTGGTGTCAGAACTAGAGATAAGGGAACCTTTCAAAGTTCGATTTGCCGAATGGGTATATGTTCGCAGAATAGATTTGCAAACAGTTCACCGAACTTTCAAACCACATTCAAATCAATGGGAGGGAAAATCAAGGGCCTCGAAATCACCTTCAAATGGGTCAAAAAGCTACCAAGCACGGCTCAAACCGCTTTACAGTGGAGCCCCACTATTTGGCATACACATTACCTTCCTACATTATTACTTAACAAGCTTCAGCGCTGCTGTCACCATGCTTCCGGGCCCACTCATGAACCTCAGACATATTCATTGCTTCCCCCTCCCCTGATTGGTTAAATACAGAGTTAGCCCCGCCGCCCTTTCTACCTGCATCTGTGACTGGTTGTCAGTAGAGCAACCAAACAGGTTAGACTACTGTACAAATAAATAATTGAAAAAATTGTTGTGGCCCTCCCACAAGTTTGGTAACAGCCAAAATAAAACCAGCATCTGCAGTCTGCAGCTGTCTGCTATACCCTAGATGACAAAGAAAAATAGGTAGTACCCAACAGCTTTTTTATTTTTTTTATTAATTTGTTTTTTAAAGCTAAATACCAGGCTAAAACACCCTTTAGTACAACATAAAAGGCAATAAAGGAAGCAAGCTTACAATATGTATGGAGGTAGTACATTATATATCTCTTTGCCATCTGCCTATCTATAAGTATCTATTTTGTCTATCTGTAAATCTATCTCTACTTTACATCCATCAATCTATCCATCCATCCACCCACTTGAACAGCTGAAAAGTTATGTAATCCTAAAAATCTTAAAAGATTTTAAAATCTTGAAAAAATTAGCAGGCCGCAGCCACCCCTGGAGTTGTACTCCCATTAGATGCGCCACTCCTGGCACTTTTCCCTGGCTCTCTTGCTTCCCAGGTGCATTGGAAAACAGGATAATAGTATTTGGAGTTGATACCAGCTGGGTAATGTCAGCAGGCAGCAAGGCCAGAGGTTAGTAATGTAAAGGCATCAAATACCCGATATTACTAACCAAGTTAGTAAGGACACAAATAACCACACCAATAAATATTTTATTTGAAAATGAACCCAAGCACATTCCTCTTTTATGTTTTTTTAAAAATTAAAATCCACTAGTTGGAAGTTCCCAATACTACCCAACTCCCCCAAAAAAGGATGTAAAAAATAATTTGAATAAAACACCAAAGCATAATGAAACCCAAATAAATGCTGATGTATTCTCAGCATATGGGGACAAAGATCAGTAACTGCATCCCTCATATGGTGGCACAGCTGGCACTGCACGGCTTCTGGCAGTGTGACCCACTGTGACTTTCCTGAGGTTGTGTCAGGTTACACAGCAGGTATCACACAGCAGGGAATCCCACTGTGTGACCTGAGATAATCTCAGTGGCCTCAGTACTCGTAACACTACTTCAGATGTCTCTTGAGAGCCGCGATACCGTGCAATATGTAGCAGGTATATTTAACCAATATCCTGGGACAACACATTTGAGGAGTGGTGATGTCAAGGACTGTAGTGCAGTTCAAAGTTTCAGGATAGTCCCTGTTTGACCGCACGAGTCTGAACTGCAGTCAAGTTTGTGATGGCATCGCTTGTTACACTCTCACACTGCTACACTCCCAGCATATGGGAGATGCTTTCTGTGTGACTCTACAATATTGTTGTGAGGCCCTGTGCCCATGGTATATTGTTTGATGCTTCTTTTGAAGCAGATTTTGAAAATTTGCATCAAAATCTGCATGTCTATGCTAAAGCCAGCAAAGTCTGAGAGTTCAGAAGAGCTGTGCCAATGTAATTTTTTTTTCAATGCAGATTTGGTGCAGATTTTGGGGCAGAAAAAAGATATCAGAATCACATGTACAAGGAAAAAAAAGCAACATGGGCACAGCATGTGTCATAGACTTTGCTGGCCTCAGGATAGACGTGCAGATTTTGATGCAGAGTCTAAAAATTTTTGTTAAAAACCCCATCAAACAACGCACCATGGGCACAGGGCCTAAGAGGGTCCAGAGAGAGCTGCAGTTGTGGTGAAAGCGCTCATGGATTCCTTTTGCCCCCTGGCCACCTCCTACCAAACTTCTAGGACAGGGGTTGCCAACTACAGTCCTCATTGCAAGTTTTCAGGATCTCCTTAGCATTACACAGGTGCTAATTTTATCACCTGCAAAGGTGTGCATCTAGCATGACTTACCTGGTTAGAGTGGGCACCGTGCAAGGACTGCCCCCGAAGACAACACCCCACCCCTCTTGACCAGTGAAGGGCAGCAAACGACCCGAAAGGGAACCAGAACACGCCCAGGAGTGCGACGACCCACTAAGGTGCAAAACCATCAGACCTGACAGTTCTGCTGAGATCTTGTGTGACAGTGTGCATGGCTCATGTATGGCTCTCAACAGGCTTCATCGAGCTGTGTGTGACACGCCCACCCTGGACCGTGGGGTACTCAGAACTGGATCGGGCATCTCTCCGGGAAGGTCACGGGGTCGTGACCCGGTTCCATGGCCCTAGCGGGGTCAATAAATGGGAGGAAGTTTATATGGGAAATGTATTTGTAACACCACCGGTGGCTTTTGGCAATTGGGATGGATGGCAGACACTGTGGGCAGATCCTATGGGGCTGTTGGTGTTGCAGCTGAGGTGGTTCTGCTCTCCACCGGTGGAGCGGTGCCCCAGGCCAGGTGTGAAAGTCAATTAAAACATGTTGATTAGTGTGCAGTGCAAGGCAGGGGACACCGGAATAACTCAAGGACACAGCTGGATGCAGTTCTACACTTTTACTCACGAGTTTCAGGTAGCGGTGTCCAACCGAGTGCCGTGTCATACAAGCCAGGGATCCAGCCACTCCCAGGTAGATTGCTGGCACTTCGCCGGTACCCTGTTCTTATGTTACTTCCCAGGTCGTCTTTCTGCACTGGCTTTCGTCCTCTCTTCCTCCGGAGCCCTTCATGCCTGGTGTGAGTCTGACCCCTGGGTACAGGTCGGGATCTGGGTGTTCCTTAGGCAAGTGGGACTCCACGTCTTGGCGAGTCACAAAAAAGTCTCGATCCCATCCTGGCTCTCGGATGAATCCCCATCCCCTCTCTAGATCGAATTTAGCCATGGTCCCCAGCCCTCGCGGTCCCTGCTCCGCAGCTCTGGCCTTCCGGGCCTGGATTTTAGCCTAGAGGTTTCACTCTTCCATTGCCCTCCATTGGGACTCCCTCTCTTTCTCTTCCCTTTCCCATCGCTCTCGCTGCTGCTGGCGGACATCCTTCCGACTAGGGGTCTCTACTTGGGCCTCCTCCAGTGGAACCTCTCCTGAGAACCCGATCAACTCGTCCCCCTTGTTTTCCCACCAGATGACCATTCTCTCTGCATAGTGCACTCTAGTTGGCGGATCAGAATTCAGCGGGACCTCCAGTCTATCCCCTAAGTCTGTGGTTTTGTCCCACTCTATGTCTGTACAGCCCTAACCGGGTTTGAGGGTTGTGGGACAGTCTAAGGGTCCCACTAGGGTATTCTCGGCATTGTATGTATATATTTATATTTTATTGTGTCAACTGTAATGTAAAATAATGTGATGTATTATGATGTTTCTGTGTCACCCCAGAGTCCAGTTGCCACAATGGCATTATCTTCCTCCGGGGGAGTGATGTCATGCCTGGAAGGAAGCAGAGGTCTTCACATCAGGTAAGCCCACAGCATGCTACACTTATCCTGACTCCAGGCCTGAAGGGGGAGCTACGAACCTGGTTTCAGAGGAGCTTCCCTATAAATTCTAGTCTGGAGGGGAAGTTAGGCAGAAAGTCTGAGAAAGTCTGAGCAGAAGAACAGGCTGGGAGGAAGGAGAGTGAAGACGTCCTGTTGATTGGATCAGTGTCTGGCTTGTCCAAGGAGGGTAGAAGGAGCAGTGGAACATAAGGGACCTGTTTGAGAGGGTCTAAGGAGAGGAGTAGGCCTGGGGAGTGAAGCCAGTTGAACTGTTCACCCCAGAGTGGAGCGCCATAACCAGACACCAGAGTCCGAGGTTGCAAGGGTGCTCCAGGCCCAGCAGCCAAAACCGGAGGACAGGAGATTCCAAGTCTCCTGGCCACCATAGCACTTGGAGGCAGAGCAGCATAGGAGAGCACAGGGACAGTGGTCAGAAGAGAGACACCCGGGAAGGACTCGAGCTGCCTTCCATGCACGTGATAGACTTGTCAACAGGAAGAGAGGGCCGTAGCTTAGCTACAGGCAGCAGCAGGCTCCAGCAAAGAGAAGCGCAGCAGGGAGGCCTCAGAACTCGCTGGGTGAGGAGATCCCTAACTTGCTTCCGGGCCGCCCGGACTCATCGAACCACCTGTTGTCAGTGTCCCGGTCTGCACCTTGAACCAACAGTAAAGGTAAAGGAGACTGAGAACTCTCTATCTGTCAGTTATTCTGCACCCTCAGTCTTGTACCCCACCGGTCTGCTACAGCCATAGACTTTAACAGTTGCCCTGGGGAACCGTTCCACCCCTGGGGAGTGACACCATCACAGCTGGTATACCATCATCCCCAGAGGTCCCACACCGCAGCGTCGGCCATCCATAGCCGACACCATGGGTGGAATCTTGATTTAATTCCCAAAACCATAATCTCCAAGCTTTTATTGACACTGACACTGCCAGGGCCACAGAGCCCGTGACTCCTCGGCAGAACTGTTGCCCAGTTCCGAGTACACCTTGGCCCTGGGGGGGTGTCATTTTCATGTACAGTATAAAGTAATATTATTATTACTGTATGTATTTATATAGTACCATTAATTCCATGGTGCGGTACAGGAGAAGGGGACACATACAAAATTATGGATAGAATTTACAGTAAATAAATTAAACATGACAGATTGGTACAGAGGCGAGAGGCTCCTTCCTATGCGTGCTTACATTCTACATGACAATGGGGAGGAGACGTTAGAGGTGCAGTAGCGGTGATGGTGAGGCCGCACCATGGTCATTGCAGACAGTGATCTTTCCTGAAAAGATGGATTTTTAGGTTCTGCCTGAAGGATCCGAGCATGGTGGAATCGTACGTGTTGGGGCACAGAATTCCAGGGGATGTGGGAACAAATAAGTGGGTAGATGGTGGCCAGATAGGGGGAGAGGTGAGGTTGTGAGATTAGAAAGGGAATAGAGGTGGGTGAAGACAAGGTCTAATGATGTCCGTCTATGTGGGTGGCTGTGAAGGACCAATGAATAAGTCCAAAGAATTAAGTAAGGGATAAGAGTTTGGAGGCTGCTAACTGGCGGGTGTCATTAGGGATATTGAAATCACCCATGATGATGGTATGAATGTCTGCAGAAAGAAAGTAAATTGTCACTTCAGTGAAGAAATGAAAAAACTCTAATGCCACTCAATAAGGGTAGCACTCCTTAAAGGCATAATCGGCTTTAAGAAGCCTTTTAATATGAATTAGGATTTGTGCCAGATCAGAACCCCAAACTGCAGATGCTGCGTTTCAGGGTGACTGCCCCTCATCAGTGCAGTGTGTGGGATATTCTGATCTGGCTGTATGAGAGGTTGAGACGAGGTCTGGGGACTAGCTTTCTACCTTACAGAGAGGAATCTGCCTGCCAGCATATGGAGACAGATAAGTTAATAAGGAGACTTATAGCCGCAATGCTCCTGTGGGAAATATGCAAATTGTCACTTCATTGAGGAAGTGAAAAAACTCTAATGCCACCCAATAAGGATAGCAATCCTTAAAGTCATAATTGACTCCTTAACAAGCCTTTTAATATGACTTAGGATTTGTGCCAGATGACAACCTCAAATTGCAGACGCTGCGTTTCGGGGTGACTGCCTCTCATCAGTGCACTGTGTGGGAAAGAAAGTGAAGAAACTAGATGGAAAATTGGTCAATAAAGGCAGTAGCAGAGCCCAGAGGTCAGTATACAATGGCCATTTGAGATTAGAGGGAGAGTAGATATGGACAGAATGAACATCGAAAGAAGGGAGGATAAGGAAGGGTAGAGGTTGAATTGGGTTGAAGGTGCAGTTGGAAGAAAGGAGGAAACCCACTCCTCCGCCATGTCTGTTGCCAAGGCGAATAGTATGGGTAAAGTGGAGGCCACCATAGCTCAGTGCAGCAGGGGAGGCAGTGTCAGAGAATGTCAGCCATGTCTCATTGAGACCCAGGAAGTAAAGGTTTCAGCAGATAAAGAGGTCAAGGATCATATGGAGTTTGTTGCAGATGGAGTGGGCATTCCAAAGTGCTCCAGAGTGAGGGAGCAGGGGGGTGGGAGTCAAGGACACAGGATTTACGTGTGTATGTGTGTGTATGTCTGTATGTGGGATTGCAATAGTTTATCTTAGTTTGAGAGAGATAGGGGTGAGGATTAGTGCACCAGGCGTGAGAAGAAGCATAGAAAGGGAGAGCAGGTGGGAGAAGGAGAGTGGTCAGCTTGTTATATATTTTATATCTGCGAATGAGGTGAGGTGGGGGGTAAGAGGGATAGGGAGATAGTTATTTGGTTAGAGTGTGCTGGTGTTTGGTGATAGTGAAGGAGAGCGAGGATTAGTGGAGCAAAAACTGTGAGGGTAAATATGAGCATGGTGAAAGAGCAGGTTGAGAAAAGAAAGGCAAGTATATTTAGCCAACAGTGGTAACTCTTACCTTCTGACCAATTTCAGGACTATGTTTGGTATATTTTTGCTATTACACTTAAAGATATCACACTTAGATGATATCACATCAGACCCTAGCCATATTAGACCTGGTCCACATAACTTATACCACTCAAAAGTGACCAGAAAATGAACCAGATGTGAGCAGAAGGGAGTGAGGGGCACTGCAGCCGCAGATTAGGCTGTTGCCCCCTGACTGCTGGGCCCCCTCCAGCTTCCTCCCAGTGATGACGTGGGAGGAGGAGGACTCCCCTCCTGGAGGGGTCCACCCACCAGCATAAAAGCCGCTGCCCAACAGCATCCGGCACTCTCTTTTGGACCCGGACCTGTTGGGCAGTCGGTATTATGGACCCGCTCCAGGAGGCGGTAACAGAGCGCATCGGCAGGGAGGGTAGCGCTTGGATCGCGGCGCTGTTAGCCGGTGCCGGCTCCCTCCCAGCTGAGGCTCAAGCACTGGAAGCCGGCGGGCGCCGACCTAAAAGAGCTACCCGCCCGCCGACTCGCTTGAGCCCGCCATTGAATTTGAAAAGGAGCGCGCGGAAGTTGTCTTCTCGTGCTGCTCCACAGGCTCTGCCCACCCATCCCCAAGCTTCCCTGGCCGCTGGAGCACACGTGCGAGCTCCTGCGGGGGCGAGTACGGTGTACTCCGGGGCGGTTTCAAGCGTGCCCCCTGCTGAGCACGTCACTGCGCCCCCTGCTACCGCAGGTTTAATATCCTCTTCTCCTCTGCACATAGGTCCCGGCTTTGACAACCCCTCAGAGCCACAAGGGAGGGTTACCATGGGAGGCACGCACAGTTCCTCCAGTGCCTCAGGGGGTGCATAGATGAACCCCTGAGGCCATAGCATAGCACCACCATTAACCCCTCAGTCACCCCCGACGGGGATATGGGAAGGGACGCTGCAGCAGGTGGGGAGGTGCAATTGGCCACGGGACACCAGCCAGTATGGCCAAATATGGGCTGCCCCCCGGCTGTAGGTCAGTCTATTATGTCTACTGCCTTATTTCACCAGGGAGCGGGTAGTTTTTCACCAATATTCCCATCATACCCGGCTATATTTCAGGCGATGAGCCAGCAGAGCAACCCCGCGGGGCCCATCGTGCCCCCACTGCATATTTCCACACCTCCGTTACCAATGCAGTTGGGACCTTAGGGGACAGGTAGCGTGGATCCTGGAGTACCCCTACCAGGTGGAGGAACCCCGGCCCCAGGATTATCTAGGGGTGCGGGCACCCGCACTGGGCACAGCACGTCCTCTTCGGAGGAGGACGGTTACAGGCGGCGCACTTTAACCCGGCGTAGGAGTAGCTGCCGTCATTCCCATAGGTCGAGGTCTGGCTGCCGCAGCAGACGCTCGTGATCCTCACGCTGGCAGTCTCCTTCCTCATCGGACGAATCGGTGAGGTCACGCGGACGGACTACAGGACACGCCTCAATGCAGCGTTCGGACCCTCCCCTGGAACAGGGACAGCAAGCACCTGCCTCGACGATCAGTGAGTACCCATATGTGGGAGCCTGGGGGGCAGGATCGGCGGTTACGGGGAATAAGGTATTTGTTAGTCCTAAAGTAATGCAACTAGTAGATGTCCCCAAACCTCCTCCCCCTCCGCGGCCCGACATATATAAGGATGGTTTATTTTGCGGCGTTTCCCCGCTGGGTTCGCATTTAGATCTAGCAGTTAAGGAAGCTATTTGGGCCAACGATTTTGTCGACATTTGTTCTCTAGTGTCAACGGAACAACACTCCATAGATAGGGAGCACAGGATCGGGGACAGAGTTTACGACCGCAAGCCCAAGGTCACGAAAACGATTAACAATTGGTTGCAGGCGTTCGCAGTCTTGGGTTGCGCTATGGGGCAAAGGCACCCTGAGAGATGATCAGAGCTATTCATATACATGGATAGCATCTATAACTCTTACAAGGCGCACGGCGGATCGGCGTGGTGGAGATACGATGAGGATTTTCGTCGTCGATTAGCACTACACCCGCACCTCGGCTGGAGTGTGAAAGCCACGGATTCGTGGATCCGCCTGATGATGGCGCAGAAAACTGCCCCACCCCCCTTTCCAGCAGGGACCGCTGGGCCAGGTGCCAGCTCGGGTTCAGCGGTCGTTCGCAGACCAGGTATTTGTTGGCTCTTCAATGAAGGGCATTGTAAATTCTATGGCTTGTGTAAGTACAAGCACGAGTGTTCCTCTTGTGGAGGAACCCACGTGGCGGCTAAGTGCACCCGCCACCCTCACAAAATTGGGGGACCTAGAAGCAATTCACAAGGGGATGTCCATGACACCGGTGAACGTGAAAAAGATGGGGCCGTGGTTAGACCGGTACCCCAATAAGGCTGCCGCGGCCCAAATTCGTTTTGGTTTTTCCTTCGGTTTTTTCATTCCCTTCGTTTTTACTGATTTCCCGTCCTATGCTCCTAATTTACGCTCGGCACTATTGCTTCCCGATGTTTTACGGGAGAAACTGGCTAAAGAAGTCCTATTGGGACGCTTTCGGGGGCCGTTTGATTCCCCGCCTTTTCATAACCTGCGTGTTTCCCCGTTGGGTATTGTCCCCAAAAAAGAACAGTGGCGTTTTCGCCTCATTCACCATCTATCGTACCCGAAGGGAAGTTCCGTGAATGATGCTATCCCAAGTGACGATTCAGCGGTACACTATGTTTCGTTTGACAGGGCGGTTGATATAGTCAGGGAAGCCAGGCGCGGCACCCTTATGGCAAAATCGGACATCGAATCAGCTTTCAGGCTGTTGCCTGTCCATCCTGATTGCTGCCACCTTTTGGGCGTCATTCGATGACCAGTATTTTTACGACATCTGTTTGCCAATGGGCTGTTCAATCTCCTGTCAGTACTTTGAAACATTTAGCACCTTTTTGGAGTGGGCGATCCGGGTGGATGCCCATACAAAATCGGTTACCCACTACCTCGACGATTTTTTTGTTTGTGGACCCGCCGGTTCCCCTGCATGCCAAGACATCTTGGATCGATTTCGGGCTTTAATGAGAACTTTCGGTGTGCCCCTGTTGGCAGATAAGACTGTAGGTCTGACTACGGAGCTGTCATTCCTAGGGATAGTCATCGATTCCGTGGCGATGGAGTTTCGGCTCCCACAGGACAAGATTTAGGCTTGGAGCGAGTTGATCAAAGTATTTCTTTCAGTCGGGAGGGTAACGCTTGTTCAGATGCAGTCCTTGATAGGATCCCTGAATTTTGTTTGTAGAGTGATGACGATGGGCTGGATTTTTTCAAGACGGTTATCCATCGCAACGAGAGGGATATCTCGCCCTCATCATTGGATCAGGATTACACGGCCCCTAAAGGATGATTTGAGAGTCTGGCAGACTTTCCTCTTATGGTACAACGAGCATACGTGTTTTCAGGAGGAGGAATGCTCCAATTATGACATTCAGATTTTCTCGGACTCGGCAGGATCTGCCGGCTTTGGCGTCATTTTTCTTGACCAATGGTGTTCGGCCGGCTAGCCGGAAACTTGGGTGGATAGAGACTGGACGAGAAATTTGACATTGCTGGAATTATTCCCAATTGCGGTAGCAGTGGAATTATGGGGATCGGAGCTTCGTAACAGGCGGGTGCGTTTTTGGTCGGATAACGCTGGTGTTGTTCATGCGATTAACCACTTATCGTCTTCCTCTCCTCCGGTCATTAAGCTCCTTAGGTTTATTGTACTAAAATGTCTGTCTTTTAATGTGTGGTTTAGAGCTAAGCACATTCCAGGTTGTCATAATGAGGTGGCTGATGCTCTCTCTCGCTTTAACTTTCAGAAATTTTGGGAACTTCACCCGTCCGCCCGGGCGACAGGTTCGGTTTGCCCGGCATCAATGTGGGAATTGCTGGAGAATTGATGCAACTCATCCTATCTTCAATTGTGCCTTCCACATGGAGATCATATGGTAAGGCGTGGGGCTGTCCAATGAGTCATTGTTGAGGTATACTCCATTATACTTGAATGACCTGCGCAGCAGCGGCGTTTCGGGGGAAGTGGCCCATAATCGGATTAGCCTTTCATTTCCAATTGCGCAGCTGGCCGGATGTTACTAAAAGTTTTCTGGTAGGTCACATATTGAGGGGTTGGCAGAGATCAGATCCACGGACTGATAACAGACGGCCTATTACATTTCAACTGTTAGCTAATTTGATAAAGGGGACGGAGGCAGCGTGCGTTTCCAATTATGAGTCCTGCCGGGGGAGGGGGGGACTGCGACATGATGACATCATGTTTTGTGGGGATGGTTTACGACTGTGTTTACGTAGGTCAAAAACTGATCCGGACGGAAAAGGGACTTGGTTTCCTCTTTTCGGGATCCCGGGACCAGTGTGCCGCACGGTTTTGGTCAAGGCATACGAAAACAGGAGAGGTATCGGCGATGCATTTTTCATGCACGAAGACAGGTCCCCGTTATTGGTGGGTCAATTTTTGTCGGTTCTGCGGATTATATTGACCGATTTAGGTCTCCCGGCATCAGAATACGGCACTCACTCTTTTCGGATAGGAGCGGCAACGGAAGCCACCCGAGCGGGCATGGCGGAACACGACATTCAGCGGATCGGGAGATAGCGATCCAGGTGTTTCGGCAGGTATATCAGGCCCGAGTTGATTTTGTAGAATGTTGCTTGGGGTTAACAGTTTTTGCAAAAGCGGTTAAAATATAAAAAAAAAAAAAAAAAGAGATAGCAGGAATGGTTAATAGGAACAGTGGTCGTTGGAGGAGTTTCCACAGTTGTTGGGATGGTTATTAATTGTTATTTCATTGCAGATGGAATCCGGCCCAGTGTTTGGATAATTGGGCATTCGTACATTTATTGGGCTGCCAGGCATGCTGATTCCCGCCCGGGCGGGCGCTCACTGGGATTTTTGGACCTGGACGTGAACTGGAGAAGATACAGGGGCTTGACGTGGCCGCAAGTGTTGCCCGAAGTCGTCAGAATTTCAAGAGCAGTGACGGCACCGGTCGTACTTGTGTTACACGCCGGCGGCAATGATTTGGCATCCTTGCCATTAGCGGAACTGTTGACCCTGATGTGTTCAGACATGGACAAATTCCCTGTTTTTTTCACAGAGTTGAAAATGGTGTGGTCCGAGGTGGTGCCACGTCTCGTCTGGCATGGCGCCAGGGAAGGCGGGGCTATGGAAAGGTCTCGACGTACGCTCAACCAAAGAATTTCCCATTTCATTAGGTTCAAGAATGGGGTGGTGGTGAGACACCACAGGTTGGAGGGTGACAATTCTGGTTTCATGAGACCAGATGGGATTCATTTAAATGAGTCCAGGATGGATATATTCCTAGCTGGTTTATGGGAAGGGGTAGCACAGGTCCTTCAGTCGCTCAGTGGTGCGAGCTCGTAGCTTGCTGCGCAGCGCTACTCCTTGGCGGAAAAGGGGTAGTTATCCGGTGGTAAGAAACCCGCAACGGAAGTCCGAAGGCGGTAATTCTTCCCGAACCCTAGTTTGGTGGGCAGTTTGCCCGTTTAAAGAGCTGCGACCCTGTTTATGCCAATGTGTGGTAAAAAGATGAGAGCGTTATCTCTCAAAAATAAAGTTGGTTAAAAGAAACACTTGTGTCGCGTCATTCTCTGGGAGGCAGGGTTTTGGTTGGGTCTCTGCAGTCGAGGAGTCGCAGGAAGACAGCTCACAGACTCACAGCAGGGAGAAATGAAGAGATTGGAGTAGGAACATTAACTGCTACAAAGCAGGAGAAGGAAACAGAACAGTATGGACAGATAAGGGTAGGGAACAAGCACATACAGGTTTGAATATGCATTCAGTGGATATGAAATATGATATAAGGTTTTACAGCAAGGGAAGAAACAATATAATGTGTATTGAAATGTAATAGATAGCCATTTACTGTAATGTGTTCTTATGTAATGTAATGTATAGCAGGTTGACAGCTTTAATGTAGGCTATATAGTGATGTTTGCTAATGGAATGTATAATACATAGCGGTAGGAATATTATAAGATACAGTGATGTGTATTAAGATAAGATGTATAAGATGCAAAAGAGTGTTATGTAATAGAGTGTTATGGGGAAACAATGGCAATGTTATGTAAGATGTTTAGTAAGGAACTTCTGGCCAGCAAATAGCTGGAGGATAAGTAATAGTTAAGTGTTGGGTCTTTCATCGTTTTCCTGTGCGCTCTGCAATAGCGCATATCCGGGTCTTCTCAGTGGAGCTGACGGCTGCGGGAAGCATAAGGTTACCATAGCAATGCATAGGCAGGCGACACATAGCGTTACATGCCGGTAATGCTATGCGTAATGCTTGCCTGGGACTAAGTTTTTAACGGATGCGCCAGGCTAAGGCCAGACGCAAATCTGACCCTAGCCTAGTCTCCTGGTTAAGAGACTGTTTCCTGGAAGATACGGAACCACTAATGACAAGTACAGACGTACGAGTCTGACAGGTCATTAAGGCTGCATGTAGTAGGTAACTCACAGCAACTACTACGTTAAGACCAGAGTGAGATGGTGTGATCATTGGAAGTGAATGTAGCATCGGACGAGAACAACTGGTACATATTTATCCTTGGACGAGCAACTCTATGCTCAAGAATCAAGAGTGATGAACATTGGCCAGGCCCCTCAGACATTGAGGTATGGACTTATCATTACTGGCGTGTGACAGTGTTTGACGTTCCTAGGTGGAACCTTCTTTCTAGCGACTAAAATCCAGATTAAAAGAGAAAATGGAATTGCGACCGCACTACCATCCAAAACACCAGTAGTCAGTGATAAAAATTCATGATTGTGATTTATTTTCTATGCATTTCAGGGTGCTCTGGCTCCTTTGTCAGGAAAGATCACAGATGTGACACACGCTGGAGAGGTGAGGATGTTTTTTATTTTTAACCCTTGGTTCACTCCCGCAATGTATGTATATACATTGCGGGAGTGAAAGTGCCCAGCTTGCCTGCGCTTTGCAGATTCGGGCTTTTCTGTGTCCGGATCTGTGAAAATCACCGACCTGATTTCCTGTCCGTGGGGTCCTGCAAAAAGTAGGATCCCCACAGACAGGAAAAATACGCTATGTGAAAGCAGCCTTACAAAACAAAATGCAACCGTGTTCTCTTAACTGTGTGCCTGCTATTGTTTACTTAATCTAAAGACTTTATTACCCTGTAAATAACATTGCAGGACTACAAAATCATTATTTTGGCAATCCCACATGCCCCCTGCTGTGATTGACACCTCACAGTCAATGCCCAATCTCTATTGAGAGCCTTCCAGCTCAGCTACATGCTTAAAACTTAGGATGCTTTCACATAACGATTTTTGGTCATCCGATTGTATCCGTTTCAAAACGGATACAATCGATCCGAAATCGGACCCCATGTTCCCCTATGGTAATCGGATGGGATCGGATGTGCCACTATTGGCATCCGATATTGGCACGATCCGATCCCATCCGATTTTGTGTCCATGACTCACATCGGACAGCAACGGATCACTGCTGATCCGAGGCTGATCCAAGGGCCCACAGCATGGGAGCCTATGGACATCGGATCCGAGTTCACCTCGGATCCGATGTCGGCTCCGTACTCCCTGTCTTTCCCTGCTTCAGCTCCTCCATCTTTTTCCCTCTCCTATGCTATTCTGTGCCCCCGCTATGCTATTCTGTGCCCCCGCTTCTATATCCTCATCTATCCCTATCCTGTCCCCTGTCCTCTTCCCTGTGTGTAAAAAAAAAAAAGCTCCTCCGGGAGTATACATCACCTGTCACCGGCTCCAACGCTGCAGCACCATCAGGACTGAAGGACCTGTGATGATGTCACAGATCCGGTCAGCTGACAGGTCATGTGACCGGATCTGTGACATCATCACAGGTCCTTCAGTCCTGATGGTGCTGCAGCGTTGGAGACGGTGAGAGGTGATGTATACTCCCGGAGGAGTTTTTTTTTTTTTTTTTTTTTTACACACAGGGAAGAGGACAGGGGACAGGATAGGGAAAGATGAGGATATAGAAGAGGGGGGCACAGAATAGAATAGCGGGGGCGCAGCATAGCATAGGGGAGGGAAGAAGATGGAGGAGGCAGGAGTAGGGAGAGACAGGGGACCGCAGGATCCACACGGATCCTGCAGATCGGATGGCTATTTGCTATATTGTGACAAAACTACTGTACACAACCAGTAATCTGTGATACATTGTTAGATCCAGACTCTCCTTACCTACCGTATTATTTGATTTAAAAAGACGCACCCCCAAATTTGGTGAAGGAAAGGTGAAAAATTTTTTTTAATGTTAAATGGGGTGCATCTTATAATGCCAGTGTGTTGTAATCAGTATATACAGAGCGTTGTGAAAGTATTCGGCCCCCTTGAACTTTTCAACCTTTTGCCACATTTCAGGCTTCAAACATAAAGATAGAAATTCTAATTTTTTTGTGAAGAATCAACAATAAGTGGGACACAATTTTGAAAGGGAACTAATTTTTTGGGATACTTCAAACTTTTTAAAAAAATTAAAAACTGAGAAGTGGGACGTGCAATATTATTCGGCCCCTTTACTTTCAGTGCAGCAAACTCACTCCAGAAGTTCAGTGAGGATCTCTGAATGATCCAATGTTGTCCTAAATGACTGGCAATGATAGATAGAATCCACCTGTGTGTAATCAAGTCTCTGTATAAATCCACCTGCTCTGTGATAGTCTCAGGGTTCTGTTTCAAGTGCAGAGAGCATCATGAAGACCAAGGAACACACCAGGCAGGTCCGAGATGCTGTTGTGGTGAAGTTTAAAGCTGGATTTGGATACAAAAAGATTTCCCAAGTTTTAATCATCTCAAGGAGCACTGTGTAAGCGATCATATTGAAATGGAAGGAGTATCAGACCACTGCAAATCTACCAGGACCCAGCCGTCCCTCTAAACTTTCATCTTGAACAAGGAGAAGACTGATCAGAGATGCAGCCAAAAGGCCTATGACCACTCTGGATGAACTGCAGAGATCTACAGCTGAGGTGGGAGAGTCTGTCCATAGGACAACCATCAGTCATATACTGCACAAATCTGGCCTTTATGGAAGAGTAGCAAGAAGAAAGCCGTTTCTCAAAGATATCCCTAAAGAGTCTCCTTTGTTGTTTGCCACAAGCCACCTGGGACACACCAAACATGTGGAATAAGGTGCTCTGGTCAGATGAAACCAAAATCGAACTTTTTGGCCACAAAGCAAAATGATATGTTTGGCGTAAAAGCAACACAGCTCGTCACCCTCAAAACACCATCCCCACTGTCACACATGGTGGTGGCAACATCATGGTTCGGGCCTGCTCTTCTTCAGCAGGGACAGGGAAGATGGTTAAAATTTATGGGAACATGGACGGAGCCATATACAGGACCATTCTGGAAGAAAACCTGTTGGAGTCTGCAGAAGACCTGAGACTGAGACGGAGATTTATCTTCCAACAAGACAATGATCCCAAACATAAAGCAAAATGTACAATGGAATCGTTGAAAAATAAACGTATCCAGGTGTTAGAATGGCCAAGTCACAGTCCAGACCTGAATCCAATGGGGAATCTGTGGAAAGAGCTGAAAACTGCTGATCACACACACTCTCCATCCAACCTCACTGAGCTCCAGCTGTTTTGCAAGGTAGAATAGGCAAGAATTTCAGTTTGTTGATTTGCAAAACTGATAGAGACATACCCCAAGCGACTTGCAGCTGTAATCGCAGCAAAAGGTGGCACTACACAGTATTAACTCATGGGGGCTGAATAATATTGCACGCCCCCCTATTTAGTTTTTTATTTGTTAAAAAAGTTAAAAATATCTATAAATTTCGTTTTACTTCACGATTGTGTCCCACTTGTTGATTCTTCTGAAAAAAATTTGAAGTTATATCTTTATGTTTGAAGCCTGAAATGTGGCAAAAGGTTGAAAAGTTCAAGGGGCCAAATACTTTCACAAGGCACTGTATGTCCCTCATCCAAGTATCTATGTCCTCATTCTGGTATATATGTCCCTCATCCTGGTATATGTGTCCCCATTCTGTTATGTCTGTCCACCATCCTGCATATACACTGTATGTCCCCATCCTGGTATATATGGTCCCCATCCTGGCATCCATGCCCTCCATCCTGTATAAATATGTCCCCCATCCTGGTATATGTGCCTGCTCTTGCTATATAAGTCCCCCCATCCAGGTACATATATCATATATCCCCATCCTTGTACATAGCCCCCCATGGCTTACTGAGGGGGCGTTACAGGGGTGCATGAGGTGGTTTCACAGGTTTCACGAAGGGTGCGAGCAAGGCCCAGAGCTGAAGGTGGTTGGGGCAGTACCCCGGTTGGCGCCCCCATTATCAATGTCCCAGCATGCATTGCCAAGCTGCAATACATGCTCTTGTGTCCAGACATCCAGAAAATGGCCGCGGAGGCGACTCATGCGCAGACCTCGACCAATGGCCAGTTTCTTGAAGTCTGGAGCATGTTGAAAAAGCGTAATTGGGGGCACAGTCAAATGATCCACCAGTCACATGCTTAAAAAGATACACATGTAAAAAAAAAGGCAAAGAAGCATGTACACAAGACCGGGATCAGGGAAATAAGAGAAACTCCAATGAGTAATCAAAAAAATTTATTTATTGTACACCAAGAGAAAAACAGAGACCAACAGACATTTAAAAACAGTTAAAAAGGTGGAACACCCACCAAAAGAAACTGTAGTCTTGTAATGAAAGTCACATCAAACCACACATAGGTATAGTGGAAATATCAACCATTATAAATAAGAGGATGATGGGAGACCCGATTATGAATAGAAACCAATACTACTAGATACACTTTATCGCACAAATTGACACTGCAGAGGAACCAGTATTCAAGACAGAAAGAAATCTGTCAGCAACAACATAGAAAAAAGCACAGAGACAGAATGAAGTGCTGATGTTAGTTAAGTCCCTAAAATGAAAAGGCAGTATTGTCAACCTGAGGTAAAGGAATAAGCCAGCAAGCCCTGGAATAGAAACAAAGAAAGGAGAAAATGGGTATATAGTTAGGTATATGCAAGGACAATTGGTGCACAATCAGTGCAACGCGTCCAGTATATGATTACCGGTATCCTCATCATCCACAAGACCAGACTCACAGCATGCCCAACACCCGACGTGTGTCGCCGCCTATAAGACGGCTTCCTAAGGGGAGGAACCTGTTAAAGCCCTGCTTACAAACGTGTTATATAGTCTGGTATTTCCCTGATCTCGGTCTTGTGTACATGCTTCTTTGCCTTTTTTTTTACAAGTCTGGAGCTTGTATTGCAGCTCGGCATTGCGATCCCCCCGCACTTTGGGCTTTGCCCCCACCATCCATGTACCCATGAAACCGCCTCATGCATCCCCTTCCTACCCCCACAAACACCCCTTGGTAAGATTTTTTTTTTCAAGATTCAGATTTTAATATGTGTGGCGCCCCTGCAGCCAGGCAGGAGGGTAGACAGTTTGTTTAGCAAACACCTCAAAACACATATCCACTGACATGGGGACCTAACCCGGCGCATGGGACTCTAGGCAGGCAAGGGGTAGTAGGGCTAGATATGAGTGGATGAGCGTAGTCAGGTAATGGATGAGTATATAAGGGAGAAACAGGAAGCAGTTAGCCAGTAATCCGGAGTAGGCTGAAAGGAACAGATGAAGGAGTAGGAGTAGGCGGGTGCCGAGCAGCCAAGACCAGACCAGTACCATCAGGTCCAGGGAAGATATGAGGGCCAGAAGTCAACTGACAGAGGAGTCTCCTTGAATATATTGGGAAATTACACAGGAAGGAAAGGACCCGGTGATCCCTTGAGATACAGGGATACCTGAGGTTAGGCTGAACCAGCGAGTCAGCTCTGAGGGGGACTGAAGATTAAAACCAGCGCTCCAGACAAACTGACGGGGAACACAGACTCCAGATCTGTATTCCTACCAGAGGATTGGGGGCACGGCAGCAACAGAGAGGACCCGGCTTACCACCCACAGATTTAGGGGGAAGCTACTATTAGGGACCGAGCTGCCACTCCGCAATTCACCTAACACAAGAGAATTGGAGAATAAGCCTGAAAGGACACATAGAAGGACTGAGGAGTTTAGGAAAGATAACCTTGCTGCAGTGGGTTCAAGTGTACCAGAGTCAACTGAGTGAAACTGTAAAGATCTGTATTGTACCGTGCCCTGTTTGACAGAAGAATAAGAGAAGTAAACCCGGGTGAACCCTGCTACGGTGTCTGTGTCTGATTTCAGGTATGAAGAACTGTAAGTCCTCCATTTGACCCTGTCAGGAGCCATCTCCACATCATCCCCTTTCCCTGCAACATCTATAACAACTATCTCAGACTTTATTACCACTGCCCCGGGGAACCAGGCTCTACCTGCAGACAGCCGTCCCATCTAAGCTGCCAAAGCATCATCCCCGGAGGTTCTGCAGCAGCGGTGGTCACCCTGACCACAACCTGTGGGTGGCGTCACGACAAACCTAATCCCCTGTAAATACACCCCATTTACTTGTGTGAACCCGGGACATGGTCCGGACCAGGACCGCTGTGACATCCCCCAGCAGCACCCCGGTCCGGCACCGAGTACCCCGTCCCAGTGGGCTCCACATATGCACTGCTGAAATCCCCCCAATTCTAGGGAAACAAAAGTGCGTCTTATAATGTAAATAATACGGTATATTATGTTGCTGTCAGATGAAATAGCAAAAACAGCTGACAGATTCCCTATAAAGAGCATATAACATGTAATAAATGAGTTAGACATGCTGAGCATATGCATATTTTGATACTATTTCTATTCATATTTTGTAACTATCTATGAAGAGAGCAATAATTTATGTGCATGAACCTATTCTGCTAGCATGATAGACGTACTCGATAGATATAACATTTCAGATTGTATGAAACATCACATTTAGTTAAAAAAAAAAAAACACAGGTGGTTTATTCATTTGGTTTGGATGTTGTATTGTGGACCAAGAGTTAATTAACCCTGCCAATGTTCCCTTAGCCGCCCAGCAATTACAATCCAATGTGATGCAGCACGGGGCGCTCTGAGTGGTAAAGCAGATACAGAACATCAAAATAATACTGACCGTAATATTTATCACTTTAGAAAATGCCAACGGATCAATATTTCTTGCAGCAGAGGGGGAATGTTCTCGATCTGTCTGCGGCTCTCATGTCTTCTCTCTTTCTTCATCTATTAGTTAAACAAACTTGGATATTTTTTTCCGTCATGTCTTACCTATCAAAATCCCCCGGCCTTAGTCTTGTGTAATTACAATTAGAGTTTATAAGAATAAAAGCTAATAAACATACAAATATAGTATCTATCTCTATCTATCTATCTATCTATCTATCTATAAAAAACAGGAGCAGCACTTATTCCCTAATAACGGTGGTGATATTCAGTCCAGGGCTTAGTTCCTTTACCCTTAATATACAGACCAAAATGACGACTGCAGCACTCCACTTCTGATGTAATTTGCCTTTAATGGCCTTCAGGCATTTTTGTGGTGGATGTTTCGGTCATCAGACCTTCTTCCAGCTGGTCTCAGGCGATGATTCACTTGTCACGGTTCCGCGCCTGAGTCTGTGGGGCCAGGTGGTCAAATAAAAAGGGGATTGAAGGATTGGGATAAGTCTTGATTGTCGTGACGCACCTGTGGGAGTCCAGTGATGGCACCGGTGCTGCTTGGGCCTCCGGGGGATGTGCGGCAGCTAGATGGGATGCTCCCCACAGGATGAGCAGTAGTCCCCGGGGCCAGGAGCTGTACTGGATGGAATATGGCAGCTCGGTTGGTTTAAGTATAAATCCAGGAAGAATGCACACATAAAGTCTTTTCTGTACCTTTTACTGGTGTCAACAGGTACACTCGACCGGGGGATGAAGTAGACACTCCTGGAGGTTCCACAGCAAGCAGTGGTATAGGCTTCCTGATATACACAGTTCTGACTGGATCTGGTGGATATAGAATCCTATCAAACCGGGGTTGCACGTTCTGTCGTGACTTGATACACCCGATTGTATCCCCAGAAGATGCAAGAGGAGGCAGCTTCCCTTACCTCCCCTTATATTCCTTATATTGCCCCCCCACACCTTCCTTCTTCCAAGACCACTCCCCAACCAATCACCTCTTTTCACATTTTTGGTGGTATTTCAACCTAATGCACCTACAAACCCTTTAACTCCCTCCCCTCCTGATTGTCATGTAGCTTGTCCTACCCATAGGTTCCCCTGCTTTTGTTTATGACTTTTAGGCTGGGGGTCATACAAACGTATGAATAGGATGAGTGCAATACTAGAAAATCTCACCTTACACTCAAACCAATGTTTTTCAGTGAGGCGGAGCAGATTAGCAATTTTTTTCTCACGGTGATTCAGCATCAGAAAACAATTGCAGAATGCTGAATGAAAGGTTGAACTGTAAATAAACCTTGATAGGGTAAGGTAATTTTGACCAGATTTTTTTTACTATTCATTTGATTTTTAAATGCTACAATTTTTTTGCAAAGTGTTTATAAGTGTTTATATGTTTGTCTGTTGAGTAATCTGCAAAAAAATCCACCTCTCTCTGCTCCTCCTCCATTTTTTCAGTGTTAGAGACAGCAGCAGGGAGGATATTGTACACATATTTAATGAGGAGAGGGGAGAAAGTATTACAGAATTAGGGAAGGCAGTGTAAATCTGTTATGCAAAAGAAGAAAAACACATGGAGGGAAAATAAGCGCAGTATAGAAGCTATCTAATATATAACGTTAAGTGAATGTGTGTGTGTATGTGGCAAGCCCCGCCCACTACATGTGACCACACCCACTCCACATGGCCATACCCACTCATCATAGTCAAACTTGCCCCACTCTACAAAGCCACGCCCATGTGTATGGCAAGCCTGACCCACTGAAAATAGCCATGCCCCCTCCACATAGCCACACCCACTACACATAGCAATGCCCCTTCATTGTGATGTCACAATAGAATGTACAATGTTAGCTTATAAAATTCAGTGTCATGTCACTGCCTGATCATTCTGATGTTATGACTCATAAAAGAAAGAATGTGACTGGATGATTGTCTGAGAAAAGCTGTATTTTGCCTCAATGAGCGAGACTTACAGAAATGGAAGAAAGGGAGACAAGGGCTGCTTTCTCAAGGGCCATGGAAGAAAGGGAGGTAAGTTACAGAAATGAATAAATGTATGTATGCATGTATGTCCACTAAAGGAATTTACTCCGTTGTATCTACAATCACAAAATTTTGCGAATGAATGTACATACATACATGTATGTATGTATGTATGTATGTCCATTACAGGAATTTGCATCATTGCATCTACAAACCCAAACGTTTGCACACACACCCCATTTGAGTCAGGGTTTGGGAGTTGGGGGACAGGGTTGGGGGTGCTGGTGTAGCGGGGTGTTTTTTTTGGGGGGTGAATGAGGCCATTTCTTAGGGGGTTGGGGGTGCAGATTTGGGGAGGGTGTGGGGGGGCAGGTTTGGGGGTAGGAGAAGTTATGGGGTGGGGGTGGGGGGTGAAGGGTAGATTTGGGGGGGCATGAGTGGATGAGGTTGGTTGGGTGGGAGGTGTGGGGGGGGCAGGATTGATACATATAGTGGACATACATGCATACACAGACATACCCTCAGCTTATAACTAAGAATAGTTAGTTTCTATGCCTGGGAACGCTGGGCTCTACAGCTAGTATTAATATAAAGTTGAAACCATAAGTTTACATACACTATATAAAAGACACATATGCATGTTTTTCTCATAATCTGGCACAAAATCTGATATACAGTTGTGCAAGTCCACAATTCTCTTGCTAATATCTGGGCTGATTTATTCAGACTTTCCTATGATACTAAAAAAAGAAGCAGTGTGTTTCAGGTGTGCATTAAAATACATCCACAGGTGTGTCTCTACTTGACTCAGATGTTACCAATAAACCTATCAGAAGCTTCCAAACACATGACATCATGATATGGGCTGACCCGTTTAGAGGCATAGTAATCTTACTGCAGGTTTATTCTGATTTCATGTCAGATAGTGAGAAAAACATACATATGTGTCTTTTTATATAGTGTATGCAAACTCCTGGTTCCAATTGTATGATCTAATAGACAGCAGGACCTGGATACACATAGGCTTCACATCCAACCTATATTACAGGAAGAGAAACTCCCACAAGATGAAAATATAGAAGTTGCAGCAGGCTGTAAACTGTCTATCACGGCAGTTTGACAATAAATGAAGGTATGAAGATTACTGTCAGCAATTTTTTCAGCTAAAGGTAACTACTAAGACATGTAAAATGATGTCTTACGTCAATCAAGTCTCTAGCCTTTACATCTATTCTCCTCACTCTTTCCTTACATTTTATCTACTCCACGCCTTTCACTTGTTTCCCTCAGTGGCTTTCTGAAAAGAAAATGAAGCAAATGAGAATTAATAGCCTGGAATGAGAAATCGTTTAGAGGCACGTTGATCGGTGAGGGAAATATGTTCTTGTTTTCAGCAGGCACAGGTTATGGTATAATTCAGATTTAATAAGAGGCCGTGCATTGCTATGTAAGTATGAAGCTGAACTAAGTCAAGTCCTCCACGCAGCTCTGCCCTATTTAATTATTTGTGCTGGGCCTACGTGCAAGTTAAATTTAACATAATGGAATAGATTTCTATGTTTGCAAATCTCTTACTTATTCTAAGTAAAGTGCATTTAACTTCTGCACTGCAAGGAGTGGGAAGGACATGATGCAAATTCCCATATTTGCTTTCTTGATAAATTACTTTTATAATAACAGACAAAAGCAAAAACACTACATTATGATGAGCTGCAAACTACTACCTTCAATAGAGAGATGAAAGCATTACTAAAGTTAAGGAATCTGTCAGCAGTTTTTTGCTATTTAAGCCGATAGCAGCATAATATGTCACTTATCAGGCTGAGTGATGGAGGTTTCAATTCAATCAGTGTTTTATCATTAGGTGATTATCATCTCAGGACTTGGTGTTAGGCCGGTTTCACATCACGATTTAGTGCCTGTCCGTGGGATCCGAGTTTGAAGGAGGATCCCATGGACAGGCAGGGATCCACACGGATCCCTGCAATCAGATGGCAAATAGCCATCTGATCCGATTCTATGCAGGATCAGTGTGGATCCTGTTCTCCCTGCCTGTCCCTGCTTCTTCTCTATCTGTCCCTGTCTGTCCCTCTTCTATCTCTGCTCTCCTCTATCCTCCCCCTGTCCTCTCTCCTTCCAGTATGTAAAAAATAAAAAAAAATACCTACCTCCCTGAGGATACGTTACCTTCCGATGGCTTAATGCGACTGTCACCATCTGGTGGCCGAAGGACTTGTGATGATGTCATAGAGCCGGTCACCTGACATGTCAGCTGACCGGCTCTCTGACATCACCACAGACCCTTCTGCACAGATAATAACAGTCCCTGGAGGCTCCGGAACGTAATGTATCCTTATGGAGAGATTTTCTTTATTTTTTTAACAAACAGAGGGAATAGAATAGGGAAAAGGATAGGGAATAAGACAGGGAAGAGGTTAGAATAGCGGGGGGACAGCATAGAATAGCGGGGGACAGGATAGAGAAGTGGAGGGAAGAAGATGCAGGGAGGACAGGGACCTCGGATCCAAAGTCCATAGGCTCCCATGTCATCGGGGCTCGGATAGGATGCTGTCCGATTTCCTTCTCGGACACAAAATCGCTGCAGGCTGCGATTTTGTGTCCATGCTTAAATCGGACAGGATCGGATGGTGCCAAAATCAGATGGCAAAAGGCACACATCCGATCCGAGCCCCATAGGGATACATGAGATCCGATTTCGGATCCGAGTGTATCTGTTTTGAAATGGATACACTCAGATGACCGAAAATCGTGATGTGAAGCCGGCCTTATGTGCAAGACAGACAAGCTATTCTGTGTAACTCTGCCCCCACCACTGATTGTCAGCTTCTTATGTAGCCTGTGCAAGCTGCCAATCAGGTGTATGTGTTGCACCCCATGGGTTAATATGCCACAATAACACCACATAGGTTCTCTCCCCACTACACACTGACAAACACTAGCACCTCTGGGCCAGGAGGGGGAGCACAACCTGCTCCCTTAAATACTCCTGCTCATGAGGGAGAGCTCAGTTCAGCTCGGAGCAGGGCTGTGAAGAGCACACTTAGAGCAGAGTTAGCTCAGTGCAGGCCCAGCAAGGGTCAGAGGAACAGGAGAACTACAGACAGAGGAACACGTCTGGGAGCTGGAGTGATACTTTCACTTGCCCCAGAAGAGCGCACGGAAGGGACACCGGATCCGGTACTGTGTCTGGCACCCACAGCACAGTGAATCCAGGAACAGTGGGATCTCTAGATGCCCCTAGTACCAGTGCAAAGCAACACGGAGGGGTCAGCACAGCACAGAGGACTCAAGTTGCCTAGCCAAGTGGTAACAGCAGAACACAGAGAAAGAGTGAGAAGTCCCAGCAGCTTAGCTAGAAGCAGCAGCTCAGGACACACACACACAGCGTAACACGAGGAAGCTAATGACCCGGACAGGGTGGGGAGAGAGCTTAGCCCCATTACAGACTCCGTGGACTATAACCTGCAACAACATCTGCAGTAAAGCTTTAGAAAACAGCAGAACTGTGAATCTGTGTATTGATTGCAACCTTTGCCCTACATTCAGTAACAGAGCTCCCACCTATAGAGCTACAAGCCTGTCAGCTCTGCACACGGATTAGAAGAAGCTGCAGCATCAGGAGAAGAGGAGAATTGCACCTTTGACTACTAAACGTGAGTGTGTGTCATTTAACCCCGTCTTCACCATTCATATCCATTATAGACTATACCATCACTGCCCCGGGGAATACAGTTCTACCCACTGGAACTATTACTCCTCAGCTGCCATTCCATCATCCCCGGAGGTTCTGCAGCAGCGGCGGCCCCATCACTGGCCGCATATGGTGGGTGGCGTCACGACTGACAATCCCCTGTAAATACACCCTTTTTATTTGCCAGGGCCCAGGAAACGGACCGGACCAGGACCACCCGTGACTTCCCCCGCAGCAGACACGGTCCTGTACTGAGTACCCTCGTCCCAGTGGGCTCGACATATGGGTTGTGGGTGGGTTTATACACATCTGAATATTCTGATCACTGGTACATCTACAGCAGAAAATCATAGATTCTATCAAAGCTGCACAGACTAATACAGTAAGAGATTCCTTGCTGGAATCAGGTTCTCTGTCCCTATATCATGCAGCTCTCACATTCCATAGCAAAAACCTACTGATAAAATCCCTTTAAAAATAGAGTTTGTGATATAAATGTATAACAGAGGAGGGTCCCATGGTTGGGACCCCTATCCATCTTGAGATCAGGATGCTCTTGTTCACCATTGTCACAAAAAAGAACGCTTTCTATTCTATTAATTTCTATGGAAGATTTCCACACTGTCTTCATGTTGTCTGATCACTCCTGTCTCTTTAAGAATAATAATAATAATAATAATAATAATAATAATAATAATAATCTACTATATAATTGCCGTAGGCATTTTCGTGTCGGACCCCGAAAACGCCGTGGCTATGTCACGCTGTGACGTCACCATGCGCGAGCAATGGCCGCGAAGCGGCCATTGCGAGTCGCTGCCCGAAAATAGAACCAGAGGCCCGGCTACAAAGTTAGCGATTTACCGCTGAGGTAGCGCGAGCAATGGCCGCGAGGCCATTGCGAGTCGCTACGTCAGCCGCCGCAACTCCCCTTATACTTTGAATGGGGATCCATGCGAGTGTCTGGGTAGTGCAAGCATTGCGAGTTCAATCATCATCATCATCATCATCCTACAAAGTTAGCGATTTACCGCTGAGGTAGCGCGAGCAATGGCCGCGAGGCCATTGCGAGTCGCTACGTCAGCCGCCGCAACTCCCCTTATACTTTGAATGGGGATCCATGCGAGTGTCTGGGTAGTGCAAGCATTGCGAGTTCAATCATCATCATCATCATCATCCTACAAAGTTAGCGATTTACCGCTGAGGTAGCGCGAGCAATGGCCGCGAGGCCATTGCGAGTCGCTACCTCAGCTGCCGCAACTCCCCTATACTTTCAATGGGGATCTATTGCGAGTCGCTGGGTAGTGCAAGCATTGCGAGTCGCTATCACAGATCATCATCATCAATCATACTACTACTGGCCGCACAGACCCCCCCCCCCCCCCCCTCAATGCCGCCCCCCCCCCAATGGCCGCACACCCCCCCCCCCCCCTCAATGGCCGCACAGCCCGCCCCCCCCCCTCAATGGCCGCACAGACCCCCCCAATGGCCGCACAGACCCCCCCCCCAATGGCCGCACAGCCCGCCCCCCCCCCCCCCCAATGGCCGCACAGACCCCCCCCTCCCCCCTCAATGGCCGCACAGCCCCCCCCCCTCAATGTCCCAAAGTCAGCTGTGACCGCCTGGCCCTTGGACACTGGCTGCCATGCACACATCAGCTGGTAGGCTCCCATCACTTACCCACTGAGGACGGATCACTTCCAGCACCTCTTCACATGGCAGTGCTCTGAACTTCTGAATCGTCCTCTCCTCACTCAGACACCTGGCAGGTTCCAGCCTACTCACTCCCAGCTGCAACCCAGTGAGTCAATCAGCACATCTTCACTCATGTGATTAACCCCCTGTGCACCATTCAGGTTTAGCCCAGCAAAGCACTCCAAAAAGTATTGAACACACCCCAATAAGTATTGAACGCCCCCCAAAAAGTATTGAACGCACCCCAATAAGTATTGAACGCGCCCCAAAAAGTATTGAACGCACCCCAATAAGTATTGAACACACCCCAATAAGTATTGAACGCGTCACAATAAGTATTGAACGCGCCCCAAAAAGTATTGAACACACCCCAATAAGTATTGAACGCGCCCCAAAAAGTATTGAACGCGCCCCAAAAAGTATTGAACGCACCCCAATAAGTATTGAACGCGCCCCAAAAAGTATTGAACGCGCCCCAAAAAGTATTGAACACACCCCAATAAGTATTGAACGCGTCACAATAAGTATTGAACGCGCCCCAAAAAGTATTGAACGCGTCCCAATAAGTATTGAACACACCCCAATAAGTATTGAACACACCCCAATAAGTATTGAACGCGCCCCAAAAAGTATTGAACGCACCCCAATAAGTATTGAACGCGCCCCAAAAAGTATTGAACGCGCCACAAAAAGTATTGAACGCGTCCCAATAAGTATTGAACACACCCCAATAAGTATTGAACACACCCCAATAAGTATTGAACGCGCCACAAAAAGTATTGAACGCACCCCAATAAGTATTGAACGCGCCCCAAAAAGTATTGAACGCGCCACAAAAAGTATTGAACGCGTCCCAATAAGTATTGAACACACCCCAATAAGTATTGAACGCGCCCAAAAAAGTATTGAACGCGCCCCAATAAGTATTGAACGCGCCCCAAAAAGTATTGAACGCGCCCCAAAAAGTATTGAACACACCCCAATAAGTATTGAACGCCCCCCAAAAAGTATTGAACAGGCCCAAAAAGCATTGAACGCGCCCCAAAAAGCATTGAACGCGCCCCAATAAGTATTGAACGCACCCCAAAAAGCATTGAACGCGCCCCAATAAGTATTGGACCCCCCCAAAAAGTATTGGACCCCCCAAAAAAAGTATTGGACTCCCCCAAAAAGTAGCTATCTACTATATAATTGCCGTAGGCATTTTTGTGTCGGACCCCGAAAACGCCGTGGCTATGTCACGCTGTGACGTCACCACGCGCGAGCAATGGCCACGCCGCATTGCGAGTCGCTGGCTGAGTGCGAGCACTTGCGGCGCGGTTGCGGTAATCCCCTTAGAAAGTATAGGGGGACTTGCGGCAGGTGTGGCAAGTGCGGTTTTGCCGCACCTGCCGCAAGTCCCCCTATACTTTCTATGGGGATTACCGCAACCGCGCCGCAGATGCGGTTTTTAAATAAAATAAAATAATTTTAATACAAATAAATTTTCATAAAATAACAAATAATAAATCCATTTAATAATAATAAAAATAGTAAAAAAACAAAACAAAATAAATAATAAAATAAAAAATTCCTATCTACTATATTGGATTATTATTTGAAAATCTAAAAAAAAAAAAAAATATTCTAGACACCCGATGCATTTGCATCGGGCTCACAGCTAGTAATAATAATAATAATAATAATGTCAAAAATTCAGGAATGTGTGGCACTCCTGCTGTTGGCTGTCACTAATGGTATTTCCTATCATTGATTGTAATGCCATGCTGGGAAGAATTGGAGCTCCAACTGAATCTGAAGCATGCAACACAACCCAAACTTCAATCAGGAAGCTGAGAACTGAAAAGGCCCTATGTGGGTAGGTCCCAATTTCTAGTTGGAGGGAGGGGTTTAGCTTAGTAAGGCTGAAAAAGGCAACAGGAGAGATTCTGTCAGAGGAGGACCAGGAGGCCACTCTGGAGGACCAGCTGCAAAACAGGGTTCTAGGCCCTAGGTTGCTAGGATTTCATGGCCCCATGGTAGAAACTGGAGGCCAGTGAGTTTCATGCTCACTGGCCAAACAAGTGGAGCTTTCTGGGGTGGTCATTGCACTATAGGATCAGGATAGGACCTGAACCAAGAGGGAGAATGGACACCCACAGGATCTGCACTACTACCAGGGTACCAGCCCCAAAATCGATCAGGGATACTTCATGACCGGTGGTTAATTTAGAGATCACTGGGCTTCAAGCACAGTGACTCACCTTGTGGACCTTCCTGGAGCTCAAGGGGCTATATAGGGTCAGAGGACAAAGGACTGTTAATCACAGGACCCACAACTACCTGGCCTTGAGGGAATGGCAACCACGGATGCCTAGTAGAGGAAAGGGGTAGCAAGTGTCAGAATGGGAAAAGGCAGCTGGAAGGCCATATACCCATTGTCTCAGCAAAGTGGATTCCAATTATCTCTGGGCTGGGCAGGCTGTAATCCTGGTGAACATCGTACCCTGGCTGGGTTGTATTCCTAAGTAAAGGATAGCAACCTCAAGAACTGTGTGTCATCTGATCCTTCCTGCGTCCTCCTGCACCAACACAATCCTCCTCTGCACCATCCCATCCATTCCTCTATACCTTCCATAGGAACCCTGCCATAACTGGAGAGGGCTTACCGCCTGACTACCCTACCACCTCTCCTTGGAAGCCCCCACAGCAACCCCTGGCCACCTTTGTTCAGAAGTCAATTTGGTATTACGGACTACTATTATCCCTTCTAAATAACATGTCTGGCCAGGCCCACAATCTCTGGGCAACCCCACTGTGACTCCTGAACTGTTTGCCCTGGATGGTTGAGTACCCTGACTCTAATGGTCGCGACAAGAGAATACACTCTATGCAAGAGAGAGGACCCACTGATCCTAAGAGGTTACACGCTACAGAAGAGAGCCCTGCTGATCATAAGAGGTTACACTCTACAGAAGAGAGAGAGAGGAGGCAGAGACAGGACCTGTTACGTACCCGCCTCTCAGCATGTGACATAGGGTATGCCTACAAGGATTAATTTATTTTCTCTCACTCAATCCAACACTCAACCTCTGTTCTAGGTTATAAAGTGAGCATAAATCACACCCCGACACAGTCCACACAACCCAATTACACAGCATACTGCCACCACTCATCAAACACACCATGTAATGAGTCCCTGAAATATACTACCGTCTGACAATCAACAGGGTCACACACTCTCTGGAAGGCTATGGAGTATTTAGAGCATACAAGGATTAACCTATTAAAGTTTTAAAGGGATCTTGTCACCTCCAAAACGCCATCTAAGCTACAAAATCATGTCCCTGCAGCATTCTATCACTATTCTCACACTCCTTTTGTGTCCTAAAAGCATCCTGTCAAAGTACATAAAAACGATTTAATACTCCCTCATTAGCCATGTTAATTAGCAGGGGCTATAATCTTTAGCCCTTAGGCTGCCTTCACATTTGCGTTTGGCTGCGTTTGGTACGCTGCGCTCCAAACGCTTGCGCACATGCGTTCCTATGTTTAACATGGGAACGCATGTGCCTGCGTATGGCTGCGTTTGGCCGCATTTGCGTTCGGATGCGCATAATTTATGCGCCCTCCGACCGCGCTCCAAAATGCATCATGCCGCATTTTTTTGTGCGTTCGTGGCGCTTGTTCTATCCGCAAGCGCCCGCAAGCGCACAAAAAATGCATTGATCTCAATGGATCCGCAGTCTCCTCCACATGACAGCACAGGAGAACGCTGCGGATCTCATTGAAATCTCTCCCGGTGGCCGCCGATGATCACAAGGAGATCATGCAGAGCCGCCGCTGATCTCCCGCCGGTGTCAGCGGGGAGAACAGCTGATCGGACAACTGTTTAAACCTCCCACGCTGACACCGGATAGGGTGAAGTCGGCGCGGTAGATTTGAAGCAGCTGTCAGATCAGCTGTATCTCCCCGGGACACCGGCGGGAGATCAGCTGTGCCGGGAGGAGGAGATCTATGCCACTGATCTCCTCCTCCCAGCCGCCCCCAGAGGCAGCTGATTGGCTGCCGGGGCACCATAGTAATGTGAACGCATGCAGAGATTCTCTGCTGCGTTCACTTTATTATGGGCTGCTTTTGACTGCGTTTGCGTCTGCATGTCCTCTGCACGCAGACACAAACGCAAGTGTGAAGCCAGCCTTAGGGCAAGTTTGTTTTTTGCCTGTCGTCATAAGATCACACCCTAATGGGCATGATCTTTTATTAATTTTCTAGGCAGGCCCTCCCTGCTCTCCACGGCGCTGGCTGGGCATGAATGACGCAAATCGCGTCATTTCCAGGATCAGGTGACGTCAGTACACCTACGCCGCTCTTTCGGCTTCAAGCACCGCATTGCGCATGCGGTGCTTGAAGCAAAACATAGCGGCGTGGGTGTACTGACGTCAACCGACCGGAAATTACGCGAAATGACACAGTGGCAATTACCAAGCCCCATGGCCCTGACTGGACATAAAAAAGGGGGGATATTTACAGGAGATAAGAGTTTATAGTTTGTGACGCCAGCTGAGGTATCTGGCCAAGTATGGCCAGTGCTGTAAGGGAGGTCCCCAGGGGATAGGTGATGGAGCAGCAAGGTGGATTACTACCCTCAGCAGGAGCAGGCCCCTAAGGTTGTAGTAGATGATGATGTTGAAGATGATAGGAATTGTGGTAAGAAGAGGTGCAAGGAGGACGCAGAAAAGAAGCAAGGAGACAGTCTCTGTTCTTTACTTGTTTACGTTGTGTTGCAGTTCATCAACAGATCTTGGGTCGGTCTGTTCAGTCTGAGAAGAACTAGGGATCACTATGATGGATAGGTACATGACCTAACAGCTGACTTCTCCTTGGGATGAGGTTTTAGGTACTTTCCGCTGCCCAATGTGCCTCTTCCTTCCTTGTGGCTACTAGTAGGCAGGCATGTGACCCAGACTGGGTGAGACCCCAGACTCACACTGGTTCTCTAGCCCTTTGACATTCTCTGTCAGTGTGGCTACTGTGCTTGCAGCTCAGCAGCCTTCAGTTTACTGCTAGTCATGAAGTCTAGACAGCTTGGAGTCCTTCTGCAACTCGTGCTCTGCACAGCCCGAAGGCTATCAACAGACTCACTCTAACTCCTCTTTACCTCCCCTCTCTACTCACTACAGCTAAGTCCTCCCACAGAGTTTGGGAAGTGTGTGCATTCATAGGAAGTCCATCATAGGATACCAGAATTCTCCTCAGACATGGTATTAGGCCTCATTACTTTAACTACCACTGTGGCGACCAGACCGCAGGAGCGCCACACATCATGGAACATGTTGAGTTAGTGAATGCGAAGAGGTGTAGTAGAGGTAAATTAAAAAAACTAACCATTATGGAAGTGCCCTTATTTTGCAATTGCACTTGCAATTTATTTCTTTTTCTTTTTTTTTTTGCAGTACACTATGTGGCAGAATAAATGATGTCATCCAAAAACACAACTTGTCTTGCAAAAAACAAGCCTCATATGTCTATATTAATGGAAAAATAAAAAGTTGGCTCTTGGAAGAAGGGGAGGAAAAAACGAAAACTGAAAAGTACCCTGGGTGACGGTGTTAAGAGGCGAACTATGTTATTTTAGGTTAGATACAAGGTGTTGGGAACAACTTGGCTTGTTCATCCACAATTAGGTATTAGTAAAAAAGTAATACTAATTAGTTGGTTTCTGGAGTGCTTAATTGGTTTTAGATCTGTATCTTGAACAAAAAAATTACATGAAAATGATAAAATTCCTTAAGTAGGGTATACATCTTCTAAAGTATTTAGCTAATAAAAAAAACTGAATAGAGTTTACGGTAAGAGACAAATGAAATAAAAGTGATGCAATCTTCTTGAAATTTTAATGATGCTGTTATGAAGATTACAATGTAAAAATATTTGTCTCTTGGTGCCAACTTTTATTTTTTTCATGGGCCTTGTAGTAATGAGATGAAATTCTTCAGTATAACAGAACACATGGTTCTGCCTCATAAAGACTAATTATAGAGCAAGGAGACATTGGTGGTAGAAATGAACAGATTGAACGAGATTCTATTTTGCCAAATCCACCAGATTTTACCGGAAAAATCAGTTTGCAGTGTATCTGGAGAGATAAGAATAAACATAAGATGCAGAAAAAACAATATCCCTTCCCAGTTTACCTCCGCTGCCTACTGTCCGCCATACAGTCCTTGGGCAGATCTTCTGACCACCACTGCAGGTTGGGGCCACCAGGAATCTTCATGATGGGCCTATGCCTTCGCAGGGAAATCCGTGGCCTAGCTGTGGACAGAAATCCTGGTTTAAAGTACTCGTTATAATGTCATGGCGCTCATCCCACCAGCATGAAGAGGCTCTGGAGTTCAGCGGACGATAACGGTAAGTAAAGGCGGAGAGCACCTTCCCTGGGAGATCTTGCAGCAAAGGTGGCCAGGAGATTGGCTATGAGGTTCCGCAAAATGTCAATACCAAAATATACATATGTAATACCACAGGAAAGACCGCTAATTCAGCTAGTCGTTCTGAAGCTTAAACTCAGAATGATATTGCAAACAAAAGAAACAGGAGTTGGATGAAAGCTTAGTTTTTTTAATCACACAGGACAGAAAACTGTTCAGTTAACAGTCACCATCAAGGGACTGCTCATGCGGAGTATACAAAGTATAAAATTAAGTTAAAAAAAAGTTGTTACACAATGATACCTAAAGGGTACATACATAAAAATTGGCAAAAGGGCATAACAGTGTTCCCATTGGACACGTGATAATGCATATATATGAGTAAACTCAATACAACACCAAAATATCCAATGATGCAAATGATAGAAACATAATATGTCATACCCAAATTTCTAAAGTGTACCTCATTCACTGGTCAGCTAAGGAACTCAGCATTAATGTGAGAGGATACTCAAACCAACCACCATACTCCACCTATTGCATATACCCATATCAGTGTAAAACTGGACAGAGCAGAAAACCCTTCTAATGTAATGTAACCCTACAGCTGTTTCATAGACCAGATAAGATTCTTCATCAGGGGGCTAAAATGTACCAAGTGTTCCAGGAGAATGAAAGTCAATGTTGCCCCATCATACCCAAGTGCTCCTTTTATGCCCACTCCATGATCTCCATAGCGGAAGTGCCCTGGAAGCCGACGCATGTGCTGACAGTGGGTGGCCTGAGCCCGGGTCCGTGGCCCTGGTGGTCACTGAAAAAGAGGTTAAAAATTAAAAAAGATAAAACTCTTGACACCACCTGCGGTATCCGGTAATGATGCCGGCGCTGCTGCTGATCTCCGGGGATGATGAGGCAGCTAATTTGCAATGTTTCCTGTAGGTGGAACGGGATCCCTGGGGCAGTGATGGATAAATAGAGAACTCACACAGGGAGGCGGCTCGTCACGTGGAGTTGCAGGCTGACAGTCTGACAACAAGAGTATGGCTCCTCCGGTGCAGGCTAATAAACACACCACAAAGTCTTTGCCTCTGAACCAGGCTTTACTGGTGGCAGCAAACAGTCTTTACACATAGTCAATGGGTACCGCTGGCCTGGGTAGTCACCAGAGAACTAGGATGTTTTCCTGGGGACCCTCGGTGGTGTGCTTGCCTAGTCCTTTCATCTGTCCATGCTGCACTCTCCTCTTGTTCCTTCCTTGTGCTCCCGCGCACAGAGCCTTCCACCGGTCCCCATGGATCCTTGTGGATGGTTCTTATCTTGAGGCCTCCGGATCCTGAACGGGGCCTTAGGGGAATTATGTCGGGTGTGGGCCTAGACTCCTGAAGATGCCCATACCCTCTGGTTCTGCGGCTTGGGGATAGATGCCTGCACCACCTCGGAGCCGGTCCTCCGGTTTTGGACTGGATCCTTCTGGCCGGGAGATGTACTGGCATGGATTCGGGTGCACCTCAACACCCTAGGATCCCCTTCTTTCTCCGGGCCACCTGTACTGAGGTGACCTCCACTGCGCTTCTCGCAGGGTCCTCCTCCGACTTGTCTCTCTGACTGACTTTCCCACTCTCCACAGCTCACCTAAGCTTCTCACACCTGTTGCCTAACAATGGACTAACCTATTGGTTCCCTGACCTAAGGTGTGTGGATGCGTGTGGTGAGGGTCCCCTATTGACATCCCAGTTCCCTGGTCACAGGGGTACTACACACTCTGGTCTGGGTGCAGTAACCCTCCGTGGTGTCCTGACCAGTGGGGCACCACAGATCTCCTTTGGGGGGGCAGAGATTGATGCAAAACAAGTAGATCAGACATTGCATGATCCTTCCAACACCAATGGTGCACTTAGCGCCTGTCTATTGATTTAAAAACTAATTGTTTGTTGATAGACCCCCTTGAAGGGTAGGCAGCCACAACTGTCTTCCCTCCATCTGAGAAAAACGGTCCAATTATGCAGATCAGACTATTAGAGTTTGATCAGAGCCTGATCAGCGTGGGTTCAATTTTTCAGAGTGGGTTTAGGTGAAATGAAAAAAAAAGAAAAAAATTCTACACCTTCTCGATTTTTTCAGCCTGTAATCCGAATGCAGTCCAATTTTTTTCTCGAACCCATAGACTTCAATGGGCGAGTACCATCTTATCCTTGGAGGAAACTCGTACATGCTGCAATTTTTTTTTACTTTTCAAATCGGTCACTGAAAAACTTAGTTCATGTGCCCTGCTGTGACACCAGTGACTGTTAGATAGCAGATAGAGTGTGCTTCTTTTCTGTCCCTCAAGCTAGGGGTCTCTAGGATAATCCTTGTCCCCAAGGTTACCACTGAAGGTGGAGATGCTTGGGTCTCGTATCTTGTGAACCTCCTGGATATGACTTAGGCAGCTTTCACATAACGATTTTCGGTCATCCGATTGTATCCGTTTCAAAACGGATACAATCGGATCCGAAATCGGACCCCATGTTCCCCTATGGGAATCGGATGGGATCGGATGTGCCACTATTGGCATCCGAATTTGGCACCATCCGATCCCATCCGATTTAATCACGGGCACAAAATCGTAGCCTGCTACGATTTTGTATCCTTGACTCACATCGGACAGCATCGGATCACTGCTGATCCGAGGGCCCACAACATGGGAGCCTATGGACATCGGATCCGAGTTCACCTCGGATCCGATGTCGGCTCCGTACTGCCTGTCTTTCCCTGCTTCTTCTCCTCCATCTTCTTCCCTCTCCTATGCTATTCTGTGCCCTCGCTCCTCTATTTTGTGCCCCCGCTATTCTATCCTCATCTATCCCTATTCTGTCCCCTGTCCTCTCCCTGTGTGTAAAAAAAATAAAAAAACCTTCTCCTGGAGGATACATCACCTCTCACCGGCTCCAACGCTGCAGCACCATCAGGGCAGAAGAGCCTGTGATGATGTAAGAGACCCGGTCAGCTGACAGGTCATGTGACCGGATCTGTGACATCATCACAGGTCCTTCAGTCCTGATGGTGCTGCAGCGTTGGAGCCGGTGAGAGGTGATTTATACTCCGGGAGGAGGTTTTTTTATTTTTTACACACAGGGAGAGGACAGGGGACAGGATAGGGATAGATGAGGATAGAATAGCGGGGGCACAGCATATAGAATAGGAGAGGGCAGAAGATGGAGGAGGAGAAGCAGGGAAAGACAGGGGACCGCAGGATCCACGCGGATCCTGCATCGGATCGGATGGCTATTTGCCATCCGATTGCAGGGATCCGTGTGGATCCGTGCCTGTCCGTGGGATCCCCCTTCAAAGTCGGATCCCACGGACAGGCACAAAAACGTTATGTGAAACCAGCCTTACCTGGATTTTCATCCCCTCACCCTCCTCAGGGAGTGAAGGGGCAGAAGGGCAAGGAAAAACGCAGACAACTAAGGCAAGGCAACAGATAAAAAGGCTCAAGGATCTTCTGCAGTTGGTAGCTGTGCTGCTGCTAACGGAACAAACACCTCTGCTTAAAATTAATGAGTTCCTCTACTGTGATCAGAATAGAAATTCTATATCCAGCATGGAGAGAAGCCAGGGTTGGGTAGATATAGCGTAAGGGAGAGATAATCATAAGCTTCAGTTGGAATGAAGACTAAGAGTTTTCAGCCAACACGGAAGGGCCCCATAACCCTTTTTGTATAGAAGTACATCAGAAAGATAACAGTCAAGTGAGCTCAACAGAGGGTCTGCAATTGATTAAATGCTCAGACCTCTTGACCCCAAGTCCGCCAGAGGTGACATCAGGATGCGGCACACTCATAACAACTGCCGCATTGAATAAATTGGTCCAAGTGGTGTCCGTTTTTTTAGGACTTGAACCTAAAATATGATCGTGTAGGTGAGCCCTTAATATGGGTAAGCTGCAATGTCAGACACAGTTTATGTAGATGAGCAGTGCTGATTCTGAAAAAAAACTCCTAATTGAGGGGAGAGAAGCGTCCAGCCTCGTTTCTAACCTACACTATGCTACAACCGTAAACTCTTTTCTTTTTTTTCTTTAGCCTGAACCAGCAATAAAAATGATAAGTGAGCCCTGTAAATTACACTAGCAGGACTTTCTTTGTTAAATTATTTTCTAAATAAAAAAGGACTATAAAGCAAAATTAATTTTATTTTAATGTTCCGGGGAGACACCATGAAACAGATTATGAGACATAATACTGTATTATATACAACATCCCATATGTTCCTACATAGAAGTGCTGAATAGCCCGTCCTTCATTTTAGCTTTACACTGTAGCACTATTTCAATTAAGCCATTTAGACTCAGGATAGAATTAAACATATGTTTCCGCTCTTTAAAAATTGATTTTAGAAATATGGGAAATGGAGGGAAATGGTATTTCTTGAGACAAACACTGTTAATATGTGATCCCTATGCAGTGTTATTAGTGAATTTCTCTGCCAGGCTGTATCCATATCACTTGCTGAGTCTAACTGTGTAAGATCGATGCCACATGCCGGGGTGGGTACAGACAGTAAAGTCGACATTTTTGTAAACAAGAACAACATTAAGCCCGAAGCAGATAATTTTGTCTGCAGTGTCTCAGCCATGTCCCCTTGGTTTTATACTCAAAAACAATGGTCTTAGCTCATAAGACACTCTTGGACCTTAACCTCATAAGGACAACTTTATTTTTGCCCGATAGGTACAGCACATTTTCATTTTTTCATCAAGGCATTTTGAGATCAATATGTTAAAACTATTATTTTTTTACATCAATGTTGTCATATGAGGGCATATGGAAAGTCTCCATTGCCTTGGGTGTTTTGTGTTTATAGCATTCACTATGTGATTCATTTCGGTTAAATTCTGCATGGTTATTGCTATTGTGGCACCACTATGTGTGGTTGCCACAAATAGCATTTGTTTAATATCTTATGTAATGCTATGTCTGAGGAGAATTGGAGCTCCTTTTGCTGGAAGTCAGAAGTGAAGACATACTAACTGATCTCTAACCAGGAAGCTGAGCACTGAAGGCCTGGGTTGGGCTGTGACTCAGTCTCAGGATGGAGTGAGGGTTAATTACGGTGTAGTAAGAAACATTCTGTATATGCACAGGACCAGCACTATCTGACTGGCAGGAGGTAACCCACAGGAACTAAGAGGGAGTACTGGATAGCTAAAGGCACCAAGAAACCTAGAACACAAGAGAAGTCAGCAGGAAGGCCCTATTACTCAGCCAGCAGAGCTGGCTACAGTTCTCATCAGACTGGCTGGACCACTTGCCAGGTGGTGGTTGTACAATCCTAGACCTGCTACAGACACTTTCAGTAAAAAGGTAAAGCAAAGGTTGACTCCTACTGTTTACTGTCTCCACTTCACCTACCATCCTCACCCCCATCATCCCCCTGGGAGCCATCCCTGGTTGGAAAAGGTTAAACATCTGCACCGTTACTACCACCTATCTCCCAGGGACCCTCTGCAATGCCAGCCACATCTGGCAGATTATCAAAACTGGTGTCACAAACTTATCTTTTACTTTTATTTATTTCTCCATTTTTCAACCTCCCATTAGATGTGCGCTTAGGACCACAGTTGCTGGGTACGGCTACCGTGAACTGAACTTTTGCCCGGCTGCTGTGTAAACTGGCCTTAATTACCGACACACTCTTCCAGATTTATACTATAGTGACAGAAGTATGTGGACACCTGCACCAACAGTTGCTTTTATGACATCTGATTCCAAAATCATAGACATATTAATGGACTTTTTTTCCCCACTCTGCAGCATTAAAAGGAATCTAGCTGGTCCTCTATGCCCTCCAATTCAGCAGCATTCACATTTGTATGCCAAAATGCGCTGCCTAACCAGCCTTATGTAATATTATTTACTTACCTCAATTAAAAAAAAAAGGTTTTCAAAACTGTACTGATTAGCCCTTTGACTAGTCGATGGGGCATTGTTTCTCCAGACTAGTCGTCCCTCTTTTCACATCAAAATTTCCATGAGCCGGCATCATCACCAGCTCCTGGATATCTCGCGCATGCACATGGCTCACTCAGCAGCATCAAAGCGCCTCTGAAGCTGGGTGTATGCACCCCGGCTCACAGAGGTGCAGTGAACATGATTGCAAGAATAGCTTCTGCACTTTCACTCATGCATAGTGCACCTCTCTGAAGCCGGGACATGTACACCTAGCTTCAGAGATGCACTGACGCTGCTGAAATTATTCGTGTGCATGCACGAGATTTCCAGGAGCTGGCAATGACGGTTTGAATATATAGCCATGTATAATACTGTACAATAGAATAGGGATAGTGCATATATTTACATACACTGGGTGGGCACTTGGTTGTCTATTTAACCTTTGTTCTGTTCATTGAAAAAATGGTCCTTGGGCATCAGTTGGCATCAGTTTGAACAGATCAGTGCCTGTCTGTGTGATCCTTGAAATTCAAGGAACCAAAATTATGCAGTGTGAAGGCAGCCTTAGACAACCCCCTTTTCTTTCCCTATAAAAATAAAAAAGCTTATACTCACCTCCGGTGCTGGCACGGTTAACTATTTAACAGGATGTGAGGGCTATGGCTGCTGCTCTCTACCCGTTAATTACTTACAAGTCCAAAGGTGGGGAGAGGGAAGCCGGTGCTGAAAGGTTACGGAGCTCGCATGTCATAACAATGTCCTGGGAATTCTGGAACCACACAAGCAGCGAAGGTGAGTATAGGCTTTATTATTTTGAAGGGGAGAACATGGAAAAAGAGAAGCGGTTGTCCAAACAGTGGCCAACCCTTTTAACTAGGGATGAGCGAGTATATGGCCAGGTCATTGATGCACTTTCAAGACCTGGCAATCTGGCCAATCAGGTGGCTGATAGCAATCACATGGTTTGTGAAGTCTGGCCATCTGATTGGCTATCAGACTGGCAGGTCCTTGCCGCACATCGGAAGTGAGGTTTTCGGGTCGTGGTGCAGGCGTCGGAAGGTGAGTATGATGTTTTTTTCTATTTTTTAACAACTTTTCTTCACTTTTAGTGTACTTTCGGAGTGTATATATAGATACACTGCGAAAGTACTCGCATTTCAATCGGACTCGCTATACTCGCAACGAGTACCGGGACCTACTCGTTGTGAGTATAACGAGTCCGATTACTTCAGTACACGCTCATTGCTACTTTTAACCTTTTGGATTGACCGACAGCACTATAGTTGTTCAGTAATAAAATGAATCTGCTAACATACAAATTGCCCAATAATGGTGTACATAGTATACTGCAAGAAAAAAAAAAATTGATGAAAAATTCAATTTTTTTTGTTCATTCTGCAAACTAAAAACTTCTTGGTCCTAAAAGGGTGAAAATACTGAAGTGTAACGGAAAAGTACGATAAACAGAAGAACTTTTTTTTAAACTTATCTTTTAAAAACATATAATCATTAAATGTGTCAGCTGTGATAATGAGATTGAATGTCAGAAAAACACAGAAAACGGGAAATAGTGAATCAGCACTGGCGCAGAAAATGATTAATGTTCCTTAATAAGTAAGAAATGAATCAACCATGATGAAACTAATCATAAATCATTATTTACAATAAAATGTGTTACTCTTTCCTCACATCTAATGCATATCATCGTAGAAACCAAAACCCTAAAAATATAAAAATAAATAATATAGCATAAAATATAAAATATATGGGATAAAATTGCCTTTGAGGGCAAAGGTTAGTTAATTATTAGAAATACTAATAATGGTAATGATGAAGACAACTACAGGGTGGGCCATTTATATGGGTGCACCTAAATAAAAGGGGAACGGTTGGTGATATCAACTTCCTGTTTGTGGCACATTAGTATATGGGAGGGGAAAACTTTTCCAGATGGGTGGTGACCATGGCGGCCATTTTGAAGTCGGCCATTTTGGATCCAACTTTGTTTTTTTCAATGGCCCACCCGGCAATTGGGCCATTTATATGGATACACCTAAATAAAATGGGAATGAATGGTGATATCAACTTGTAAATAACTCATGAGAGAATAAGGTTACGTTAAAACTAAGCACACCATTGTTTTTCTTATGATATTCTCAATAAGTTTGATGTATCACATGACCCTCTTCCCATTGAAAAAAAATAAAGTTGGATCCAAAATGGCTGCCACGGTCACCACCCATCTGGAAAAGTTTCCTTCCCCCCCACAAAAATTGTGCTGAAAAGTGCCCCCCTCGGCTTATACTCGAGTCACAGTGTACAGGCTCAGTGGGGGGAAGTGGTGATCAGGAGCTGGAGGAGGTGGCGGGAGGCTGCAGTAGGAGCAGGTGGTCACGTGCCCCCGCTCATTAGTGCAATGCAATATGCACTGCATCTCCCTGTCCATCAGCAGTGAGGGGAGCGGTGCATATTACATTGCACTATGTAAGCGCCCCCTATCAGGGTATATATACAGGCCCCCCTTGCTGCCACACACCTTTAAAATAATAAATCATTCATTCTTACCCTCCATCGCTCTGTCACCGCGCATCCTCTGGTTTTCTTCCTGCTTGTACCCAGCGTCTTGTGGCCGATGCAGAAGCAATGACGTCATCGCTGCTGCGCCCCCCACTGGAAAAGAAGCCGGGTACAAGCAGGAAGAAGCATGAAGACCGGAGGACGCGTGGTGACAGAGCGACAGAGGGTGAGAATGAATGATTTATTATTTTAAAGGTGTGCTGCTGCACAGGAAGCCTGTATACCACTGATGGAGGGGCCTGTATATACCACTGATGGAGAGGCCTGTATATACCACTGATGGAGAGGCTGTATTCCACTGATGGGGGCTATAACCTCTGATGGTGGGGAACTGTATACCAGTGATGGAGGTCCTATATACCAGTGATGGGGATTATATACCTGTAATAGGGGGCCATTTATCATGATGAGAGGGGCTGTATACCGTGATGAGAGTCTGCTTCATTTCCCCTCTAGGTTTATACTTGAGTCAATACGTTTCCCTAGTTTTGAAAGGTAAAATTAGGGGCCTTGGCTTATTCTCGGGTCGGCTTATACTTGTGTATATACGGTACTTCTGGTATTGCAGAGAGATGGGGCACCATTGCTCCCAGTAATTATGCTGTTCAGGGACCCCAGGATGCCGGGTTTCCTGATGTTAGCAGGTGCCAGCGGGTATGGCTCCATCAGCCAGGTGGTGGGAGGTGAACTCAACTTCCCTTTCCTCCCCTTCTCCTCTTTGAACTGAGGGTGGAGATTGGGTGCTGCCTCAGTGATGTCAGGTGATCTGATAAGCAGATTTAAACCTGCAATATCAGTGTTGTGTTATTTCAGTTGTGTTTGGGTGGTAGTGGTTAGTTTTTGGTGTGCTTCTCAGGTGGGTTCTTTGTTATGACTTCTGCTCTTGGCTTGTCTCTATTTTCCTTGCTTTGTTTTGGTGTGCACTGCCTCTTTTGGTTTACTGATGTGTTTAATCCGGCAGTTGCTTGTGTGACCGGTCACCAGCCACCACGCCACTTGCTGCCTGGGAAGAGCTCTGGCAAATTCTTACCTTTCCTAGACCAGGTGAGAAGGTGAGAAGTACTCCGGCCCTTAAGAGTGCACAGTAGCATGACAGCTAGCACAAAGCGTGACTGGCATACTGCACCTGCTGACTTGCAGCCCGATCAATCCACCACTACCCTCCATTACACCTCTATGAGCAGTACTTGGCACAATATACTTGAATCACTATGTTCAAACATTGACAGAATTTCATTCATTTAACAAACTATTACATTAATTATTTCAAAGAAGCATATTTATTAATTACAAGTACCTGAATACTGGTCAGCTAGAATCTGTTAATGGAGAATCCTTGGCACTACAGTCTGACGCTGATCAGGGCCTTTGAGGCAGAAAAGTGTTGTTGTCAACAACTTTTATGCACTATGAACCTTAGAAATCAGTGACCCCATAGAGGAAGTGCTGATGCTGGTGATTGGCTACAGAGGTCAGGTGACTGAGACAAGATGTCATTGGTTATTCCTAGAATGACATCCCATTTTAGTCAGCTCATCGCTGCAGCCAATCACCAGCATGTTTTTGACACGCCCCAGGGCCGTGGAGTACCCGGTTCTGGGCGTTGAGTTACTAGGGGTGACTCGGGGCCTGCTGCCCGGTCCCTTGGCCCTAGTGGTCACTGAAAAGGGGAACAGTCAATAAAAATAATAAAAATAGTGACTCATGACGCCACCTACGGCTCTGGTAATGTTAACGACACTGCGGAATAGACCTCCGATGTGATGGTGAAGCAGCAAGATGGTTTCCCTCCCCGTAGGTGGAGCGGGATCCCCGAGGCAGTAGTGGATGATGGGAGATGTAGAACAGTCTTTTATTTACACAGACACACAGCTACACTGGTCGGTGGCTCCTCAGGCACAGGTGAATAAAGTACAACACACAGTTTGTAACTCTGAACGGGTTTACTGGCAGTTCTTCAAACACAGTCTTTTCGGGTCTGCCTGGCCTGGATAGTTGCTGGAAATTAGGATGCTGCGCTTGGGTCCCTCGGTGGAATGCCTTCTGTTCCTGTCCGGTCCCTTCCTGCTCTCTCTCCTGTCTCCCTCAGCGCCTCCGCACACAGAGCCTGAAGCCAGCTCCCTCGGATCCTCTCTATCTGAGCGACTACACTCCGAGCCCTCGGGATCCTATACGGTGCCTTTTTCTGGGTGTGCCGGGTGTCGGACACGACTCCCTAAAGAAGCTTGGGCCTCCGGTTCGGCGGACTGCACTGCTCTCGGAGCCGGTCCTCGATTCCGGGACTGAACCCCTCCGGCTGGTAGTCATACCATGTCCAGATTCGGGCGCACCACAACACCTGGTGCCCCTAAGGTCCATTCTGTCCTGACGGCTCCTCAGCCGTTGCGTACTCCTTGCTCCCCAATGGAGTTCTTCCTCACTCTAACTGTCTAATGCTCCTCCCACCCACACACTCTTCCACTCTGTCATTCCTCCCATGGGACTGGGTCTTCCCTACAGCGGGTCCACCCACGATCCCCTACCTAGGGTGTGTGTGGATGCGTGTCATGAGGGTCCCTTATGCAGCATCCCAGTTCCTCAGCCACAGGAATACTGCACACTCTTTTATGGGTGCAGTACCCCTCTGTGGCAACCTAACCAGTGGGCCACATTTGCATTATATTTTATAAAGAAATGATTACATAATTATTTAAATTAAAAATCACAAAGAAGTAAAACTAATGCAGTACATTTGTTTGTTGTAGCAACAAAAAATGTAATTATAATGTGTTTATGTAAGAAACACGGCAAATAATTGTGATATAATTCAATATATCCACTTGATTAAAAGAATCCAGACGTCCACAGTAACCAATTATAATATTTACTAGATGGGTGCCCGATGCACAATGCATCGGGATTCTAGCAGAGCGAGTCTCTGACTCGCAATGGCCGCTTCGCGGCCAATGCTTCGCGCTGCTAAGGCGACTCGCCATGCCCGCTGCGCGGGCATAGCGAGTCGCCTTAGAGCGACTCGCAATGGCCGCTTCGCGGCCAATGCTTCGACTCGCCATGCCCGCTGCGCGGGCATAGCGACTCGCCGGCTCGCAATGGCCGCTGCGCGGCCAATGCTTCGTTCGTATCCACATGACGACAAAGGGGCACTCGCAGCATTCGCAATTATATAATAGATGTTAGCAGTAAATTACAGACAGGCTGATATGCTCAGAAGAGGAGAGATACAATAAGGTGCATGAAATATCCACTCACATTTATTTGTTACTTTACAAACTATTTACACCGTTTGTTTTGCTTAAATGCATCTAAAAAAATGAACGTTGCATACTTGAATAATAACATCCTCCTGTTACGTTTCTACATCTTATACCTGTCATGATATTAACTAGCGGATATTGGGTTAATCTGCAGGTTAATCTGTCAACAGAAATTTGCTATGTGCTCTGAAAACAGCATGCTTCAAGGGTTAACATGCCAATTGTCCAGATGTATCTCTTTTCGCTCTGTGTGTGATTGTTTAGCTGGAATGTTTGTAGATTATCATGGCCGGACTAGGGCAGCTAGAGGTCAGCTAGTTCCGTACACCCCTGCTGTGATTAGCAACTCTCTGTCTATAGACGTTGTACCTAGAGAGTCTGCTATGGGCGGGGTTTGCTTTCTGAGCTCTGCTGCATGGCATCTCAGATTTGCTGCAGCCAGTAATCTAAGCGATACATCGTTGGATTCAGAATCTCTTTGCCTACAGCACATTGCACTCAGATGAGGTAGCCCAAGCCTGCTGGCAGATTCCCTTTAAGTTCAGCACCACTGACAGCACTGACAACTCCTCAGCTGTCACTTTCCTCTAGTTATTGTGGGGTTTAATACAACAGCAAACATGACACACTGACTTTCCTAAAAACATATTGTTGTCATTAATAATATACCATCTCCTGTATGGACATGTTAAGGGAACATCATGATGACTTATTTTTATCTAAACCAGGCTTAAGCCCCAGTAGACATTAGATAAAGTTCGTCTGACAGCTTTAGCCCCCGTCACACTAAGCGAGATTGCTAGCGAGATCGCTCCTGAGTCACAAGTTTGGTGACGCTACAGCGACCTCGCCGGCGATCTTGCTATGTTTGACACTTAGCAGCGACCAGTCCCCTGCTGTGAGATCGCTGGTCCTGTCAGAGTCGCCTGGACCATTTTTTGATCGTTGGGCTCCCGCTGGGCAGCATGCAACGACCTCAATACTACAGATCTGAGAAACAGGGTCCCAACGACCTCCGTATCATACCGGATCGTTGTTGCGTCGCTGGTGAGATCTGACTGTTTGACATCTTACCAGTGATCCCGACAGTGACGCACCAGCGATCCTTACCAGGTCGTATCATTGTCGGGATCGCTGGTGTGTCGCCAATTGTGACGGTACCCTTACTCTTCTGTCTTTCCAAACATAGGAACACTTCCTCTGCTGAGAGAGCCGCTGCCAGATATGTTTATCTCAAAGAGATCGAAAGGATCAGCAATCCGCAATCAGACATGCTGCGTCCTTAACGCTCCAGATGATCAATTGTTTAGGCCCCTATCCACATTACACTGTATGCCAAACCCTGACACAATCAGAATTTTTGGTTTTAGAAATGCAGGAAAGAAGAGAAAGCCTCAGCCACCCACTCCAGGCTCTTAATATACAAGGTCTATATACAGTGAGCTGCTAATCACAGCATGGGGCTAGCTAACCTTTAGCTGACCTAGTTCAGCAATAATAACCTCTTTTAGCTAGAACATACATTGCAGGTAACAGTACACAGCGTGATAAGAGATGCTTTGCTGAAATGTGTGTTAACCTCTGCAGCATTCTACATATCAAAACCCTGCTGACAGATTCATTTAACCGGTCACTCACCAGCCGGTCCAAATGCTCACAAATTTCCTATAGTAATTTTCTATTCCATTGTAATCATGGTTGAATATGAAAAGGGTTTTCTCAATTATACTGTATATATAAAAAAATGGACTTGAGGTGAAATGAGATAAAATAATAAAAGAGGCATTTCTTACACCTCTGCCATGGTTCCCCACCACTATGTGTGTACTCGGCTGCAGTGATGGCATGCTATATACAATGTCTGCTGCAGCTATAATGGTATGTGTTTTTTTTTTAACTGAGGCTTTGTTCACAGAGAACCACAACTTACATTAAAAAGAATCTGTCATTGGTAAAAATGGCATTAACTTGCAGATATTGGGTTAATCTGCAGGTTAATAGCATTCTGAACTTGGAGCAACTCACTGCTGGAGGAAAGAACTTCATTCCTTCGGGGAACTGTTAAAGTGAACCTGTCCCCTGATTTGGGTGTGTGAAAGTAAAGGTGCCTCACTGAGCAGCGCAAGTGCTGCATTTTAAGAAGATGGCTATTATGCTTTGACTCCCCTTGTACACCTAATAAATAGGTTTTAAAAACTCCCCGCCCTGTATTATAATTACCTGATTCCTGTCCGATGGGATTGATTGCAGTTCAGTCTGTCCTGCCTGTCCTCACCATTTGAAAGCCTCTCCTTGCCGTCCATACCGCCTCTCTACACTGTCCATCCTGCCTCTCCTCGCTGTCTGACATCCTCTCCTCAATGTCCGACCCACCTCTCCTTGCCATCCAACAGCCTCTTTTTACTGTCCGTCCTGCCTCTCCTCATCATCCAACAGCCTCTTTTTACTGTCCGTCCTGCCTCTCCTCATCATCCAACAGCCTCTTTTTGCTGTCCGTCCTGCCTCTCCACACTGTCCGACCAGCTTCGCCTCATTGTGCACTCCACCTCTCGTCACTGTCTGTCCTGCCTTTCCTCGATGTCTGACAGCCTCTACTTCTGAGTGACATCTGAATCATGCACCTGTGCAGAGGCTTCCCTGTATCGTGCAGGCACACTGTGCACTTTTGGAGAGGTATTAGCAGTACAAGTGTGGCGCCCCTGCAAACCGGTCGCCACTAGATGGCGCAGCAGCCAGGATTGGTAAGTCGGTCTCCCCACACAAACACCCAACTTCTTCCCCCCCCCGATCCTAATTCTAGATACTCGATGTCCAGCAATGGGATAGCAGGAGGAGCCAGGTGGAGGGTGGAGAGATAGAGAAGAACCCGGATAGGGGAGGTTATAAAAGGACAGACAACACCAAGTTCTGGAGCAGTCAGTTAAGCAGTGTAGAAGTGGAGTAAAGTAGTGAAGGAGAGACAAGACCAGACAAACACAGACAAAGACAGACCAGTCAGAAGGAGAGGCGAGACCATCATACAGGACTAAGAGAACCCGGACCTGGCGGCCTATGCCACTATGGGGCTTGCACGCGTCCAAGTCTGTAAAAACCCAGGTGGAAGACAGAAGGAGTCTATGATGTGCCCGAGTTAGTGGGGGCACTGAGGGACTAGGCCAGAACCAGAGTGTCGGCTCTGCTGAAGTGGCCAGGACTCTGCATGCGCCAACCACAAACCCCGGCGGGTGCATGGTCTTTATGTCCCCAGACCCAATCTCTGCCTCAGTGAAAGGAAGGCCGTTGTATTAGGGATAGGGACCCATAAAGTCACCCACTGAAAGCCCATGACCACTAGACCGTAGCTAGCGTGCGGACAGACTGAAAAGGCCCAAAAGAGACATGAAAGTGGGTAATACAGACAAACCATCTCCGCTGCTTAGACCACACCAGAGCCACTTGTAAACTACTGTAACTGTACCATCTGCAAAGGAAAAGTGTAAACCCGGTAAAAGCTTGATACTGTCTCAAACTGTGTTTCTTGCACCTGAGAGGAGGTAGACTGATTTGTGAATCGGCAGCGGGAGACTGCCTGTGATTGTGAACTCTGCATCCCTGCCCATCCATAGACTTCACGGTTGCCCAGGGATCAGTCCTAGCCGTGGAAGGTTCAACATGCTTGCTGTTACTCCCATCATGCCCGGAGGTTCCGACTGCAGCTGCAGGACCTAATGACCCGGCAGCCAATACCGGAAGGTGGGGGATTCCAAGTTCCTCAGCCACACTGTGCCTGGAGGCAAAGCAATGCATAGAGCCCAGGAGCAGCCGCCCCAGACTTGGGGCTGATAAAGGACTCGTGTTGCCTGTCATACAGCACCTAGCAGGATAGGGAGAGGGCCAGAAGCTTAATTTACACAGCAGCAAGTACTCACAAAAGAGCGCAGCAAGGAGGCCTCAGGACTTGCCGGGTGTGGAGAACCTGGTGTTGCTTTTGGGTGAATGGAATCAGTTTACCAGCTGCCAGTACTACCAATGCACCAGTAAAGGACTGAGGAACCTACAAACCGTGAGTCTGTCTGTTGCTTTGAGCCCGCCATCCTGCACCATACAACATTACTACATCCACTGCCCTGGGAAATCGCTCCACACGTGGGGAGCCGCTCCATCCCAGCTGCCTGTCCATCATCCCCAGAGGTTCTGCAGCAGCGGTGGCCACTAATAGCCACATACCTCGGGTGGCATCATAAATAACTCCCTTAATTATCATCCCTTCTCTCTATCACACCAGAAGAATCCCCCTTTTTAAAGCTACCCCCAAAGCCACGGAACCGGGTCTCGACCCCTGTGACTCCCTGGATCTGTATGATAGCCCAGTTTTGAGTATCCCATACCCTGGGGTGGGTCACGGTAAGGCGAGGCAGGTCGGACAACAAGGAGAGGTGGGATGGACTGCGAGGAGAGGTGCAACGGACAGTGAGAAGGGTGGGACGAACTAAACTGCAATCAAGCTTATCAGACTGAAAACAGGTAATTATAACACAGGTAGGAAGTTTTTAAAACTTATTTATTAGGTGAACAGGGGAAGTCAAGGAATAATAGCCACCTTTTTAAAATACAGCATAGGCCTTGATGAAGGTGGCACTTTTAATTTCACACATCCAAATCTGGTGACAGATTCACTTTAAGCTTCCAGCTATTGGGGTGGCCCCAGTATGGCTTCAGTCTCCCATAGGTTGATCATGTAATACAGAGCCAGCTGCCACTCAGTGATGGGGTTTGGTTACAGCTGCCATTCACTATTCACTGAGCTATTTGATTTAAAGTCAAAGTCCTTCGTTAGGTCCATTTGTATCTGGTGAATGTTTTGGATAATAAATGCAGAGACATTGTCAGATTTTGCAAAAATAGATTAGTTACAAAAGTGCTCTGCACATGGCCTTAGAGCAGTGGCGGACCTTGAGCTTGGAGGGCCCTGGTGCAGCGGCTGCATCTTGCATGACTCACCCGAACAACCCCTGCCTCTCTAAATTGGCGCACGTCAGCATCTTGTGTTTCTATGCAGCTGATGCGCTCCTCTCCAGAGAGGCAGGGGCCATTCCAGGTGAGTCATGCAAGATGTATGCGAGATACTCACATACATCTTGCATAGTGTGTTTCCACCCATAGGAGCAAATCTGCATTAACCATTAGCAGCCACTAAATGGAGCTGTTCTGCTCTGTGCAATAAGGAGCTGCTAACAAAAAAGCACAAAAGCGTCTTAGGTCGGCTTCACACCACGTTTTATTCGGGTCCGGGGCTGTCCGATGTGAACCTGACAGACCCGGACCCGATTTTGGACATAATGTGGCCCTATCGTGCCAGCTAGGGCCGGATGGCAGTGATTTGCCATCCGGTTTTGTTCCTGTCCGGCAGCATCAGGCTGCATTCGATTTTTGCCCTGGACACAAAATTGGAGCTTGCAGCATTTTTGTGTCTGGGGCAAAAAGTTAAACAAAACTGGACCCAACCGGATACACCCACATCCGGCACCCAATAATATGGGAGTCTATGGGCGCCGAACCCGACAGAAAATCTGTCCGGTTCCTGGACGTCGGGTGCTGAAGCTCAGTGCCACCTGGCGCTGAACTTCAGCACCTGGAGAGCTCCCCGCTGAGATTTCAGAACCGCGGCTAGCTCCCACTAGCCACGATTTTGAAATTTCAGGACCTGGACAGCAGCAGCAGCCGCAACAGAATCAAAGGGCACATTTGCCCTTCTTTTCTGTTCTGTCCAGAGCTGTCGGCTCTGTCGGGTGCATCCAGCAAAACACCGGACACAGCCTGACAGCTCCAAAACTGTGGTGTGAAGCCGGCCTTACCCAGTAGACATAGAGAAAATGGACAACAGTTAGACGCTCACCTTGTATGGTCGTGCCACACAACCAATATGAAAGCGTGCATGAGGCACCCCCAGGCCGTGGGGTGCTCAGGAACTGGATCGCTGCTGCTATCACTGGGGAATCACGGGGGTCGTGACCCGATCCTGTGGCCTGGGCGTCAGTGGAAAAAGGGGATATGTACAGGGAAGGTTGTCATGACGTCATCCCTGGTATGTGGTCAGGGTGACTACCGCTGCTGTATTCCTGCTTGGGACGGTGATGAGGGGCAGTGTAGATAGGAAGCCCTCCACGAGTAGGGCTGGGTGTCCCCAAAGCAGGTGTAGTGTGAGGGCTGTGTAGTCTAGTGGCTGCACCGGTTCCTCCTCTACAGCTTCTTCCAGCCAGCACACAAGGGATAGCAGGGATGTGGCTCCGCAGGTGGAGGAGACTGCAGCGGCACAGTAAGGAACAGTCTCAGGCACTTTTGAGCTAACCGGTTACTTTACTGGTCAAGTTCTTAGCGAATAGGTTACAGTTCACAGTTCTCAGTCTTAGTTTTTACACCTATCCGGGCACCTGGGTTCTACTGCAGCTCTGACGGTTCCTCTGCGTTCTCTTCCCTCAAAGTACCTTTAAGGCCCTGCTTGTCTTTCTCTCACTGTCCTCGCTCATGGGTTTGGTCTGGCCATCACATGCTCTTTAGTGATGCGTCCCTCTGCTTTAGGGCCACTAGCCCTAGTACGATGACTGTGCTCCTACTCCGTGGTGGTAGGGAGGTCGCGGGTCATAGAGTCCCCGCACCACGCCGGTGTGTCTTGTGATTAGGGTCTTAGAGTCTCCCTGGTCATCTCTACAGAGTCATCTCTTTGGTTGTCTTGGCCTAGCCCTCCAGTGACCCAGGTGTAATTTGGGCTCACCAGGCTACTTCTGTCTCTCTGGTTGTCAGCTCTGGGTCCTCCGGCCAGCTATATTAGTGATGGCTGCCAGGCCCGTTGTTCTCCCACTATTCTGTAGTGTTCAGCTGTAGGGTGTGTCTGTTTGCGATGCTTCTTCTTTCGCCTTACTCTCTAGAGCGAGATTTCTCCTTTGGGTAACTGCCTCCAAAGTTCTGCGTCCTCCAGGGAACCTCTCCTCCTGGGAATCCACCCCTCCAACTTAGTGTTCGAGTGTTTTTAGTACTGTTCCTGCACCCCTTTTTCAGGGTTCTACCTCTCTCTCCACCCACACTTCTCTAAACTCCTGCCACCCCTTGCCCTACAGTCAGTGGCTTAGGATCGGAGTGTGTCGGTGTGTGGATGTGTTTAAGTCAACCGTCTTCCTCGTCTGGCTGCAGTTCACCCTGTGGCCGGCCTGGTCGCAGGGGCGCCAAATGCAAAATGTGCAAACATCTGCTGCAGGATCCACATATACGATGGCAAGCCGAAGATTCAGGAGCCAGATGAAATATGTGAATAAAGATCTATGCTGCTGACATGACATGATTGAAATGACATGACATGATTCAGAAATATTAGTATTAAAAATAGTGATTTATTTGATGTATTTCAAAGTGTGTCCCCACTTCTTCCTCAGGAATTTCACGGATTGATCTTTATTAGGGATGGGTGAGCATGATTGCTGGTACTCGGTGCTCGTCCGAGCATCTCAGTACTCCAGATGCTCGGAGGTCACCGAGTAGCGGCAAGATGCTTGGCTCCCCCTCCTTGCATGTTGGCGCTCTTTACAGAGCCAGCCCACATGCAGGGATTGGCTGCCACACACTGTAATGCCACAGCCATGTTGGTTGTGGCATTACAGTGATTGGCTGGCAGCACACAGTCATCAGGTCTACATCACACCTGACAGCGCTGTGCTCATCACTGCTCCAGTGTGTACTTTCACTTTGGCAGTGCAGGAACATATAGAAAAAGGTGTAGAATCCGGTGCCACAAAATTCCTTTTTATTTTCAAAAGTTTTAAAAATCACACATGCTCCAGAGGAGCTCCTGGACGCGTTTCGTGGGTCTAGCCCACTTAATCGTCAGGAACATACACTGCCAAAGGCCAGGTTCACACATACAAATCCGTTTTTTTAATCCCTTAGAAAAATGCATTCCGTTTTCTAAGGGTGCCAATAGTGTCCCCTGGGGTCCAGGACATTTTTTGGAATTTTTGGGAATTAGTCATTTTTTCCCAAAAAATGCATGCGTTAACGGATAGTGCCCATATGTGCCATGCGTTAACGCATGCGTCTCCCATAGGGCCTCATGTTAAAAAAACACATGCGTTTTTTGAAAGGACGCCAAAAACGTTGCTAGCAGCGTTTTTGGGCTGCTGCATAAAAACACATGCATTTTTGAAAAACGCATATGCACATGCGTTAACGGACATCTGTTTTTGGACTTTGAAAAAAAAAATGCCCAAAATGTTCCCAAAAACGGATTTAGCCCAAAAACGAATGGTATGTGTGACCCTGGCTAAAGTGAAATGAAAAAAAGCAACAGTATGAAAATAGAAAAAAAAAAAATATACTCACCTGTCTGCCGCCTGTCCCGCAATGCGAGGCTTCCAATCTCCGCTCATCGCAGGACCTGAATCAGCTGCCCACGGGAAGCTGATCAGCTGATGTGTCATGTCATAGCAACAGCTGATTCATTTAAATCGCCCGCCAATACCGCTCAGCTGATGTGATTGGTTAAGCTGGCCAGTGGTCGACCAATCAGCTGATGCTGTCAGGTGTTTGGTTTAGCAGGCAAACTGATCAGATGATGTTGGATCCGGATTGGACGTCGTGGGACCCTCGAGCCTGGACTATGTCTGAGGGGGGTATCTTTTCTTTAATAAAGATGGAGTCACTAATTGTATTGTGTTTTATTTCTAATAAAAATATTTTTCTTTTTGCTGTATTTTTGTAATTATTAGAAATTCATGGTGGTCATGTCTAGTATTGGCGTGACCCCATGAACTTCAGGCTAACCCGGTTATTACCCAGCGAGCCACCCGGCAACAGGGCCACTGGAAGAGTCCTATACAGCGCCAGAAGAAGGCGCTCCTGTGAACATGCCATTTTCTGGGGTGGCTGCGGACTGCGATTCGCAGCGGGGAAGGGAGGGCAGAAAACTTGGGCAGATTCCAGCTCCCAGCTGCCTAGTTGTACCTCCCTGGACACAAAAATAGGGCGAAGTCCCACAGTTTTTTTTACATTATTTCATGAAATAATTAAAAAAAAGGGCTTTCCTATATTTTTGGTTCCCAGCTGGGTACAACTAGGCAGCTAGGGGTTGGGGGCAGCTCATACCTGCCTGCTGTAACTAGCTGGCATACAAAAACATGGTGAAGCCCACGTCATTTTTTAATTTATTTTTTTGTAAAAAAACTTAAAAAAGGGCTTCCCTGGATTTTTCATTGCCAGTGAAGGTAACACCAAGCAGTGGGGGTTAGCAGCCAGCAGCAGCTTGGGTTACCCTTAGCTGGCAATAGAAAATGCAGCGGGAGCCCACACCCTAGGGTTAACCCCTAACTGTAGGGTTAGGGTTGTGTGTTTGGGGTTTATTTATATTTTTTTTTATTATTTTTTAATGAATATAAAAAAAAAATCAACATCGGCAAAACGGTAAGTATGGTTTAATTAAAGGGACACTGTCACCAGGTTTTTGCGATCTCATCTGACAGCAGCATAGTGTAGAGAAAGAGACCCTGATTCCAGCGATGTGTCACTTACTGGGATGCTCAGTGTAGTGTTGATAAGATCACTGTTTAATCAGCTGTAGATTATCATTAAAGGACTACTCAAATAGTCCAGCACATTCATTTACTGCTAAATCTGAAGCTGAGAAAACAGTACTTTTATGAAAATAACAGCAAACAGCTCAGTAAATGATACATTGCTGGAATCAGGGTCTCTACATTATGCTGCTCTCAGATGGGATGGAAAAAACCTGTGACAGTTTCCCTTTTAGAAAAATAAAGTAATACTGTCTTTATTTCAAATAAAATACTTTACACTGGTTGTCTATGTTTTATTTCACTTTTTGACTATGGGGTTAGTAATGGGGGCATCTTATAGATGCAATGTTCAGAAAAAACACAGCACTCACCGGGACTACAAAAAGCCGTGTCCTTTAATGCAGGGTTTGCATAACAAAGTGCAGGGAGGGGGTACCGAGGTGACGACGGCACCGTTTCGGGCTCTCGCCCTTCTACGGGTCACTAAGTGAGAGCCCGAAACGGTGCCGTCGTCACCTTGGTACCCCCTCCCTGCACTTTGTTATGCAAACCCTGCATTAAAGGACACCGCTTTTTGTAGTCCCGGTGAGTGCCGTGTTTTTTCTGAACTTTGTTTCTAGACTGTGTTCTTTGTCTTCCACTGGCACCCCGGGTGAACACTGGGTCTCCAGTCCGTATTTGCCTCCTAATTTGGAGTTCCTTGTTGGTGGTGCCCTCTTTCCTTCTATATAGTTTCCATCTTATAGATGCCTCTCCATAACTAACCTGGGCTTGATGTCACCTGTCTTAATAAGGTGATATCAACCCCATAACCTCGCTGCCACCGCTACAGGGCAGTGTGGCAGAGCGAGGCTAAGCGCCAGATCTGGCACGCCCATGGATGCACCATTTCTGGGATGGCTGAGGGCTCTTTTCAGCCTCGGAGGGGGCCAATATTGTTGGTCACTTTCCAGGCTATTAATGCTAGTCCCCAGGTGTCTGCTTAGCCTTTGCTAGCTGTTAAAATAGGTGGGACCCCAAGCTATGTTTTTCAGGGAGTTCCCAATTTTATTAGCCAGTAAAGGCTAAATATTCATCTGGGGACTGATATAAATAGACTGGGAAACTCCATGGGAAATATCACCTTCCCAGGTTTTTAACATCGGCCCCAACTGTATGCTTAGCCTTTGCTAGACTTAAAATTTACGGGGGACCCCAAGCCATTTTTTTTTTATGTTTTTAAATTTTTTTTTTTCTTTTTTAACATCAACAGTTTCGCAAGTGAGTATGAGCCCTCACCGATTTTGTCCAGTTTTTCACAGTGCATTAAATCGGAGACTGCAGCGGTTTTGGGCTCTGTTGAAAAAAAATCGGACAGTCTATGGGCGCTGGATCTATGAAGAAATCTGATTGTTTCCTGGATCCGATTTTTTGCACAGAGCATGCTTGGAAATCCTGTCGTGCTTCTTCAGCAAACGAATCCTGCTAAAAACAGTAAATGTGGCGTAATACACAACATTGTTAACAGCAGTGACCTGGGAGTCAGAAATGCTTACAGGGGTCTTCCCCATGCTGTTCCCATGTCATTTGAATACTGTTAGTGTGGCGCCCCGCAACGAGTGCGTCACAGGAGGGTATTGCAGCCACAAATGCAGCCGCAATATCCTCTGACTCAGCAATGATCCGGTTAACATAGAGATCCAACCCAACATGCAACACCTAGAACAGGGGACCAATCATAGGTCCTGGTGGGTGGAGTGTTAGGGTAGTGTAGCAGAACACACAATAATCTAGACAGATGAGTAAGAGTCTGGAATCTAGAGCAGAGCCTAGAACACAGAACTTGGAGAGGAGCGGGGGCTCTGCACCCCGTGCGGGCCCCTGGGCCGTCACCGGTCGGGTGTCAGCACCTGAGGCCTTAACCACCGGGATTGGGCATTTCTACACGGGTTCCCAAAAGACTCCCGTGCCCACAACTCACAGCCGGTTCACTGGTACCGAAGCTGGCAGCAGTTCACCTCTGCCACGCGAACCAGAAGAGTGGAGGATCAGCTTTACAGGAGCACCCCACCACCAGTCAGTTTCCAGTCGTCTAACCAGCGGTGTACCCACTGAGGGATCCAAGGCTCCCCAAAGCATCCAGAACGTACATCATGGATAGGGCATTGAAGCAGCCTCCCCGTACCCGACCTGGTATTCCTGGGCGACGCTGGCAAGAAACTAAGTAGGTAGAAAGGAGGAACACTGCGGATCTCTAAGGGACACCATCACTGCTGAGTCTACCCGGTCTACTACTCAACCACTGTATACCATGTATTGCCTGCTGGTTACAGTAAAGAACCGTTGCAGAGACTACCTGTGTCCGTGCTTCCTTATGAACTATCCATCCGCATAATAAGGTAACCGCAGCTGCCGCACAACATCTTGAGCAGCTCCAGCCTCCGGGGACACCGCTCAGCCTGTGGGGAGCGTAACATCTTGCTGCTGTCCATCCCCCGGGGGTTCCGCAGCGTCGGTAGCCCTTACCGAATCTACTCATAGGTGGAGTCACGAATAAAACAAATTAAACCCCTTTTAATCTGTTCCACAAAGACGTCTTCACTTTTGATCTGCACTACACCGGGCCCCACTACCGGCAGGCGCGGTCCACCCGTGACAAGGAGGGAAGAAGAATCGCCTGTCTAAACCGGAGTCAGCCGGCCGCGGTGAGTCAGAAAATGGCGTCACAAACAGGATACGAGCAGGCCCGTTACCCAACTGGTATATTGTTCTTAAACTGGACTTTATTGTCTTCAATTTGGACTTTGTTCGTCCCTAAAAGAACTTTCCCGCCTGTTCACCATTGGGTCAAGATGGCGCCCAAGATGGCGTTCCCGCCACAAGAAGCCGCCACGTGCAAGCCCAGGAGTGAGTCAACCCCCCCCTCATCGTGGGAGGGCTAAAGACAAAAGGCGCCAAACTCTTTGTCCGCCCTGATTGCTCGAATCAACCATGGGAGCGGACCCCAAAGTCTTTTCCCACCATTGGACTACAAAAGCCCAGAGGAAATGGGAGTGTCACAGACACACGGAGACAGACTTCTTCACCAGCTCAACCAGAACGTCTTACCGGTTGAACGGGTGTGGTTTCCCTCCAAGAAGAGAATGGCCAGCACGAGACTCCAAGACCTAATGCGGGAGGTCGAGGCGGAGGCCAGAGCAGCCCTAGGCCAACCGGGTCCGAATCCTGCCCTTACCATAGACGGCAGCCCCGACTTCTGGCTAGAGGCTCTACAAGACCTCCGGGTGCGACTACTTGAGACTGTGGAATGGACGATTCGCAGCTGGAGCGCGACCCTAGGCAGAAGACTCCATCATGCGATGCAGCAGAGCCGACCGGGTACAGCTTCTCCAGGCCCAGACGACATCGCCAGCTTCTCAACAGCCTCACCGTCGCCCACCACCTGTCCTGCTTCGTCACCGGAGCCAATAGACTGTATCATTCCTGTGAGGACCACAGCTCGTCCCGTTCCAGCGGACGATACCGCAGCCGACCCCGTTCCAGAGCCGGAGCTTCCAATATGCTCCCACGAAGAAGCTGACGTCTACCTGGTTCCACCTGCGGAACCCGCGACTAGTTTCCACACGACTGAGACTGTCGCCTGTTTCTCCCTTGAACCGGAGGCCTCCTCTGCAATTACCGAGGCCTACCTGGTGACCGGGATCGAAACACCACTTCCCGCTGCTACAGAAGAAGAGCCAGGCAGCCTGGAAGTCCTGCACAACGACCCCGAGGAGAACTTTGCAGCACAGCCACCCACCGATCCAGAGGATTCCATCCCATCGTCTTCGCCAGCCGAGCAGCCCGATGTAGTCATCGAGGAGGTCGAGGAGGATGACGAGGAGACCTACAGTCCAGCTGAGGATCTCTACACCGGGTTCGCCTGGGGAGACACAAGGAACCCTTCTGCCGGGCGATCAGCTCGGGTGCACTGGTCGGGTGCCGCCGCAACAGTATAGTCTCCGGTTCCGTTGAACCGGGCTCCACTCCAGACTGCCCACCAAGCTCGAGCGGTTCAACAACCAGCACGCCGTAGTGACTTTATCCACACGCCGCATCACTCCGACGAAGAGGTACGTCGTATCCGGAGAGACGAGTGGCACACTCGACTGCAAGCCAACATGCAGGCTCACGCCGAGGCGCCCGCCAATCTCCATTGCCTGAACAATTCCGAAAAACCGGGTGGGTAAGCACATTTAACTTGTCCACCGGGTGGGGATTCGTAAGGGAGGAGGGTGTGAGTACTGAAGTGTTTGTGGGGCGCCGTGATGTGGAATCGCACCTACCGCGAGGCCATCCAAGCCGAGACTTGTATAGAGGGGACATAGTAACCTATGAGCGCCATATATGCCGTGAGGGGTGGTTCGCTATACGAGTCCGGAACACTGCCATCCATCAGTGACTTGAGTTGTTGTTTGAACTTTGCTATTAAAAGAGACTTCTTCCTGTTTGCACCGTAACACCGCGACTTGGCGGCTACAGCCTGAACTTTTATTCTAAGGACAGCCGACGGCCCGCCGGGTCCGCGCAATGTGTTAACCTGTTTATTTACCTTTTTCACTTTTATGCATATAATGACCTGTCATTAATAAAAGTGTAATACCTGTTATAAAATATAAAAACCTCTGTAATGTGAGTAGTGTGACGCTTGGGGACAAGCGTATTCAACCAAGGGGGAGTGTGGCGCCCCGCAACGAGTGCGTCACAGGAGGGTATTGCAGCCACAAATGCAGCCACAATATCCTCTGACTCAGCAATGATCCGGTTAACATAGAGATCCAACCCAACATGCAACACCTAGAACAGGGGACCAATCATAGGTCCTGGTGGGTGGAGTGTTAGGGTAGTGTAGCAGAACACACAATAATCTAGACAGATGAGTAAGAGTCTGGAATCTAGAGCAGAGCCTAGAACACAGAACTTGGAGAGGAGCGGGGGCTCCGCACCCCGTGCGGGCCCCTGGGCCGTCACCGGTCGGGTGTCAGCACCTGAGGCCTTAACCACCGGGATTGGGCATTTCTACACGGGTTCCCAAAAGACTCCCGTGCCCACAACTCACAGCCGGTTCACTGGTACCGAAGCTGGCAGCAGTTCACCTCTGCCACGCGAACCAGAAGAGTGGAGGATCAGCTTTACAGGAGCACCCCACCACCAGTCAGTTTCCAGTCGTCTAACCAGCGGTGTACCCACTGAGGGATCCAAGGCTCCCCAAAGCATCCAAAACGTACATCATGGATAGGGCATTGAAGCACCCTCCCCGTACCCGACCTGGTATTCCTGGGCGACGCTGGCAAGAAACTAAGTAGGTAGAAAGGAGGAACACTGCGGATCTCTAAGGGACACCATCACTGCTGAGTCTACCCGGTCTACTACTCAACCACTGTATACCATGTACTGCCTGCTGGTTACAGTAAAGAACCGTTGCAGAGACTACCTGTGTCCGTGCTTCCTTATGAACTATCCGTCCGCATAATAAGGTAACCGCAGCTGCCGCACAACATCTTGAGCAGCTCCAGCCTCCGGGGACACCGCTCAGCCTGTGGGGAGCGTAACATCTTGCTGCTGTCCATCCCCCGGGGGTTCCGCAGCGTCGGTAGCCCTTACCGAATCTACTCATAGGTGGAGTCACGAATAAAACAAATTAAACCCCTTTTAATCTGTTCCACAAAGACGTCTTCACTTTTGATCTGCACTACACCGGGCCCCACTACCGGCAGGCGCGGTCCACCCGTGACAAGGAGGGAAGAAGAATCGCCTGTCTAAACCGGAGTCAGCCGGCTGCGGTGAGTCATTATTATACATTTGTGATATTTTTATGCTTTCTGCAGACCGCTGGGAGTTACACCGGCAAAATGCTCGAGTTTCCCCATAGGTTAACGTTTGGCTCAGTGCACGGGTCGAGCACCCAAGCATTTCAGTATGCTCGACCTGAGCATCGAGCACCCAAGTATTTTACTGCTCGCCCATCACTAATCTTTATCCACGGGTTTCATCTGGTTCCTGCTTCCTTAGCCTGCTCTGTGCAAAGCTTACATCTGGCTGGTTTTAGAGGAGATAGCAGTGTTGCGTCCGTGTGGACTGGTCGCCACAGTGATACTGCACCTACTCCATAGGTGTGGTGTCACTGTTCTCAGGGGAGAGGGGTCGCAAACCTGAGATACACAGAATTGCACACATCATCCCAATTCCATGTTAGGGGATTCGGGCAGACCCTATTGGGAGGAAGTGCCCCATCTTCTAGTCAGGAGGAGGGGTTAGCAGTTAGTTAGGGAGCAAGAGAGGGAGAATGTCGGAGGAAGACTTCCGGATCGGACGCAGGAAGCAGTGGCCAAAAACCGTGGATAATCTGCAGGATGGTGGCTAAGACTAGGGCCAGGGGACATTCCTCTGTAGTCGCCCGACAAAGCCCTCAGCTATCAGCCTGGTACCCTGTTCACGAAGGGGCAGCGCAGGCGAGGCAAGAATCCAGTGCAGGGAGAGAGCAACCCGGGAAGGCCCATAAATGTCTTGGCAAGGGCTGGTGACTAACCTGGCTACACTTTGGAGGAGCACAGCTCCTTGCTGGGTAACCTTGCCTGATCAGCAAGTAAAGGTAAAGAGCTTCACAAACTGTGTTTGTTTTCTTTCATGCCCGGGGGCCCTTTTTATCATCAAAGCCCTGTCCTTGCGATAGACTATTCCGTCTGCCCTGGGGTCCGCTTCACCTGTGGGGAGTGATACCATCCCGGCTGCCCTACCATCTGCCCCAGTGGTCTGAAACTGCAGCGTAGGCCATCCCTGGCCGAGTACCACAGGTGGCATCACGAACTATCCCCTATAAATATTCCCCTTTACTGAACGCCCAGTCACAGCCACTGTGACCTCCCAAAGAACTGACCAGCCCAGTTTTGAATATGACACGCCCCTCCAGGGCCTTAGGATACTCGGAACCGGGCTTTGAGGCTTCATCATGGGGATCACAGGGATCGAGACCCAGCTCCGTGACCCTGGCGGTGTCATTAAAAGTTCGTTGTGTGTGGCTCACTCTCTTAGGGAAGGGCATCTGGCATGGAGGGTTTAATCTGAAAGGGATAACTAGACCTGGGGATACTTGTTAATTTTACGTGACGCCACCTGCAGGTTGCGGCTATTCATGACCGCCGCTGCAGACAGTTCTCTTAGGGGCCGATGATTGGGAAGCAGCAATGTTCTTAAGCCCTCTATGGGTAGGGATGACCCCTAAGGCAGCCAGAGGTACCTGAGTGAGTTGGTAGTAGTGTTTCTGGTGCTTTTGACGCATTAAGAAATTTCACAGACACAGCTGGTTGCAGTCTTCAGATCTTTTACTCACAGTCTTTGTGTAACAGCCCGCTGAGCACTGTGTTCTCGGAAACAGGGATCCAGCTACTCCCGGATAGGAGGATGACACATAACCGTCACTCCTTCTCTGTCCTTTCTCAGTCTCTTTACACTGCGCTTGCCTCGCCTGTCCTGCCTTGCGCCTCGCCACACAGAGCTCTGAGCCAGTGGCTGTGGGCTTTTCTTAGGGGTAAACCTACAGTATCTCCCCTTAGCCCTATGGTTGCCACCTTTTCAGCAGCTGTGCGCGGTTGTCGAGCGTGTCACCTTGGAAGTACCATACAGTGTCCGGGTTGCTAGCTGAGCCTTGTCTGTATTCTCCAGTAGTCTTGGGGTCCTGGTGCCCCTGTTATTCGGCCTAATCCTCCACTGCCTGCGCTTGGCAATGGACACGAGTCCCACGGGTGGAATGCTCACTGTCTGTGCGTCTGTGACCCTCTCTTCCTCCTGGAGCCACTAGTTCTCCTTGTCTGCTCCTCAGTCTGGCCTCCGGACACTGCTCTCAAGTTCTTTTCCTTCTGTGACAGGCTTTTTTTTCACTAGTTTCCCTCCAAGTCAACTCTAGCTGCTTCACTCTCCTTTTCTGCAGCAACTCTCCTCTCTGCTGTTCAACTGTCTCTCCTCCTTTTTAGATCTTTCCCATTCTATTTATACCCTTTGTCATGTGTCCCACGTCATTTACGTGTGTTCTTCCGAACTTCACTCCTCCCAGGTGCTCCCTCTAAAGTCCCAGTCACACATACCAATATCGTTAGAGAGATCGTTGTAACTTTGACGTTACAACGATCTCTCCAGCGATGTCGCTGTGTGTGACATCTAGTAACGATTAGGCCCCTGCTGTGAGGTCGCTGATCGTTACATTCTGCTCTGGATAATTTTTTGATCGTTGGTTTCCCACTGGTCAGCACGCATCGCTGCGTCTGACCGCGAGAAACCGGCGATCAGTGACTTCACAGGGCTGGTTACTATGGTAAACACCGGGTATCCAGGCAGCACGCTGCCTAGATACCCGGTGTTTAACATGGTTACCAGCATCCTCCCTGCTTAGCACTGCCTGTAAGCAGGGAGAACGCTGGTAACTACAATAAACACCGGGTATCCAGGCAGCACGCGCTGCCTGGATACCTCCTGTTTATCATAGTTACCAGCGTTCTCCCTGCTTACAGGCAGCTCTAAGCAGGGAGAACGCTGGTAACTATGATAAACACCGGGTGTCCAGGCAGCGCGAGCTGCCTGGATACCCGCTGTTTATCATAGTTACCAGTGTTCTCCCTGTTTAGCGCTGCCTTATAGGCAGCGCTAAGCAGGGAGGACGCTGAAATCGCCTTCACCAATGTGGGAGGTGGCTCCCATGGCCTGATCGCTGGGGAGATCTGCCTGTTTGACAGCTCCCCAACGATCAGGTAACGATGCTCCAGCTATCCCGGCAGGTCGATATCGCTGTCGGGATCGTTGGAGCGGTCGTTCAGTGTGACTGGGCCTTAACTACTTCCTTCACCACCCATCCCCACTATAATGGTTCCTAGTGTGTTGTGTGGGTGTCCCGACACTGGTCTGTGCCCCTCTTACCCAAGAGTGGGATACTACACCCTAACAGGGGTGCAGTACCTGTGTGGCGACTGGATCCGCAGGGGCGCCACAAATACCCCACAGCCCTGCAGGTATCGCAACAACAGATTGGTAGTGGTGCCAATATAAAACTACAGGACAACTCCTTTGATGCATATAAAATGGCACATGTCATTTATTGAAAAAATGTACTTTGTGCAACATATGCTTTTTTCTGGGATGCCACTGACCCAAATGATATTGTAAGATGCCACTGACCCAACTGTTTCAGCGTAAGTTTGGTCAATTATGTGCTAGGAATATGTTAAGGCTTTTCTGGCACATGTGCTGAATGTGCTCCGCAATATTAATGTGGCTAGAACCTCAGTATAAACATACTTGTCAATCATGGTATATTGTGTGTAAAATAATTATTGAACACATCATCAATTTTCTAAGGAAATACATTTCTACAGGTGCTATTGACATAAATTTCTCACCAGATGTCTGCAACAACCATCCAATCCACAAAGGCAGAGAAATCAAACCATAGGTGCCTATAAATGTAGGGATGTGTAACAGTGAAAAATGACACAGGCAAAAAGTATTGAACACACGAAGAAATAAAGGAGCAAGAGCCATGAAAAGTGATCACATCAGCTGAAATCTATTAGTAATTAGAAAGAAATCCTGCCACTCATTACCAAGATGCCACACAACAAACATCTCATGATGGGTTAAACCAGTGAGATGTCTCAAGATTTCCACCCATCTTATTTTATAAATCATGCTGGTGCAATTGGTCACAGAAGAATTTCTAAAATATTGAAGGTTCTGACCCGCCCAAGGTCCATGGGGCACTCAGAACCAGGCTTTGACCGCTTCCAGGGAGTCACAGAGGTCGAGGCCCGGCTCCATGACCCTGGGGATCAGTCTTGAAAAGTTCAGGTGGATAGGATTTAGGGGATAGGTGTCGTGATGACAGTTGTGGTAGCCGGCTATTGGGTCCGGTGCTGCGGTGCAGGACCTCTGAGGACGATGGATGGGCAGCAGTGGTGCTATCGCTCCCCATGGGTGAAACAGCTCGCCGGGGCAACTGGTAAAGTCTATGGTGGTGGTACGATGTTTGGGTGCAGGACTCCGGGAGCTGTATAACTGTCAGACACGCAGAGGTTGTTTCCTTTACCTTTACTGAAACGGTAGAAGCCAAGGTACAGTCCACAGATATTGTTAGAAATCTGGGTGGCCTGGAAGCAAGTTAAGGATCTCCTCACCCAGCGAGTTCTGAGGCCTCCCTGCAGCTCTTCTCTCTGCTGGTCCTGGCTGCCTGTAGCTAAGCTGTGACCACATTCTCCCACCGGACGGTCTGTCATCAGCATGGCAGGCAGATCGAGCCCTTCCCGGGTGTCTCTCCTCTGGCCAATGTCCCTGAGCTTTTCACGTTGCTGTACCTCCAGATGCTTTGGTGTCCGGGAGACTTGGAATCTCCCACCTTCCGGTTTTGGCTGGGGGCGTAGAGCACCCACACAACCTCGGACTCTGGTGCCCAGTTCTGGAGCTCCACTCTGGGGTGAACCGTTAACAGGCTCCTCTCCCCAGGCCTACTCCTCTCCTCAGACCCTCTCCTACGGGTCCCTCACACTGGCTAGTGAGTATCCTTGGACGAGCCTGACACAGCTCCAGTCCACAGGATGTCTTCCCCAGGACTCCTAGGAACTGGAGTAACTAACCCCGCCGCCAGGCCAAAATTTATAGGGGAGCTCCCCTGAACTCTAGTTTCAGAGCTCCCCCTTCTGGTCTTGAGTCAGGAAGGTGTTGTGTGCTGTAGGCTTACCTAGTGTGGATACCCTATCTTAATTCCAAGCATGACCCTACCGCATGAGGAAGGCAAGGCCATTGTGTCAACCAGACTCTGGGGTGCCACAGTTCCAGTGAGCCATAATCCAGTAGAAGAAAGAGCATAATTTCACTCTAAGCCAGGAACAAGCAGGTGTACCTTGCAAGATTTTAGACACAGGAGTGAAAAGAATTATTAGCAGAGTTGTGCAAGAGTGAATGTATACTTGTGGAGAGCGACAGAAAGACCTGGAAGCAACAGATATAATTGTATTAAAGAAAACAATAAGTAATGTAGTCCACCTCTATGGTCTATAAGCACAATCACCATGCAAGACTCCAATGCTGAAAAAAAAGCATGTTAAAAATATGTTCAACAACATTTAGAGACACCTGTAAAATACCTGGAGAATATAGTCTGGTCAGATGAGACCAAAATTGAACTCTTTGGATGCCATAATGCACACCACATTTGGAAACCAAAATGCACTGCAAATCACTTAAAAAAACACCATACCAATAGTGAAATTTGGAGTTGGGAACATTATGGTATGGGGCTGTTTTCACCATACAGCACTGGAAAACTTCATGTGATTGAAGGAAGGATAAATAGACAAATGTAACCAAGACATTGTTGATAAAAAATTCTCCCATCTAACAGAATGATGAAGACGAACTGAGGGTGGACATTACAGCAAGACAATGATCACTCGATTTTTCCATGCAGTCACAGATCAACCTTAGAATCCCTGTGGTTTATCTCTTTACATATAAGATCGGATGCTACAGTCCTTGGTCATAGAGTGGTTCCCAATTCAGGTATAGCCGAAGAAAGCAGTAGCACAAATATATTATTTCTATAACTTTAATCACAGGGAGGCAACAAGCTTGATGGTTGCAGAGTCTCACATGAGGCAATGAGCTGGGTGGTTTCAACAATCGCACAGGAGGCGACCGGTTGACTTGACCACACTTTCAACACTTTATTAATACTTGCGATACTTCACTGAAACTAGCGACAGTCATTGGGCTGACCCCTCAGCACCTTCTTCCTACTTCCGTATTATGCAGTTCAGCTCAGACTTGGGCAGACGCTGACACTACACGATTGCATGTGGTGCAAGGTTTCATCTTATATTGGCTTTTTCCTTAAACTACGTTCTTTTAATTCTGAACATTTGTGCTGAACATGTTACAAATTAATCTGCAGAAATCTAGAACATAATGTTGTTGTTTGATCTCATCAGGAGGTTTATCGTTTAACACCTTATAAACAGTTAATGTTCTTACACATCTGACAAGGCTAATGGTTTTTATACATGGCTTAATCCCTCTGCATAGAAACCCTGGGGCCAAATGCATAGAAATGCTCTGTCAGCATTCACTCCTCTCTTTTACCAGAATTAGCCACATTTCACTCTTATATTCCCCTATAGTGTTGCCCTTAGCAAGTTTTCACTAGCCATCCCTAGTGGCCAATATTGGCTACAGGCAAATATCATCTCTCATTGTACATTGCAAATGTTTAGCAAAGGTAACAGATACTCTTCACCTTGTATAGAATAACAGATTAATGCTGTGGGACAACCTCAAGTGTAGACTGCATGAATGTAGAGATGTCTGGCTCATTGCACAAAGGCAGTAACCTAGTCATTATACTATAATTGTAGTATTATATTCCATAACATATAGTATACAGCAATATAATACTTCATACGGTTATATTTATCTATATTTAAATCTCTCTCTCTATAAATATATGTATCAATAGAAAATGTTCAACAGAAGGTACAGCACAATTGCAAATACCGATGAATCAACCACTCATGTGCCATCCATACACGGAGGAGGTAGTTGTCTAAAGGCCACGTCACACGTTTCAATATCGTTAACGATGTTGTTAGCGATCTCATGCACGCGCGATCGCTAACAACATTGTTCAGATCGCTGGTGAGCTGTCACACAGGCAGACTCACCAGCGATCAGGACCAACGAGAACGCTGGTAACCAAGGTACACATCGGGTTACTAGGTGCCGCGCGGCGTTTAGTAGCTTGATGTGTACCATGGTGACCACCTCCCAGCGTAGGCTGTGCCGCTGGGAGATCGTTCATCGCGGTGTCACACAGCACGATCCTGCAGGTTGAAGGATCGTTCATCGCCAGATTTGAGAACAAGTTCACAAATCTGGGATTAACGATCCATTAAATCATCGTTCAATTTGGCTGGTGACATTGCAGTATTACATGCTATGATGTCGTTCCGACACCATTCGTGCGTCACCAAACATGTGACTTTTGAACAGTGTCGTGATTGATATTGAAGCGTGTGACGTGGCCTGAATGTTATAATTGCACACAGATGAGATTTGTATAGGATGACCAGCACTATGTAAGGTGAGCTGCCCAACATTATATAAGTGCATCCCACTGGGACAAACACCGCAACCAAAACTAAAGGGCCTGGATGCACCTTGGAAAAGATGAAAATATTATATTAAATACAGAAACATGAAAAACTTAGTATATGATTACCTTGGGACGTCCGTCATCCACTTCCGCCGTCAGGATTTCCAGAAAACCCAGAAATCAACGTGCTGGCACCAGCCATATTTTCACACCCAAGTGCAGTGGTAGTGGCCCCTCGTACACTACTGCCAGAGGTTCCACCAAAAACTGGACCACCCGCTACCGATGACTGGAACCACTGAATGCCCAACCCGACAATCACGCCACCACTGACACCAATAAGCTCTGACTGACCTGACAGGACATGTGGTGATGTCACGGTCATGTTATGATTCACATGCTCATGTGGAGCCCGGTGTATGTGACTGATCATGACATCACAGGTCCTGTACGTAATGCAGTGCTTCCAAGCTGTGACACGGAGTGTGTGCAAGGAGGGCAGGGAGAGCGTACATGGAGGCAGACAGACTGAAGGGGGACAGAGAGAGTGCAAGAGGGCAGTGAGCACACAGGAGACACAAAGAAAGCGCAAAGAAAGAGGAAGAAAGAGTGCAGGAGGCATAGAGAAGTGCTGGATCTGCCGAATCCGGCAAAATCACACTTGCTGCACCTGACCGCAAGTCCCATAGCGAATGAATGGGGCTTGTTGCAGGCTTGCGGCAAGTGTTCAGTTATGCAGCAGATGCGGCGAAGCTGCTGGATCTGCCGCAAATTTGAAATAAAGCTGATGTGAAAGCTGCTTAAGACATGCTGTATTGACTACAGAAAAGCATATTAGCTAAGAAAATATGAAAAATCGAACACTTATCTGATAGCCATGTCCATAGTCACTCAGTAGCCATCTTCAGGCATTTCCGTTTCACTAGGTCCAGTAAACTTTAATGTACAAATGTTGTGTTGCACTCTATACTGTACATTGAAAATGTATTTATACCCCATGCATTTTTTCATATTTTTTCACATTATAGCCACAAACTTAATATTTTATTGGGATTTTAAGTGATATACCAACCCAAACTAGCAAGTATTTGTAAAGTTTAGAGAAAATGATAGTTGGTTTTCTAAATATTTTCAACATATACCGTAAATTTGAAAATTGTTATGTGCATTTGTATTCAGCCCTGAGTCAATAATTTTTGCTGCAATTACTGCTGCATGTCTACAGACTGGATCAGGTCGCGCTGTCTGTGGGTATATTTAAAGCTCTTTTTTGGGATTGGGGAATTCGGAGACATGGGGGTCAGTGGGTACTCTTGTGCGCTGGCCCGGCCACCTTTAGAAAGACTACATGGACCAGTGTTTATCCGAACTAAATTCCTGAACTCCTTAACCATGGCCAGAACACTACTCAGATCACACAAGGTGAGGGATTTACACAATGGTAAGGCTTTATTGGATCTCCAACAGTCAAAAGGAATATAACACATAACCAAGCAAAACACAGTATGTACAGGCAACAGTTTATCACCCTTTCACTGGCTCACCAGGGCTTCCAGCGCCACCTTTCTCCAATACAGTAGCCCCCGCTTTTGGCGGGCATCCACCGAGAAAGGAATAGTGACAAGCTTAGGAAGCTGACAAAGCATAGCAAAGTCTGTAGCCAGGTGACTGGATTGTCCCAACCTGGGTATCTTCCTTATGTAGTCTCTGATATTTCAGCCGAATGCTAGAAGCCTAGGTTGAAATCCGTATAATAATATAATCCAGGTTCTGATCCCCTAGCCAGCGCTGTAGTGCCTAGGCTGGGTCAAGCATCATCTCTCCCTAGTGACTCAATCAAGCCCTTTTTTATATCCAAAGCCTACACTTCAGGGTATATTGTCTTCTTCCAGAACTGGCTGTGCTCTTATTGGCTGGATTTAAAGCTGCATACTTCTCCTTTGAGTGTATGTAGTCAGAGGGAGATGAGGGGTAAGATATTTTAATTACCAATACACTAACTTGCACAAAGGAAGACTCCACATAGTCTGGCAATAAACAATGACTTGGCAAAGATGAGATACCAAACTAAAGGTCAATAGTCTGGCCAAATTAAGAACATTAACCCCCGACTTGCATTTAGACAAGCTGTGTCTTCACAGGGATATTTTACACCAGCGCTTGGTCCTTCCACATTTGTCTGATAGTGAACTTTACACAGAATTGTTTTGACCACAACCAATCCTGTAGCCTATTGGTCTATTTTTAAATTCAATGTTCAAGAATACTTATGTTCATAGAATATGTCCTGTAGGCATGGTACGCTTGGTAGTTGCATATTTACACAGTTGCATAAAAGCAAAACATATTTACATTTTAAACTGGTTAAACTATTTACTTAACTTGCTAACAGTCTCTGTAATGTGCTGGATCTGACCTTTGTTACTAAGAGTGGATCTACGCAGTACAGGTATTTCTGATTGTCTTTTCTGGTCTGTAGTATCTACTACTGCTGTTGTGGTTTCACTAGTCACTATTGTACGTGTGGACCTACATGGCACAGGTATACCAGAGTGTCGTCTTAGACTCACCATGGGATTAACAGATTCGCCGCTACCAGGGGCTTGACTCTCTTGTTCCACTGCAGCTGGTGGTTCTTCAGGTGGTTCTTCAGTCTCAACTGGTTCAGGTATGACAAGCTGGGGAAAAGTCAATACAGGTACTACGATTGCTCCATTCACTTGTACCCACGATTTGGGAAAGTCTCTAAAAACTGTATGAATCGTCTCTTCCTCCTTTTCTTGGTGTTGAGGTGGGTCTTGGACTTCCTCTCTGTTTCTTAATTAGTCAGGGCATATATTTAGATGATCTCTTGAAACTGCCGCTGAAGTCTCTCCTCCATCTGAACTGATTAGAAATACTTTAGTGCTGTCAAAATTTGAAGGCAATACAGTGTATGGCTCTGCCTCCCACTGGTTATTCAGCTTGTTCATCCTTCTCTTTCTCTTTAAGACTTGTTCTACAAGTGTTAAGTTGATCCCTTAGATTAGGTGGTCTCCTACTGCACATGAGCGGTTGGTTGTGAAAACACGTTAATTTGGGATGAGCTTTACTCAGTAATGACCAGTTCTTTCTGACAAGATTATGTATTTTCGGCATGATGGTGTGGAATGTGTGTACAAAAATCTCTTTAAAGATTATATGCTCCATAACATGATATCACATTGGTATACAAAGACTACCCATTAGAAAACACTACCTCATAGACTGTGAGCCCTCGTGGACAGGGTCCCTGCCCCTCCTGTACCTGCACGTCCTGATCGCCTAGATTTAGTGTACTTGTCTCCCTTATCCTCATGTAAAGCGCCATGGAACCTAATGCCGCTATATAAATAAATAATAATAATGTTGTCATCATCATCATCATCTATATACAACAGGCACTGTTTCCCTATATGCAAGAAATCCCAAACCACAACAAAACACTTATTCTACTAAAAATCACCTCAAACTGAAGGTTAACTATTAGTCAACCTACTAGGGGATAAACCGCTACCAGAGATGTTTAATTCTTTGTGGCACTAAGCTTTTATAAGATATATATCATTGTCAAGGCAACGCTTACTAACAGCGCTTTGTTACTTCCTATCTCGGCATTATACGCTACTGCGCATGCGCGATTACATCGCGCGTCACTTCCGGTCACGTGACCGCACAGGGCGCATAAAGCTCTGTTAACACTGACAGAGCCTGTCATTCCCAGCAAAGGCACAGATTGTGCTGGCACACAAAGAGACCGCTCCTGTAAGGACCCATTTCATGGACACCCAGACTCATACTTAAGCTAAGTACCGAATTTTCCTCTGATCCTAAAACTAACTATCTTACAGGATAGAATCTGTCTTACCCTACATACCAAGGAAGGTTATAAAGAATCTAATAGGGATTTGTACCAGTACAACAATCCAAGGTATGATCCAGGGATTTATAGATAAACCACCTGGAATATATTTTTCACTATCAGATGTCCACAAGCTTAATTTTACATCATTGGCTAATATATTGCAGGAATAAGGGACAATCCTGTGCCGTACCATAGTGACTCACTACTAAAACCCCTTAAGGAAAGTAAGATTCCTGGGGCCACATCTTCCACATACAGGACTGTAAGTGGAACCCTCAATATTTGGGACCTATGCAGGTATTTTGAACTGCTAATTAACCACATTAAGACAAATTCTGACAACATGATGTTTATAGTCTTTTTCTTGACATAGGACCAAGATATATTCCTACATCCCCTCTAACGATTTCTGGACCAATCCCTTTAGACACGTAACGGCAGATAACACGCCACATCTTTAATCACTATTGATACATCAACCTCTCCACTCCCATTCTCCTTTGGTTACCATATCCTTGAACCCTTTATCCATAAGTACTAGTCCTCAGCAATATAACTGATAAAAGGGTCATTAATTGGTTCTCCATGTATAAAGTGTACATATCTGTATATATTAGTTTTCTTTACACCTGTATATACTTCACTGAACAAATTTGTAAAAAGTTGTTTTATCTTTTATCTATAGTGACGTTGTGATAAAGGCCTGTAGTGGGCCGAAACGTTAACATCCTGCTAAGTCACCATCTGCACCTCCGTTTTGAAATAAAAATCACCATAAGCAACCTCAAACACTGTGCAAGTGCATTAATTAAACTCTAAATCTGCAGTGTGGGTCATCGGACCCTTTTAATTGCACTGCCAAAGATCACGAGCGTGAGTGCTGGTCATTAAACGTTTTGACTACATGTAGCTTCTGACACCAGTCCTCCAGCTGCTCCTCAGAGCCATTGTCCTCCGCCTGGTAGGACAGAATCAAAGGTTCCACTGCTGTTATCGAGTTGTTATTCACAGTGAACAGTTTAGCAATGGTATCATACCGAGGTAGTTTGACCTCTACTCCGCACTTCAAGATACGCACAGGTATTCTCCCCTTGCGGACATTGACCACCCCTCTGGCTGTCAGAACAGTGGGTCTACTGTCTGAGTACACAGGCTCCACCAGGGCTTGGTAATCTTGACCCCTAAGGCATATTGTTACCCTATACCAGATTAACATTACACTTTTCGAGGGTATTACAATGGGAACCAGGTCACTTTCTCATACACTGACGACTTCTCCACCAGACAGCTCCACCTGCTGCCTCTGCATCAGGGTCGTTATCTCTTTTTGCAGGATTCTCTGCTGTCCGATGCTGGCAGTTTCAGCTAAATGTTGTAACAAAGCAATAATTTCTCCTAGACAATTCTCAGTTACATTAGTGCCTAGAGTAATCATTGGGTTACATTCTCGCCGGTCAACATCAACAATTATCATTCCCTGGGCGTTTAGTTCTGCACGCCCCACCTTATTGTTCACCTTTGAACCCCACTTGCAGCAGAGAATGACCATTATTGACGTATATTGTAAAGCTTTCATCTGTGCAACGGGTGAGGTCAGGGGTTTCTGGTTTAAAGTACAAAATCTTGCCATGTGGCCCACTTTGTTGCAGCGGCAGCAAGTTGTCCTGAAGAATCATAGCGATCGCTGGCTCGTCCTCTGGTCGATGGATACCTCCTCTGGCATTGCCATGAGACGTCATCAGGGCTGAAGGCCAACTGTATCTTCTCCGATGGTTTGAGCCCCTGCATGGACTGTAAAGCCTTTGTTAATTCAGCCATACACTTGGTAAGCTGTTGCACCTGCAATTGTAAGGCATCAGGGGTAATAGTTTCTAGAGTCTGTGCACTGGCCCCCACTGTGGCATAGGAAGAGGGCGCCTCCTCCTTGTGCTATTTTAGAGCCAGTCGCTGGGAGGATGCTGTGCTACTGGCTGTTGGTTCTCGCAGCACTCGAATGGCTCGATCCTTAAAGTGCACAAAGTCCAAGTCAGGGTTTTTCAGGGTCAATATATGTAGCTGTGTCTGGTGGGCATGAGACCAGAGCCTTTCAATAAACTGCTCAGTCATCAGCTTCTTTTCATCTCGTGCACAGTGGGAGTCTACCTGCTTCATGGCCCTCAGCATCTCTTGGAGATTTAATGTCCCATATACTGTCCTGCACCCATTGTTCGCACCCATAAAACCTCATTTTATTTTCTGCTGTAGTATGGGTGTCAAAGGCTTCTTTCAACCTAGCTAAGATTTGTTTAACAGTTCTTTTGTCAGTGTCTAGCCAGGACTTTACCTCTCTTTGGGCTGCATCAGTCAATTGTCCTATTAGAATGGTAACTTTCTGGCTCTTAGTCAGGGAATACACTTCAAACTAACTTTTCAGTCTCTCCCTGAAGTTGTTTAGGGTATCCGATTCCCTGAATACTGCATTAGCTAATTCGCTCCCAGAATATACGGCAATGAGAATGGCATGACTGGTGCTGCTTCCGGTGCTTCGGCTGGGGCTGCAATCGGGGCTTCAGCTGGGGCTGTGACCGTGGCTGCAGCAGCTACTGGGGCTGCGGCGACATCTGGGGGTTATGACTGGGACGGCCGCAGGTTCTTCTCCCTCCGGATCGGATATCTTTCTCCCCACTAGTGAACCGCAGCCAGGTTCTCAATCTCTAAGTCTACGGCTCCGTAGGCGGGGATATGAACATACAGGGAATTTCTGGATCAGGGTCACCTGCGTCCCGCCGGCTGATGTCAGAGCGCCGGGCAGGGTTTCTCTTTGTGCCCTTTTTAGGGGTCTGCCCAGGACGGCACACCGCTCTTGGCTTCCCGCGCGCCGCATGGTACAGTAATGGAGACCCAGTTCAGTAAAGTCTCTATGGCACACAGTATCCTTTGACACTGGGCACGAAATCCTGTTCATGATACCAACTTTTTGATGCACCCCCGGGGCCGTGGGGTACTCGGAACCGGGTTATAATACTTCTGGGGAGTAACAGGGGTCGAGATCCAGCTCCATGACCCTGGTGGTATCAAATAAAAGTTTGGGAATTTTTGATTTGGGGATTGTTGTTGTGATCACCCGTGATGTTCGGCTATTGATGGCTGACGTTGCAGTGTGGGACCTCTGGGGATGATGAAATCTCAGCTAAGGTGGTATCGCTCCACATGGGTGGAGCATTTCCCCAGGACAACTGGTATATCTATGGCGGTGGTAGGTCGTTGGGGTGCAGGACTGAGGGCACGTAATAACTGACAGACAGTACGTAGTTTCCTTTACCTTTACTGGCAGTTGCAGGTTCAGACCAAAAGACTGTCCACAGGAGATGTTAGGAATCCAGGTGGCCTGGAAGCAAGTTGGGCATCTCTTCGGTTCTGAGGCCTCATGCTGCTATCCTCTTTGCTGGTCCTGGCTGCCTGTAGCTAAGCTGCGACCCTCTCTTCCTGCTGGTAAGTCTTTCACTCGTGTGGCAGGCAGCTCTAGCCCTTATATGGCACCACTCCTGTGGCGACTATCCCTGAGCTCTCAGGTGCTGCTGTGCCTCCAGGTGCTTTGCTGTGGCCGGGAGACATAAAGTCTCCTGTCCTCTGGTTTTGGCTGCTGGGTCTGTAGTACCCGCACAACCTTGGACTCCGGTGTCCATTTCTGGTGCTCTGCTCTGGGGTGAGCAGAATGACTGGCTCCACTCCTCAGGCCCTCTTCTCTCCTTCCTCAGACCCTCTCTGACGCATCCCTCACGCTTGCTCCTCTTTCTTTCTCTCTCTACTCTGCCTGGGACAAGCTTAGCACTGCGCCAATCCACAGTTCCTCTTAGGAACTGAACTAATTAACCCTGCCCCCAGGCTAGAATTTATAGGGGAGTTCCCCTGAACCCGGGTTTCAGAGTTCCCCCTTCTGGTCTGGAGTCAGGAAAGGTGCTGTGGGCTTACCTGGTGTGGATCCCCTTCTTGCTTCCAAGCATGACATCACCTTCCGAGGGAGGCAATGCCATTGTGGCATCTGGACTCTGGGGTGGCACATTAGTAAGAAACTCTATGTGCATCAAAAATTATATAGTCACTCCCTTGGCCATGCTTTCAGTTATTGAAGGCTGCATGGATATGTATAAAAAAAAGTGTATTATTACCAGTAAGGAGCTATGACACTTATCTCTCGGGGCCCCATACTATTCTCATCATCCCCTGCTGTTGTTACATGTCATTTTTATTTTATTTAGACATTTAATCGGTGGGGTTTGTTCTATGTAACATTTGTAGGTAGAATGTTACTTGATATATATCTTCAAATCTAATAATATAAGATAATGTATAGCAACTCGCTGCAGTGGAGTGGAACTGAAGCCATATTTCCTCCAATCTCTTTGAAATGGATGCAGATTGCTTTTGCATTGATCTCTTTAAATTCACTTTGCCAATTCAATTAACTGTTGTATAACAAATTGGCTAAATACATCTTTTATCCAAGATTCACTTTATGATTAGTTATGACAAAACGTCTATTGTCTCTCGGCTATTATTTTTCATACAAAAAATTCCACGGTATGCACAGTGACTAATATGAATATACATGATTACATTCTTTCACTAAAGGAAATTCTTCCCCATTATCTATTTTTAATATACCGTATTTTGCTTAGAAAAAAATCCTGAATTAAAAATTTCTAATATGATAATAATGGTAAAAGTATAATGACTGTCTAAAGACTGAATACTTATAAAATGCCATATGAATCAGACTCCCGAACCCGCCACACCATTGTCTCATTTGAAAATGGAAATCCAAGTGCAGTTTTCTATAATATTGGGATGTAATTCTCTCATCTTGGGCTTAGTTTGATGCTCTAACGTCATGTATGAGTTCTACCTTTTTTTTTTTAGATCCTCTATCAACAAAAAATATCATGGAAACTTCCAATTTGTTCTCTTCGTCACAGAAAAAAAATCACATACAGTCCTGCTCATCATTACTGGCATCCATGAAGTATGAGTACCGTATATAATGTGGACAGTGGTGTAACTTGAAGCTCATGGGTCCCGACTCCCGATGCAAAAGCTCCAACGGGGCCCCCAATTATTACAAATCTTTAACAGCAATAGTCTTTTTCTATAGGCCAAAGGGACTTTTGGGGCCCCCTAGGCTCCGGGGCCCGGGTGTGATCGCAATCCCTGCACCTCTTGTACTTACGCCCATGAATGTGGGATATCTCCTGAAAAAATGTAACAAGCGACTCAGCTTTTTTGCATAGAGACTCGTATTAAATACAAAAGAGCAAATGATAAAAACAATTTATAACGAGCACCAATGAGAGGGAAAAATAGAAAACCCTAAAGCTTGCTGTGACACAGGTATTGGTAACTTTATTTTAAATTAACATGGAAACACATTTTAACACGCTTGCGGAAAATCACAAATGAGAATCACCTGTGCTAAATTATCGTTACCCATTTGACATGAGTTAGCCTATAAATTATAACTTCAGGGTTTTAAAAAGCCACATGTTAGACCTTGTTCCTTTATCACAATGGTGAAGACAACGAAGATGTCTGAGGATATCAGAACTTCTATTATTAACAATCATAAGACTTCCAAAAGGTAGAAGGCCATCTCCAAAGAACTTGTTATCTCAGTTTGTTATTAAGTAGTTTGCCAAGCATGGAACCATCAAGAACCTCACTTGACGTGGGGGAAAAAGCAAATTTGACAAAAGTTGTCTTCAAAAGTTAGTGCCAATGGAAGAAAGACACAATGTCAAATATCCAAAGACCCCATGGCCAAACTGGAATAGTCTGGTGTCATGGTTTCAACAAGTACCATATGCTTCACCCTTAACCAAGCAGAGCTTTATGGGCGAAGGCCAAGGAAGAAATCATTGCTGAAAAAAAACATAAAAATGAACAACTGATCTTTTCCAAAGACTACCTTGACAAATTACAATCCTTCTGAGAAAATTCTGTTCTGTCCTGTGGATAGATGAAACAAATGTAGGCCTTTTTGGCAATACAAAGTACCAGTTTGTTTACAGATGGTGCAATGAAGCTTATAATTAAAAGAACACCCTACCAACAGTTAAGCATGGTGGAGGATCCATAATGATGTGGGCTTAATTTGCTGCATCTGGTACTGAAGGCCTTGACCATATCATGAAATCAGAGATTTATTAATGGTACCTTTACACGCCGCGACGGCAGGCTGGATACATCCCGCTACAGGCTACAAATGTAGCTTGTAGCGCCAATGTAGACCGTCGTAGCGGCGTCTGAAGACGTGACGCTACAGCCGGCAACAGATACATCTGTTTCCTAGCTCTGCTCGAAAACTGATGGCTACAACGCCGATGGTAGCGAGCTGTATCGGCGTGTAAAGAGGCAACGGAAGGGAACTCGGGACAGCCTGCGATGTAGCTGCAATGTAGCTAAGGCGTGACCCAGGCTCCGTGTTACTGCGCCCCATGTGCGATCATTGGTGGAAGCTGCTGCATGACGATTGGTAGTCGCTGCATAGGGAGGCATATTTAAGGAGCTGACGAGTCACACTACACAATCGCTCGAGCGTGCTGTATTACTCAGCCTCCTGCGTTGCCTGCCCAATCAGGATGTTATTGCTTCGTCCTATCAGCGTACGGACGGCTCGTAATCCACAATTGTGGCACGCCTATGTGCTGTCCCTGCTGCACCAGGTACGCCCATAGTAGCTGGTTATAGCGGTGTGTAAATGAGCTACAGCTGGCTACTTGAGACACCCGGCGATGTAGCTAGCTATAGATGTAGCGTGGCGTAGCGAACCTTGTGGCGGCGTGTAAAGAGGGTGCGTTGACCGTTTGTAACCGTTTGAGCGTGCTCGTGCACGTGAAGTAGCGGGATGTATCCAGCCTGCCGTCGCGGCGTGTAAAGGTACCTTAAGAGATTTTAGAGCGAAATGTCCTACTCTGTGTAAGAAAACTTCGTGTGAATCAAAGATCATGGGTTCTCTAGCAAGACATAGACCCAAAAATACACAGGAATGGTTGAAAATAAAAAAAATGGAGGACTATTTTAAAATGGCCAGCAATGAGTCCTGGCCTCAATCCCAAAATCTTTGGTGTGAGCTGAAATCTGCCATTGGGGAAAAGAATGCTGCAAACATTCAAGAGCTTGAACAAACTGCAAAAGAAGAATGGGAGAAAATACAAGCTGAGAAGTGCAAGAAGCTAATAGATGGTTATAAGAAATGTTTATCAATGCCAAAGGGTGTGCAAACAATTATTAATTAGAGGCCTTTATTGCTGCACATGCTGTTTATTCTCTTTCTTCTTTGAAATTGCAACATGTAAAGCCCCTTTCACATCAGCGGTAATCGATGATTGCAGCAGTCGCGGTGAAAAAAATGCAATTTCCGCGATTACCGCATAACGGCCGCACTTGCGGTTCACTTGCAGCAAGCCCCATGCTATGTCTATGGGGCTTGTGGCAGGTGCGGCAAGTGCGGTATAGTTGCGGTTTCAGCACTTGCCGCAGATGCAGCCGCGAAAATACCGCGGTCATCCGCGGTTTTTTTCGCGGCCGCATCTGCTGCAAGTGCCGAAATCGCACCTGCCGCACATTTACCGCAAGCCCCATAGACATTGCATGGGGCTTACCGCAAGTGAACCGCAAGTGTGGCCGTTATGCGGTAACCGAGGCAGTTGCGTTTTTTTCACCGCAACTGCCACGATCAGTGTTTACCGCTGATGTGAAAGGGGCCTAAGTTGACAATGTTTTATTGTTGTATTACTTTGCACCATGAATTAAAAAATCCTGAGGACACAACTTTGGTACATTTCCATTTATTTCTGAAGATATTGTACAGTTTATGAAAATAATGAAGGGGTGCCAATAATGGTGAGCAGTACTGTACTGTGTGGAGATTAACTAAATGCACTGTCACACCATTTAAAGCACCACCCCAGTGGGTGGTGTTATTAAACCCCATATATCTACCTACATTTGAACCCCCGTAGGGTCACTGTCCATTTATGATTGGATGTCAGAATTTAGTTAAATAACAGGTTTTTACACATTGAATATTTTCTGCAATAGAATGTATTCTTTGGCATCCTTTTGTTGCCATCAGTGTAGGCAAGTGGAATTTCCAATAAAAAATATATAAGGCCCCTTTCACATAGGCGTTTTTTTTTTTAAATGTGGCAGATACGGTTAAAAAAACACATCTGCCGCTTTTCCACCTAACGGCTGCAGTTGCTGCAAGCCCCATGCATTGTCTACGGTGCTTGCGGTAAGTGTGCAGCAGACGCGGCAAGTGCGGTATTGGCAGTTGCAGCAGATGCAGCCGCGAAAAAAATTGCACCATTTTTTCACAGGACCCGTTGAAGCTGTAATATGCGAAACGGTGTGACCGTTGTCCGCCCTGCTATCCCTCCCCTCCCTGCACTGATGTAACCCTTTGTTCCTGAAAATTTGGAATAAAGTTTATGCACAGCAATTGAAGAGTCAGTGAGTGCCACTCGTTCCTCACTTTATGATTGGATTTACATGCATTATCTCAGGTTGGGCAACGCCGAACCTATGCTCTGCTATCTGGTGAACAATTTATTGTTAAAAGATTGCTAAATTGCCTATAACGTTGCTAGTGTCCAGATTCAGTCTCAAACAACTACATTAAAAAATTTACATTTTATGGTAAAGTTACTTTGTCCAATCAGTTTTGAGCCCCTGAAATGAGAACTATTACTGTGCAGAATTATTAGGCAACTTAATAAAAAACAAATATATTCCCATCTCACTTATTTATTTATTTTCACCAGGTAAACTAATATAACTGCACAAAATTTTGGTAAAAACATTTGTGACATGCAAAAACGAAACAGAAAAAAAAATAGTGCCCAATATAGCCACCTTTCTTTAGGATTACACTCAACAGCCTTCCATCCATAGATTCTGTCAGTTGCTTGATCTGTTTACGATCAACATTGCTTGCAGCAGCCACCACAGCCTCCCAGACACTGTTCCCAGAGGTGTACTGTTTTCCCTCCCTGTAGATCTCACATTTTAGGAGGGACCACAGGTTCTCTATGGGGTTCAGATCAGGTGAACAAGGGGGCCATGTCATTATTTTTTCTTCTTTTAGACCTTTACTGGCCAGCCACGCTGTGGAGTAGTTTGATGCATGTGATGGAGCATTGTCCTGCATGAAAATCATGTTTTTCTTGAACGATACCAAACGATACCGACTTCTCCCTGTACCACTGCTTGAAGAAGTTGTCTTCCACAAACTGGCAGTAGGTCTGGGAGTTGAGCTTCACTCCATCCTCAACCCGAAAAGGTCCCACAAGTTCATCTTTGATGATAGCAGCCCATACCAGTACCCCACCTCCACCTTGCTGGCGTCTGAGTTGGAGTGTAGCTCTCTGCCCTTTACTGATCCAGCCTCTGGCCCATCCATCTGGCCCATCAAGAGTCACTCTCATTTCATCAGTCCGTAAAACCTTTGAAAAATCAGTCTTAAGATATTTCTTGGCCCAGTCTTGACATTTTATCTTATGTTTCTTGTTCAAAGGTGGTCGTTTTTCAGCCTTCCTTACCTTGGCCATGTCCCTGAGTATGGCACACCTTGTGCTTTTTGATACTCCAGTAACGTTGCAGCTCTGAAATATGGCAAAATGGTGGCAAATGGCATCTTGGCAGCTTCACGCTTGATTTTCATCAATTCATGGGCAGTTATTTTGCGCCTTTTTTGCCCAACACACTTCTTGTGACCCTGTTGGCTATTTGCCATGAAACACTTGATTGTTCGGTGATCACGCTTCAAAAGTTTGGCAATTTGAAGACTGCTGCATCCCTCTGCAAGACATCTCACAATTTTGGACTTTTCAGAGCCCGTCAAATCTCTCTTCTGACCCATTTTGCCTAAGGAAAGGCATTTGCCTAATAATTAAGCACACCTTATATAGGGTGTTGATGTCATTACACCACACCCCTCCTCATTACAGAGATGCACATCACCTGATTTACTTAATTGGTAGTTGGCTCTCAAACTTATACAGCTTGGAGTAGGACAACATGTATAAAAAGTATCATGTGATCAAAATACTCATTTGGCTAATAATTCTGCACACAGTGTAGGAAGCCAAAACTGTCAAAGAAGAGGGAAGGGTGGAGATACAAGTGCATCTCAATGAATTAGACTTATTAAAAAGTTATTTTATTTCAGTAATTCAGTACATAAAGAGAAACACATATTATATAGAATCATTACAAACAGAGTGATCTATTTCAAGTGTTTATTCCTGTAAATGTTGATGATTATGGCTTACAGCCAATGAAAACCTAAGAGTAATTATCTCAAAAAACTAAAGTAGGGAGGATAAAGGGTTAAAAATCCGCGCTGCCGTATTCCACAAGTCATCAAAGGCTGGATATAATATTGATTTATTAGTCAACGTGATTCAGGAGCTTCTTGAAATGCCCTGAAACATGGCAATATGATATTGATTTGTCCTAAGGGAGGGGTCAGAGAGGCATGAAACGCGTTGACTAATAAATCAATAATATATTCACCCTTTGACGTCTTGTGGAATATGGCAGTGCGGTTTTTAACCCTTCATCCTCCCTACTCTATGTGCACCACACTGGAGACTGCAGCAGCCGTGATCTGCTTTTATAGTGGTTGTGACTCTCACAACCACACAAGGTGAAGCCTCTGATACCTACTTAGGTCATATTTTGTCTCTCAGACCCTTCATCCTCCCTACTTTAATTTTCTGAGATAATGACCTTTGCGTTTTTATTGGCTGCAAGCCATAATCATCAACATTTACATAAATTAACACTTGAAATAGATCACTCTGTTCGTAATGACTCTATATAATATATGAATTTGACTTTTTGTTTTAAATTACTGAAATTAATTAACTTTTTTTGATGATATTCTAATTGATTCAGATGTACCTGTAGGTGAAAAACAAGAAAGAAGGTGCACTTAAACATGTGGCCCCACCCATGATGCACCGAGTGCCCGAACTTGGTTTGAGCAGTCATTCTGTGGTGATAGAATCCCTTTAATGTGTTCTCCGACCTGACAAATTCCCTTTAAAATACTGCATGGAGATATTTGATAGCAGCATGTAGAATTTCGAAGGTTCTCCTATAGGGAATAGTAGGGACTCTCATCCTGTATCTTTTCTGTCAGTTTTCCTCTTTTGTTTCATGTCCACATTTTTATAGCTGCTCTATTTATACAGTAAAAATTAAAACCCAACAGACCCATTATGAGTTAATGTAATTCTATAAATCACAGCCTTTGAGCCTCTAGCTATGCTTGGCTTGCAGTCTGAGTGTAAAACCTAAGATTTCTATTTAGTAACAGCGATTGTAAACTTTGAACTTAAAGCGAACCTGTCATGTGTAAAAATACTATTCACCTGCATATATAGGGTTCATTTGTAGGTTAACAGCATCCGGAACCTGCCCCATACCTGCCCATTAAGCCCCACTGCCAGGAGGAAATGAACTGTAAGCCTCTCGGCAGAGTTCCGGTTTCAGTCATGGGGGAGGTGCCAGTGCAGGTTCAGTCACCGCTCTGTGTATGGAGAGCGGCGGCTGTAATTGTGCCCCCGCACTGACTGACAGCCACTCAGCATTAGAGCCTGCTGTCCGTCAGTGCAGAGGGCCCAGTTACAGCCGCCACTCTCCATACACAGTCAATGGTTATAGGAATCACTGCAAACGTACAAGGAAAATAGTGCTTTTGTGAGAATTTTATTTATAGTGTTTGTTCACTGCGACAAGGTTATGACGTTTCATAAAGGGTTAAAGGTTGCTTACAGAGGTGATTATAGGTTGGTGCTGGAAGGGTCTAAAGGGATAAGGGACTCAAGGTCTCGTGCAAGTGGAAAGTGTCCAGTTATGGTGACTTAGTGTATAGATAACTGCAGAGAAGGTGTTGGTCACAGGGTGTGTAAAACCCCCAGATAAAACCCCTGATAGTTCAATACCCCTGGTGAAGGAACCAACCCTAGGTATGTAATGTTACCCCTTCTGATCCAGTTGAAGTTGTGCCCAAGGGGAGTGCACTTGGTAACTTTTGCAGTCTGGTCACTGTTAAGGGATAGGCCAGGCTCAGAGCTGTCAGGCTGGAAGGGCTGTAAATGGTTAAATATATTAGTACAAGTTAGTGTTATAATGGTACTTATCTTTTCTTAGGTTAAGGTCCTTTGTTGTGCACCTACAGGAGCCGCCTGGTGGACAGTGCTTCCACATGAGATGTCCAGACAGAAGTGACAAAGAAGGCTCTGTCAGAGCTCCATTTATTGGTCCCGGCCGGTCATGTGACCGGAAGTGACATCACGTGGTTCTCTGTTGTTTTGGTTGTCATGGTGATCACACATGCTCAGTGGCGCACGCCATGTAATGAATAGGATAAGATAAAGTGGGCGGGCGCAAGGTGGTGTTTGGAGCAAACAACAGGGATAAGGAAGCTGGGGATCAGTTAAGTTAGAATGACCTGCCAGGACATGCACAATGTGGACCAGTTCAACCTGAAGAGGGATAATAGCACATTAATAAGTGTAGAAGCCACTTAGTATGGGATAGTTATTGATTTGTATAGGTCGCTACTACTATGTTTTTAGGAGGCTGATGTATATGTTGAATATGAAGGATTGGCATGTATGTGAATGTGTGATGACCAAATGTGTGTAACATTATTCATGCTAAGTAATTAATCAACATATGGAGGTCCTTTAACTAGTTCATACATTGTGGCATAGTACAACATAATAAAACAAGTAGGAGTCCAAACCAAGGAAAATGAATAAATTTAAAAGGGAATAAACAAAGGATGGGGGGGAAGAATGAAAACTTATTGCTATTGAGTACTAATTTATTTATTATTATCTTACCAAGAGGATGTGGAACCAAGCCTGAAAAGTTTTTCTAGGGATTAAGTGACCTAGGAGAAAGGTTATACACATTAATTTAACCTGTCAATCTCACGGGTGAGACCCCTAGGTGATAGAGTGTCCAGTGTGTAAATCCAGTGTGTTTCCCGTTGTTTCAGTAGTTGGATGTGATTTCCTTCCCCCCGTCTGGGTCTGTGGACTTTTTTTCAAAGTATTCACTGATCTCAGGGAGACCAGTCAAGGAAAACACTGCGGGCAGATGGCTAAAGCCCTCAAACACAGTGAAATCCATAATGCATTGCCCCCTGGGAATTTGAATATGCAAATGGAGTTCGTGGAGCCTCAATTAAGAGTCTCAAACACGGGACTAGCCAGATATATCTCCAGGGAAGGACCTAGCCCTGGGGTGGAATCCTTGCGGAGACCACCATATTAAGTGGCCCTTTTAGTCAACCACTATTGTTAACCCTTTTCTGTCTTGCACTTTAACCCTATCTGGGTACACTCTTGCACTAGCAGAGGGTTCATCAAAAAACTGTTACCACTTGGTTTCATCTTAAGATTACTAGTGCTCTGATATGGAAGTATTTGGGCTTCTGTCACTATAGGTTTGGAAGGCTTGTTCAGCATATCTTCTAATATGTGTGGTTGTTGTCCTTTATGTATATTAGTTTATAATATAGTTATTAATTGCATCTTTAAAATCCAATCGTGCTTCTCTTGATATATTAATAGGTAAATGTTTATCTGTAAAACATATGGACAGAACTCATATAGGAAAAACTGACATCTGAAGGAGCCATGCAGGTGAGCCGTGGTGTGAGGGTCTGACACGTCTGATATTGTTGACCCCAAACTGTTGTTCTGGAGAACCTCTTTAATATGTTCAAGCGATAGTCTCATGAGTTGGACCCAGATCACTGCTATAAGTTGCCGTGATCAGATGTCATGGCTGGGAAAGGTCACTGCTACACTTGTACTTATACCTTTATACCTTATTGCACTTTACAAGAAATTAATGGCCGACGCTAATGAATGACATAGGATGTTCCTCATAAAGGGTGAGGTACAGCACCCTTATTGGACATCCATATGTCCTAACAGAGCCCTAGGAGAAGGGCTATCATGTAATAGATTCTACAAAACTGTTCACTTTGGATCTGGTTCATCAAAGCTCTTACGAAAAATTTTGGAATAAAAAGCTTTTGAAAAGTTTCATTTTTTGCCCAGTTCCAGATGGTGAAAGCTGGGGCAGGAATGGGGGAAGTTAATCCCACTCTACCAATTTATGACGAGCATTAGCATTCCGCATGACATGATTCTTACTCCAGTCTCAGACTGGAGTAGGATTTGTGACTGGGTACATAGTTAGGCACACACTACTTCTCAGATGCATCAGATTCATTAAGCGTCATTCACCTCAGACTGAGGGTCAGACTCCAGCATGTCTCATCTTCAAGATCACCGTGAAGGATGCCAGTCTTGACGAATCAGGGCCTTTGTCTTTACAGGAAGTAAGTGTAAAAGTGTACTTTTTCTTAGCTTTTGGCTTTTGCTGACATTTCAACTGCTCCATTCTCATATTACTATGTTGCTTTTTCGCTAATGGACAAAGATTGTTGCAACAGAAACATAATGTTGATGATCAGAGAAATAACAAGGGTCACCTGGGTCAGCGGAAGAAAACGAGAGAGGTAAAAAGGAAAAACATTATAATAAGTGCATTTTACCTTAAGTAGAGGCAGAACCACGCGTGGACGTGACGATGGGTTTAGATGTAAATGCATTAGTAATGTCAGTGCGTAGGAGAGGATGTGCTGTGCATGTGTGCAGATGACAACGTGGTGTTATCCTTAATGATTTTCAGTTTACTGTAATTTTACTTGTAAGATGAATGCTTTCTTAGATGCAATTTGAGATCAAAGCAGCACAGTGCAGAATATCGGTCATAAATATGTATGTATTAACTATTACAGGTACTGTCTTCAGTAATGTTTGGCATATTCGGTTATGTCGCAAGGTTTCTTTCTATCTTCTAGGCATAAATGTTGATTCTATATATCTTTTGGGGCCCTTTGAGGCTTGGAAAACAAATCGAAGGTTAGTATGTTAGGTCATGTTAAAGCCTACAGTCAACAAACTGGGGAAATTGGCAAGTTTGGTATATTATCAAGACATTATCCAGCTAATACACTTCAGAAAAGTCTAAAAGAACACAAGAACCTTATTACTCAGGCACCAAACCTCTAATAGCTTCTTCTGAATGTTCCCATGTCAGTCAACGCCTGTGACTGTGAGTTATACAGCTAGAGATCATTGCTCTTCCCAGGGGCCCCTGCTAGTGATTGATTGGACTATCTCACGTGTGCATAGGGAGTGGTGACCTGTCAATCATCTATAGCAGTTTGGGAAATTTATCAGCTTTGTTGTGTAGACTGAGAAAGAATGAAAAGAGCCATCTCAATATTACTATAGTGAATGATAGCTTTAGTTAGCTCAGGGGTATCCCTGAGGAAGGTGCCAGGAGGGCACCGAAACGCGTCGGAGAGAATAAAGGAGCAGCTGTTTGAACATCACCAACACGTGTGTTCTTTGGAGTTTCGGCTTAATCTGGCAGCGCGGACTGTTTAACACCATTTTTCCCAGCAACATCTTGATGAGCCTCCATCTAGTGGCTGAAGGACCTCTGGTGATGTCACAGAGCCGGTCAGCTGACACATCAGGTGACCGACTCCGTGACATCACGAGAGGTCTTTCAGCAGAAGGGAACTGTCACCTCCCCACAGCTGACGGACAGGTAATGTATCCTCTGGGAGAATTTTTTTAATTTTTTATATACCGGAGGGGAGAGGACAGGAGATAAGAAAGGAGGGAGGAAAGGGCAGAGAACAGGGGGGAGCAGAGATAGAGGAGGGACAGACAGGGACAGGCAGGGTTATGTACTGAGCACTGCCTCTGGGGATGCTCAGTACATAAACACAGAGCCGACATCGGATCTGATTTAGACTCAGATCCGATGTCCATAGGCTCCCATTGTGGAGCCCTACGGACCATCATGGATCCATCACGGATCCGTGGTGTCCGATTTTAGTCACAGAAACCAAAATCAGATCCGTGACTAAATCGGAAGGCTACAGATTGTGCTTAAATCAGATGGCAAAAAGGACACATCCAAGCACAATCAGAGCCCCATAGGGATACATGTCGAGCCCCAGCCTTTGGGGTACTCGGGTATCAGGCTCCAAGGTGGTTATTGCACCTGTGTCACAGGGAGTGGTGGCTGCGCCTGATCCCGTGTCCTGGGGGACTTCTTTGAAAAGGGGTTATTATTTACAGGGGATTTTATATACAGTTTGTCGTGACGCCACCTGTAGTTTCTGGTGAGGAGCCACCAGCGAAGCCACAGTCCGCTGGAGGAAGATGGTAATGCGGCTAATTGGCAAAGTCCCCTACAGCGTTCCTATAAAGGGAACAAGTTCATGCACAAAGGAACACAGGCGGAGGCAAAGTCACTTTTCTCCCGGATACTTTACTGTTAGTTGTAGCAGCAGCGGTTATTGTTCACAGCTAAGCACTTTTGATGTTACAAAGATAGGTGGCTTAATAGGTGGCTGTAAGTGGATCCCAGGTGGTATGGTGGAATCCTTGGTTTACCTTCGTTAACTAACCCGTGTCCGTTCTTCCCCGCTTTGGATGGATCTATACCTAGTAGCTCTGTGTAGGTAGTACCAGGAGTCCCCTCCCTCGTTGGTGAGGAAGCAGGCAGACCCCTCCGATGGCAGGGTGCTGCGGCTGATGAACAAGCCATAGCAGCCGGTTGCCGACTGCAAGCTTGACTTGGCCGGTTCCTAGGGCCCGGCGTTCCCCTGGTTGGACTGGAGTATCCCCTGGAGTATGGGCACTCCACGCTGAGGATCTCCCTTTCTTTCTAGGGCCCGTACTTCTCTTGTCGGCCGCCCTCTTTCAGGACCTCCTCAAGGCCCCTTCTTCTTTCCTCCGGTACGGCGTGTAACCGATTCGGTGTAAACCTTCCGCATCGTTCCACTTAGCTATCTTCCTAAAACCTCTCCTCTTCTTCCATCTTTCCCTGGTCCCTCAGCAGAGTGACCTAGCAGCAAAGACTTAGAGGCAAAGACCTCCTTGAACCCCCTAGAGGTGATTATATCCCCTCCCAGGTAACCTCCCACCCTCAATAAGGGAGTGCTGGGAATGGGTCCCACCCATCATCCTAGGTTCCACCTGCAGCTGGAGAATCTGCTCCTCTTTTACGGGTGCAGTACCCCTCTGTGACGCCTGCATTGGCAGGGCGCCACATACATGGGAGGCCAAATCGCATCCAAGTGTATCCGATTTGACATGGATACACTCGGATGCCTCAAAATCGTGATGTGAAGCTGGCCTGACTGGTATCATGCAACTAGACTCTGATTCATTTGGGCAGCATTAATCAGCTGACAAGTTCCCTCTAAAGCTCCAGAACCAATTCTAGACTAGGGCCCCCCAAACATTTGTTATTTATAATACTATTATTATTATTATATATGGCACAAGAGACTTTGAACTCTATCATATTAAGCGTCTGGGAAAAACTGCTAACTCTGGATTCCCGTTAATATATGCCATGATCTTATCAATCACCCTGATAAAGACAACCAGAGCTGAAGCCTTTCCCCTAAGCTCCGACAGCAATTACATATGTTATATATACATGTCTTTGGTTGACCAATAAAAAATCAAGATACTAAGTTTTTAAATTCATAAATTATACTTTGCATTAAAAATGAAAAACCAAGTCTTAATTTCTTCCATTTTAGACTGAAAGGGTTATACCTTTGTAAGAAAAGGTGGAAAAAAAAAAGGAGTAAAGTGGTTTTCACTGATAATTAAAGGTTGGCAATTTATCGTGCATCTTACAACCCTATTTGCAGCACATATTACACTTTGCTAAGGTTTCATATGCCAATTCACACACTATTTACACATTTTAATACACAGCATCATTGGTATGACTACTAAATCAACACCAAAGTAGTTACCTTTCAAGGCTCATGCCAACATGAAATATTTTTCATAAACTAAGCATTCAGGCAAGCTACTGTGCCACCCCTGCGGCTAGAAGCCACAGGGTAGTATTGCACTTTAATATTAAAATGTGTTTTTCCCTGTAAAGTTGTCAGTTCAGGGTTAAACCTGTGGAGTCTGTAAGTGCACACACTTAGGATTAGACCTATAAAATAGGGGGGGGACCGATAATTTAGTAGGTCCCAACAGGGGGTGGAGCCTAGGGGTAAATGCAGAAGAAAGTGATAGTTTTTAGTCAGACGGTGCTGGGAAGGCAGTCAGGAAGGACAGGCCTGAAAGCACAGCCGACAAGAGGGAGCCCCATCTTTAAGTGGGGGCCCAGGACAGTAGGCAATGGACCAGGAGTGGTTGGAGCCAGCTTGTCGTGTTGAGGGAACACCGGCAACGCAGGAAGCCGAGGCAGATAGAAGTTCAGCTCTATCTGCAGACTGACAAGCTGCAGGCCCATAAACAGGGTTTCTGACAGCGCCACCAAGTACCTCGCCCCTCAGGACCAATAACCGGTTTAAGACACTACAGGAGAAGGGCCACAAATTGCGGTGTCGGACGGAGGCCTTCTAGCTCTCGGGCTTCCTATCTGGACCGGTGGGGCACAAACCTTGCCTAATAGATACAGACCGTAGGACTGGTGTGAGAGCTCTGCGAGGGTGGTAGAAGTGACGAAGAAAGGAGACCCTGAAAGAGAACATCTAGAGACTCCATAAGGGGGACCCTGAGCTGGCAACGTCACCCTGCAAACCAAACTGTACCGTGTCTCGTTTTGCCATCTACCGGTACCTAGTAAAGTGGACTTAAACTTGAACTGATTAGCGTTATTGTTCCCGCCGGTGCCCGGAGGGCTCAGCACCGCCAGCAGCTGAGCAGAGTGGTAAGAACTGCAACACCATTCAGCACTATAACTCCCCTCATCCACACTTTCTTCACTGCTGCCCTGAAGTAATAGCTCCACCTGTAGGGAGCTGTTCCACACTCTGCTGCACCTACCATCATTTCAGCGGCCGGCTTGCAGCGCCGATACCTATATTACCGGTATCTACAGGTGGCGTCACAATCCCCTGTATATACTCCCTTCTCCCCCACCATCTACTTCAAATGATAACCAGGGCACGGCACCGGGATCCCGTCCACCTGTTACTCCCCATTCAACAGCCCCGGTGTCCGAGTACCCCCTAGCCCTGGCCACATCACTACTACATAAGTATAGGAATAAAATAAGAGGTGTAGCTAGAGCCCCTAACCAGTAAACCATGTTTACTACCATGGTATTGGACCATATTTTAACTATGCACAGGGGCTCCCATAGTAGCCTTTGCTATTTATATGGCACCCTTTAGTAGCTTTCACTATTTGAAGACCTCCTTAGTAGCCCTACTGTTTATAAGAACCCCCTTGGTAACCCCCACTATTTATACAGGCCTCTTAATTAACCACCACCTATAATGGCCAAAAATCAACATCATATACTCACCTAACCCCAGCAGGTTCCAGGCAGCCCAACGTGATGTGAATGCGTCGCTCTGCCTAGGACTTGCCGTTCTGCAGATTTATAGCAACCTACCTTCTTCCTGCTCTGCTGCAGAGCCATATTGTCATACTGAACCAATCCAAAGGGCCACAAATAATTTAAAGGAGTACGAACATGAATGCATTACTAGAACCACCATCAGTACATTAATACATCATCAGAACCAAGTGTTGAGTATTTGAGAAGGATTTGAAGAGTTTATGTTCCAAGAAATCAGTTTAAATACACCCACTGAATACTCTGAGTTTTTGAACCAGAAATGTAACAATAACCTCTACAATAATCTCAAAACTAAATTGTGAGGATTTTTCAGCTTTAACATGAAGCATATTGTGGAATGCTACATGATCAGAACCACCATCAGTAGATAAATACAGCACTAGAACCACTGTCAGTACATAAATGTAGCACCAGAACCCCTCATACTGCCTCTCTTTATAATGTCCACCACACAATGCCCCTCTCTAATATCCCTCCATACTGCCCCACTCTGTAATGTCTCCCCATACTGCTCATATCTATAATAATATTTAATCTTCAGCTCCTTCTGGAGCACTTACTGAATCCTGCCATAAACTCACCTCCTCTGCACTGTGGCACTGGCGACGACAGCAGTGTGATGAATCACAACTTGATGACCTCATCCTGCTGCTGCACATTAGGGCAGGGAGTGACAAGGGGTTCTTTGCTCTGCCCATCCTGCCGCAGTAGTCAACTTTATTTTCATCTGAAAAACACAAATACAGCTGTATATAGGAAGATGAGAACCCAGACTTCTCGGCGGGACATACAACAGCCCAATTGTGGATGTCTGGCTTAACTGTATTGACATGGTGGGATCTCCCCTCCTGCCCCTGGTAGCTATGCTACAGATTATCAAATGGAGGTTTTATAGAAAATGAATTATCAGTAACAAGATTTAAAGAGTAACCTTTTTTTTATTTCATAAATCAATAGTGCACATTAAACTAATAACCTTCGTAATATATCTTATTACAGAAATCTGCTTCGTTATGCTCCGGGGCTCATCATTCACTCTCAAAATTCCCAATTTACCGGTGTAACCTCTCTTCACTGGTACAGACTTTCTCATTACTGAGATGGAAGAGGACAATTGGTGCTCATAAAGTTATGTGGAGGACTGTAGCTATCATTTCAGGAGCATTTGCAGCACAATATATAGGCCTGCCTCTAGTTCAACCTTCTCCCTCCATTGAATTTTCAAAGCACCAACTGTCATCTCAGTGTTGGGATTCACTTCACGTTCTCCGGAAGGCATTAAGTAGTGTTCACACAGGCAATGTGCTATCGTTCAAACGCGCAGTTTATTGATTTAACAAAACTACCAGGGATTCAACAACCAAACATAGCCTCTTCTGGATAGAAAGGTATAACCGCAAATAAACAGTTCATTCAGCGTACACCTAAATATCAGTGAGGGTTCACCGAAACAGTTCACGTTTTGTTTACCTAGAACAATTTTCCATAAAAACAATGGTACCATCCTAACAGTCTTGGTGTCCCCTTCAGCCTGAGCTCCAGTAGCTTCTGTAGCTTCCAGCATCTAACAGATATTTCCACTCTTTGCTCAGCTCCCAGTGAACAGCCGTGATCCCTTAGCAGTTTCCACACACTGCACTCTCTGTTCAGTCCCTAGTAAACTCAAAGACGTAGGTGAACACATGTTCTGGTCTTTAGTCAAAGCTAGCCAGGTGCATGTAATCAAGCTCTGCAGTGCTAGGATTTAATGTGGTGCTAGCTGGCTAGTGAAGCCAGAGGACATTTCGTGGTGTGATCATGACACTTAATTGCACCACCAGTAACACTGCAAGAGCAGATAGAAGAGTAGACGTAATGAATGGTGGGGCCATCATACTGTGTATAGAGAGTTCTGTTGACCATCATACTGTAAGGCGGAAGGCCTGTGGTGACCATAGTATTGTGAGGCGGGGAGACTGTGGTAACCAATGTACTGTAAAATAGGGGGCCTATAGTGACCATTAAACTGTATGGCAGGGAGGCTGTGGTCACCATCATACTATGCCAGGGTCTATGAGGGCCATCATACTGTGAGTACAGGCTGTGGTAACCATATTACTGTATGGAGGGTTGTGGGTAAACAAAACTTTGTGTGGGTTTTGTGATGCCATCATTCTGTTAGGAGGAGGCATGTGCGGCCAGTATTAGATGTGGGGTCATCAGACTTTGTATGGGTATTTTTTAGTTGAATTATACTCTAAGGGCCATGAAAGAGGTATCATAGAGTGTGAGAACACTAAGTGGCAAAGTATCTAAGTGCTGTAATACATATCCCTTAAGACATACACACCTGGTCAAAATTGTTGGTACCCCTCGTATAATGAAACAAAAACCCACAATGGTCACAGAAATAACTTGAATCAGACAAAAGTACCATATATACTCGCGTATAAGCCGAGTTTTTCAGCCCAAAAATTGGACTGAAAAGTCCCTCCCTCGGCTTATACACGAGTCATATACAGGCGCCCCCCCCCCATCGGTATACAGGCCCCCCCATCGGTATACAGGGGTTCCCCCTTGCTGCCCCAAACCTGTAAAGGAATACTTCATTGTACTTATCCCTGTCGCTGTCCCGCCGCCATCGCGCTCCTCCGGCTTCATCCGGCTTCTTCCGGCATCCTCCTCCGGTGGGCGCAGGCAATGACGTCATTGTCTGTGCGCCAGAGGAGGAAGCCGGAAGAAGCCGGATGAAGCCGGAGGAGCGCGATGGCGGCGGGACAGTGACAGGGATAGGTATAATGATTAGGGATGGGCGAATCTACTTGCTAGGACTCGTTACTCGGCGAGTAGTAAGGGACTCACAGGACTCGGTACTCTGCGAGTTTCCCAGTGATTACTGCACGAGTCCAATGCAAATCAATATCAATTCTAGTTTTTTCAGAAACGCTGACAAAACTAGGATTGCCATTGTTTGCATTAGACTCGGCTACTGTGCCAGTGATAGCAGGGAAACTCGCAAAGTAACTGCTGTTACATTGCGAGCCGAGTCCAGCTGTCTTCTCTGTGCAGGCTGCCAGCTCCAGGGTCCTAGAGCCCGCCGGCTCACAGACATGATGTAGCAGTGCTGAGATTGTTCTCAGTCTGCTCATTCCCTGTGCATAGACATCTATCTATGCACAGGGGATGTAGCAGAGAGGACATCGCGTTTTGGACTACGTCGGATGGAAGAGGATTTTTTTAATTAAAGATGGAGTCCCTAATGGCTTTTTTTTTTATTTCAAATCAAAAATTTTCTCTGTGTTGTGTTTTTTTAACCCTTTATTGGAGATTCTTAGTGGCTGGGTCAAACGTGGCCTGACATTAAGAATCTCGGGCTTAATACCAGCTTGTATAACAAAGCTGGTATTAACCCCTTTATTACCCAGCGTGCTACCGCCACCAGGGCCGCTGGAAGAGCGGGGTTCAGCGCCAGAGGATGGCGCTTCAATGAACGCGCCATCTTCTGGGGCGGCTGCGGGCTGCAATTTGCAGCGGGGGCTGCCCAGAAAGCTTGGGCATCCCTGCGCTGAGGATTCCAGCCCCCAGCTGCTTAGCTGTACCTGGCTAGACATAGAAATTGCGCGGAGCCCCACGCATTTTTTTTAAATTATTTCATGAATTTCAGAGTCAGAGTCTCAGAGTCAGAATCTCAGAATTTCATGAAATAATTAAAAAAAAATGCGTGGGGATCCGCGCAATTTCTATGTCTAGCCAGGTACAGCTAAGCAGCTGGGGGCTGGAATCCGCAGCGCAAGGATGCCCAAGCTTTCTGGGCACCCCCCGCTGCAAATTGCAGCCCGCAGCCGCCCCAGAAGATGGCGCGTTCATTGAAGCGCCATCCTCTGGCGCTGAACCCCACTCTTCCAGCGGCCCTGGTAGCGGTGGCACGCTGGGTAATAAAGAGGTTAGGGCCAGCTTTGTATTATCAGCTGGCCCTAAGCCCGAAATTTATGGCGGTCACGCCAATATTAGACATGACCGCCATGAATTTCTATTAAATTGTTTTAAAAAAAACACAACACAAAGAATTTTTTTTATTAGAAATAAAAAAAAAAGCCATTAGGGACTCCATCTTTAATTAAAAAAATCCTCTTCCGTCCGACGCAGTCCAAAACGCGATGTCCTCTCTGCTACATCCCCTGTGTATAGATATAGATGTCTATGCACAGGGAATGAGCAGACTGAGAACAATCTCAGCACTGCTACATCATCTCTGTGCACAGACATTCATGTCTGTACACAGGAAATGGGCAGACTGAGAACAATCTCAGCACTGCTACATCATCTCTGTGCACAGACATTCATGTCTGTACACAGGGAATGAGCAGACTGAGAACAATCTCAGCTCTGCTACATCAGGCAGTAGGCAGGCTCTAGGACCCTGGAGCTGGCAGCCAGCACACAGAGAAGACAGGACTCTTATCTGTGCGAGTTTCCCAGCGATTACAGTTGCAAAGTAAACGAGTCCAATGCAAATAAATGCCAAAACTAGGATTGCTTCAGGCTGAAGCTTCCGAGACACATCTGCGATTTGTAAATCTCACACTACTCGCTATTACTCGCTTCCCCATTCATTAACATTGGACTCGCTAGACTCGCAACGAGTAGCGAGTCCTGTGCTTGGAGTCGCTGGAGTCAAGCGATTCCGAGTAATTTAGGATTCACCCATCACTAATAATGATGTATTCCTTTACAGGTTTGCGGCAGCAAGGGGAGGGCCCTGTATACCGATGGGGTGGGGGGGGGGGCTGTATACTACCACTGGGGCTGCTGCTGTATACTACCACTGGGGCTGCTGCTGTATACTACTACTGGGGCTGCTGCTGTATACTACCACTGGAGCTGCTGCTGTATACTACCACTGGGGCTGCTGCTGTATACTGCCACTGGGGCTGCTGCTGTATACTGCCACTGGGGCTGCTGCTGTATACTGCCACTGGGGCTGCTGCTGTATACTGCCACTGAGGCTGCTGCTGTATACTGCCACTGGGGCTGCTGCTGTATACTGCCACTGGGGCTGCTGCTGTATACTGCCACTTGGGCTGCTGCTGTATACTACCACTGGGGCTGCTGCTGTATACTACCACTGGGGCTGCTGCTGTAACACTGCTGGGGCTTGTATATACCACTGGGGAGGCTGCTGTATACCACACTGCTGGGGGCAGTATACCTGTGCTGGGGTCCACCCTCGGCTTATACACAAGTCAATAGGTTTTCCCAGGTTTTGGGGGCAAAAGTAGGGGGGTTGGCTTATGCACGGGTCGGCTTATACACGAGTATATACGGTAATAATAAATAAAAAAATCTATGAAAACGAACAAATGAAACTCAGACATTGCTTTTCAGCCCTGCTTCCACAGACATTTTGAAAAAATTAAACTCATGTAATCGGCCTTAACTTAATATTTTGTTGTACAGTACAGCCTTTTGAAGCAATCACTGCAATCACACGATTCCTGTAATTGTCAATGAGACTTCTGCACCTCTTGACACAACATTTTGGTGACTCCTCATGAGCAAACTGCTCCAGTTGTCTTGTGCTTGAAGGTTATTTTTCCAGATGACATGTTTCAGCTCTCTCCAATGATGCTTAAAAGGATTTAGGTCAAGGCTCATAGAAGGCCACTTCAGAATAGTCCAATGTTTTCCTCTTAGCCAATCTTGGGTGTTTTTAGATGTTTTGGGTCATTATCCTGTTGTCAGACCCATGACCTGCGACTGAGACCAAACTTTCTGACACTGGGCAGCACATTTCTCTCTAGAATCCCTTGATAGTCTAGAGATTTCAGTGTACCCTGCACAGATTAAAGACATACTGTGTCAGACGCAACAAAGCATCCCCGGAACATAACAGAGCCTCCTCCATGTTTCACAGTAGGGACTGTGTTCTTTTCTTAATTTTTCCTTCTGTTAACAGAGAGCTGATGTACCGTGCCAAAAAGTTCAATTTTTGTCTCATCTGTCCATAGAACATTCATCTAGAAGATTTGTGGCTTGTCAACATGTAGTTTGGCAAATTTCAGTCTGGCTTTTTTATGATTTTTTTTCAACAATGTAGTCCTCCTTGGTTGTCTCCCATGAAGTCCATTTTGGCTCAAACAACGATGGATGGTGCGATCTGACACTTATGTTTATTGAGCTTGAAGATCACCTTTAATCTCTTTAGAAGTTTTTCTGCGTTCTTTTATTACCATTTGTGTTATCCATCTCTTTGATTGGTCATCAATTTTCCTCCTGCAGCCACGTTCAGGGAAGTTGGCTACAGTGCCATGGATCTTATATTTCTGAATAATATGTGCAACTGTATTCACGGGAACATCAAGCTGCTTGAAAATGGTCTTATAACCTTTACCTTTAACATGCTTGTCTAGAATTTTCTTTTCAATCCCCATATCTCACAGCCTTTACCCCCACATCTCACACAGCCTGCACCTATGTATCTCGCACAGCTTGCACCGCCACATCACACAGCCTGCACCCCCATATCTCACATAGCCTGCACTCCCATATCTCACAGTCTGTACCTCACATCACACAGCCTGTACCCCTACATCACACAGCTTGCACCCCTGTACTTCACATAGCCTGTACTCCACATCACATGGCTTGTACCCCCATGTTCTGTATCCACATCACACAACCTGTATCCCCAAATCTAACACATTCTGTGCCTCCACATCACACAGCTTGCACTCCCGTATCTCATGCAGCCTGCACACCTGTACTTCACTCAACCTGTACTCCACATCACATGGCTTGTACCCCCATGTTCTGTATCCACATCACACATCCTGTATCCCCAAATCTAACACAGCCTGTGCCTCTACATCACACAGCTTGCACTCCTGTATCTCATGCAGCCTGCACACCTGTACTTCACTCAGCCTGTACTCCACATTACATGGCTTGTACCTCCACGTTTGTATTCACATCACACATCCCGTGTTCCCACATCTAACACAGCCTGCGCCCCCACATCACACAGGCTGCACTCCACATCACGCAGCCTGCACTCCAGTATCTCATGCACCCTGCACCCCTGTATCTCACACAACCTGTGCTCCACATCCGTGTGTATCCCACATCAAAGTCTGTACCCCATCTCTCACAGCCTGCACCCCCACATCATCCAGCCTATGCCCCACAACACAGTCTGAACCCCAACATCTCACAGCCTTCACCCCTGTACTCCACATCACATGGCTTGTACCCCCACGTTCTGTATCCACATCACACAGCCTGCCCCCATTTATCTCATACAGCCTGCACCCCCATATCTCACATAGCCTGCACTCCCATATCTCAGTCTGTACCCCACATCACACAGCCTGTACCCCTACATCACACAGCTTGCACCCCTGTACTTCACATAGCCTGTACTCCACATCACGTGGCTTGTACCCCCATGTTCTGTATCCACATCACACATCCTGTATCCCCAAATCTAACACAGCCTGTGCCTCCACATCACACAGCTTGCACTCCCGTATCTCATGCAGCCTGCACACCTGTACTTCACTCAGCCTGTACTCCACATTACATGGCTTGTACCTCCACGTTTGTATCCAAATTACACATCCCGTGTCCCCACATCACATAGCCTGTGCCCCCACATCACACAGCCTGCACTCCACATCACGCAGCCTGCACTTCAGTATCTCATGCACCCTGCACCCCTGTGACTCACCGTGGCCGGGACTCCGGTTTAGACAGGCAGTAGCTCCTTCCACCTTGTCACGGGTGGACCGTGCCTGCCGGTAGTGGGGCCCGGTTGAGTGCAGATCAAAAAGTTGAAGACGTCTTACGGGAACAGATTAAGGGGTTAATTTGTCGTGACGCCACCTATGAGTGTTTCGGTAAGTCCTACCGATGCTGCGGGGCCTCCGGGGGATGGATAGCAGCAAGATGGAATGTTCCCCACAGGCTGAGCGGTGATCCCCGAAGGCTGGAGCTGCTTAGGATGTTGTGCAGCAGCTGCGGTTACCTTTTGTACAGACGGATGTAATCATAAGGAAGCACGGACACTGGAAGTCTCTGTAACGGGTCTTTTACTGTAGTCAGCAAACAATACATGGTATACAGTTGTAGGTAGCAGACCGGGTGGACTCAGCAGTGATAGGTGTCCCTCAGAGATCCGTGGTGTTCCTCCATTCTAACTAAGTAGGTTGCCGTTGTCGCCCAGGAACACCAGGTCGGGTACAGGGAGGCTGCTTGAATGCCCTATCCAAAGTATACCTGATGGATGTTTTGGGGAGCCTTGGGTCCCTTGGTGGGTATACCGCTGGTTAGACTGGATTTGGCGGTGGTGGGGTGCTCCTGTAAAGCTGCTCCTCTACGCCTCTGGTTCGCATAGCAGAGCTGAACTGCTGCTAACTTCGGTACCAGCAAACCGGCTGTATAAGGGCACGGGGTGGTCTTGGACCCGCATGTTGATGCCCGTAGATCGGTTGGCAATGCACCGGGAGTAATGGTGCTCAACCGTGGTAAAAGTGAGGAGATGGCCGGTAGAAGGTGGCCAGGGGGCTGCACTGACTGTGCAACCCCCTCTCCTAGGTTGCAGAGCTGGGAATCTGCAGAGGTCTTCTAAGTTGCTGTTACTTCTCCAGACCCGAGACTAGAACTCTCTAAGCTGGACTAAACTTTCCACTACACACTACCCTTGCACTCCGCCCACCAGGACCTTGATTGGCCCTCTATGCTAAGTGAGGCATGCAGGGTATGGATCTCCGAGTTAACCACAACTGCTGGGTCAGAATATTGCTGTTGCATTTATGGCTGCAATACCCTCCTGTGACGCACTCGTTGCGGGGCGCCACACCTGTATCTCACACAACCTGTGCTCCACATCACAGTGTGTATCTCACATCAAAGTCTGTACCCCATCTCTCACAGCCTGCACCCCCACATCATCCAGCCTATGCCCCACAACAGTCTGTACCCCAACATCACACAGCCTGCACCCCGGTACTCCACATCACATGGCTTGTACCCCCACATTCTGTATCCACATCACACAGCCTGCACCCCCATATCTCACAGTCTGTACCCTACATCACATAGCCTTTACCACACATCACAGTCAGCACCCCTGTACCTCACACAGCCTGTACCCCTCATCACACAGCCTGTACCCCTCATCACACAACCTGTACCCCTCATCACACAGTCTGTACCTCTCACAAAGTCTGTACCCCACATCACATGGCTTGTACCCCCCACACACCCCCGTTCTGTATCCACATCACACATCCTGTACCCCACATCTCCCATTTTATCTCATTACTTATCACACAAGTCTCCATCTCCTCTCCCCCAGCTTTTTCTCTTACAGCCTATTACTTCCTGACAGCAAAACTCTGTCTCCTCCCACATGGACACTTGGTCATGATGTTATTGCAGGTCCTGCACCACCACCAGCACTGTATGTTCAGTCTGGGCAGGAGCTGATTTTTGCCCCTCTGCCCCCACAGCATGCTGGCAGCATATCCCCTGAAGGAGAGATTTTTTCACCACACACTCCTCTCCAGCAGGCAGAATAACAGTCAAGAAAACAGCAGAATGCAGTGAAGTGGAGCAGAAAGTGAAACTGACTTTTAATCCCTGCAGCGCACCCTGGCGGCCGGCGCCCTGTGCGACCGCTCCACTCGCACATAGGTAAGGCCAGCTATGCCTACACTGTCCTTGCACTCAAGCCCCTACACATTCTGGATTAGTCCCAACACTTAACTGTTTCCTACCCTCATGCCGGCAACATACAAACTTTCACTAACTACCATGTAAGGGCACACAGTTGGTATTAAAAAAGGGTATTGTTATTATGCAGGGCACAGAGGAGAAAAATGTTACTGTCTAAGGCACTGGTTATAGCACCATGTGGTTTGCACAAATGTGGGGAAGTGTGAGGAGGGGCTCAGTGAAAAGCCCAAGGTATCTGTATGTTACATTTTGCACGCATGAGTTATAGATGGCAGAAGTGGTCATGGCTGTCTGGGCCAAATGGAAAAGCAAGGGGAAAATGGATGAGAACAATGAATGAGCACACCACTGATGAGACCTTTACACTATAAACATATGATCCGCAGTGCACTTGTGTAGAACTGATGTTATCATTCTATGGTCACTGTATTGATATCAGTCCTAACACAGGGGTTGTGATTAAAGATCAATGTAGCGGTATTATCAATTCTAATGGTAATATTTGTCTTATATTGCAATATTATTATTGCGGTATTACTATTATTAAATTTTATATAGCGGTGTTACTGGAAATACAGTATTGGTTTTATAGTACAGCAGTTATCGACCCCTTCAGTCCCTAAAGACTATAATAGTCTATGATAGTAGTAGGCTTTTTCAATTAATTCTAGAGATGAGCAGATCTTCTAAAATTAGAATTCACTGTCTTTGCTGAATTTTCACTGAAAATTGGATTTGCAGGTAATAAATTTGCTTTGATTTCAATGCTGAAAAGCTTGTAATTTCTCGCTAAATATAGAAGGGGAGTAGAGATAAAACATTGCTAACTATAAAAACGTGCACAATATAGCAGGGGTGCACAAGGGCCACAATGCCAAACAGCTCCACTCCCAATGGCTGCAACTTTGTAAAGGAACAGTTACATGAATACAACACCAGAACCACCATCAGTGGATAAATACATCACCGGAACCAAATTTGAGTATTGAGAAGTATGTGGAAAGTTTGATTAAAAAAACTCAGTAAAAATATGCTAACCTCAACTACGGTAAGTTTTTGGAGAAAAAAACTTGGCAAAACCAACTCATAAACTGAAATCTCAAGTTTTTAATTTTTTTAAGTTTTAAAATAGCCATCAAACTTACAATGGACTATTTGTACAATATAAGTGTCAACACATGAATGCAGCACCAGAACCACCATCAATACATGAATTTAGCACCAGAACTACTATGAGTATGTGAATTTAGCATCAGAACCACCATAAGTACATAAATGCAGTGCCAAAAAAATAATTAGTACACAAATTCAGCACCAGGACAATAATCAGTACATGAATGCAGCACGAGAAACATCATCAGTATATAAATGCAAATCCAGAAACACCATCACTACATGAATGCAGTACCAGAAACACCAGCAATACATGAATGCAGAGCAAGTACCACCACCAATACATGTTCCCCCACATTGCTGCTCTATAAAATACCACACACACTGCCATTCTCCAAAACATCCCTCCACTCTGCACCTCTTAAAAATATATTCCCACATTGCCCCCTTTATAATAACCCCCCACACTGCTCCTCTCCAAAATATCACTGCACACTACTCCTATACATAATATCTCCCCGCATAATATCCCCCCCACAACCCCACTCCATGATCTCCTCCTGCAAACTACCACTTTCCATATTTCACCCAAACACTTTCCCAGACCCTGTACCCCACTGTTCCATGCTATATTATGCCCCATTTCACAATCACCCCTAATTGCTCCATAATGTCCCGAATTGCCCCAAACGTTCACATTACATGCCCCCATAGTAACAACCCTTCCCTCCCCAGACCTCTCATCTAAAATAGCATGACATTTCATCTTCGGCTACTCCATGGAGCACCAACCAGTGCCGACATATCCCCTGGCAACAGTGTGATGATGTCAATAGTATGCTAACCCCAATATGCCGCTGGATGTTGGTAGGGGCTGACGCGCACTTTCGCTGAAGCAGTCAAGGTGATTCAGTGTTCAAATGCGTTCACGTCTGAATGACGCAAATACTTTTGAATATGAGTGAAGGAGCTGTTGCAATCCAGACAGCTCCCGGGCTGCACAACATCCTTCGGTGGGCCATACGTTGTGCATGCCTTCTTTATAGCTTTGAGAGACAGACACGATACTGATGATCATAAGTACTTACATCCTGCACTCTGCTCTCTGATGCTTCAGCATTGTGGAAAATGATGAAGTGCAATATTTTGTAAAGTGTGAATTGAATTAACAAATGTTTTTATTCATGTGAAACCGTGAATTGCAGTAAATTCGACTCAAACTTGATCTTCCATGAATTATTTATTGGCCTTCAACTCGATCTCGAGCCATGGCGACTTCATGGATGAATGTTCTGTAGAAAGATTGATCGTATGTGAGTCTCGATCGGTCCACCAGGTTCTTCTCCAAGCCTAGATAGGTCCACTAGGGTCTTCTCTAAGCCTAGATAGGTCCACTAGGGTCTTCTCTAAGCCTAGATAGGTCCACCATGGTCTTCTTCAAGCCTAGATAGGTCCACCAGGGTCTTCTCCAAGCCTAGATAGGTCCAAAAGAGTCTTCTCCAAGCCTAGATAGGTCCATCAGGGTCTCCTACAAGCCTAGTTAGGTCCATCAGGATCTTCTTCAAGCCTAGATAGGTCCCACAGGGTCTTTTCTAAGCATAAATTGGTCCACCAGAGTCTTCTCCAAGTGTAAATAGGTCCACTAGGTCTTCTCTGCCATTATCTTGACAGTATCAGTCCATCGAGGTGCTGATCTTCCTCTACACATCTCTAATTACTCGTGTATCTAAAATTTGTACCCAATGTTTATATCCCAATGTATGCCATTGCAAACTATACATTAACTTTAATTGCCTCTATTTTCCAGAAGTCAGCCCGCAAACAGAGTGTTTTATGATGTGGCATATATGTTATAAATAAATGCACTCTATATTTTACAATTATATCTGAGGACAAGAAAAAAAACATCAGGGGATGCCGCACATTATTTAGAAGTGTTCAAACTTTACCTATTATTGGTTGTATTTCTCCTGTAATGACCTACAGGGCCGTAAACCATTCATCCTATTGTCAAAATATGTTTCCCTGTTAAATGACTTGATATGCTGGAAGCATTGTGATAAATTCTGCTGTCATATGCACACATTCTGGTTATTGACTGTCTTCATAAAGGTCAAGATTTATACTCCACAATCCTTCTATATTATTGAAAACCAGAGATTATTCCAGCAGTGCAGCATTTTAGACAGAATCTCCCCATATACAGACCCTTAGCATGCGAGAAAAATGTGGATATCGGCAAATTTAAGGGCATTTTTATTTTTATGAATTCATTTTTTTTTTTTTTTTTTTTGCATTTTAGCTTTTAATTTTAATTTATTTTAATCAAGGTGGAAGTCGAGGCAGGCTAAAAGGTTATATGCGCCAACAAAGAATAATATGTCCAAACTGATTCACCAATTCATGTATTATAAAATTAAAAACACTTGTTAAGTAGATTATTTGCTTTGATTCATCACAAGAAAATCACAATGTTATCAAATTGATTTCTCAGATTAATGGAACTGAAATTACGGTATCTAAAATGATTGTCTAATTTGTAATGTTGAGCAGGGGTGGAACAAGCTTTTTTGGTGCTTAATGCAGATTTTAAAGGGAGCCAACCACCAGGATCTAGTGCTATGCAGCAGGTGATTGATGTGTGCAGCATGACATCACTATTTGGATTTTCTTCATTCCTCCCCTGTGGGCTTGTCTTTCTGCTGTAAGCCGATCCCCACCCGGATGAGTCTGGATGAGAGGGAGGGGTATGGCTTACAGCAGAAGGACAATCCCACAGGGAAGGAATGAAAAAACAAATAGTGATGTCATGCGGCACATGTCATCTTCTACACTGATTTACAAGTGGTTAGTTCCCTTTGAAAGGAATCTGTCAGCAGGATTTCACCCGTGAAACTATTTATGTATCTGTCAGACAAGTCCAGCAATAGCTTTATACCAGTTTTTTCAGTTAATGAAAAATCGGCATTTAATGAATGTGCAAATGATGCTGAAGAACTATTTGTAGATCTGAGGCCTCTGTCACTCTAGCTCTACTCAAGAAAAACTGACCAGAAACAGCCATTAACCAAGACAAGTTTAAATGCACTATCAGTATGCAGCAGACCCCCCATGACAAAGCCAGGGGGCATACCAATGGGACAACCACTCTCAGCCTACCATATCATGGAGGGGGTGATTACTGGTATTATGTATGCACAGAGATAAGGATTGCATAGGGTACCAGATATGTGTGATGCATAGAGTCCGGCATTCAGCCTATTAGTTACCCCCATACTATTAGATCAGGCAGGTTGCCCAGCTCTACATTAGTGCACCCCACAGGACAGACACCCCCAATGGTCCTGACTGCATCATGCATAAAAATTGAAAATAATGAAAAATGATATAAAATCATAATTAATAATGTGAGGTATTGGTCGACATTTTGCCCAAAAAACACAAGCTCGTAACCCAACGTCAAGGGTATCCATGCTTACGAGTCCCTACACTACATTACAAAAACAGTTCACAGAAAAAAACATAAATTAAAAATGGAAAAAAATATCACAAGAAACAGCCATTAACCATCACAAGTTCAAATAGACAATCTGGATCGAGCAAGTCCGCCATGATAAAGGCAGGGCAAACCAGGTGCAAAATAGCAATGGGATATCTCTATTCAACCAATTCTGCCTGACTGCATTTCTGGTTTGTTTTTGCTTATCAGTTATTGTAGCCATAACCAGTTTTGGGTGATAAATACAGAAGTGTTGATGTGTTTCTATTATACTTTTCCTCTGATTGTTCCACTACTGGTTTTGGGTACAAAAACTCATGAACAAAAACAGACCAAAAACACACAGAGTGAATGCAGCCTAAGGCCAGTTTCACACTACAGCAAATTCAGGTAGGGCTGTCCGGTGTGAACCTGACAGCCCCTGACCCAATTTTGCACTAATGCAGCCTTATGGTGCCGGATAGGGCCCGATGGCAGCTATTTGCCATCCAGTTTTGTCCTTGGCATTACGCTGCATTCGGTTTTTGCCCCGGACACAAAAACAAAGCTTGCATAATTTTTGTGTCTGGGGCAAAAATCGGGCAAAATCGGATCCTCCCAGATCCGGCGCGATCCGCTGCCCCCTAACATGGGAGTCTATGGCGCCGGATCCGACAAAGTTGGATCCGGGAGCTAGATGCCGGCTGCTGAAGTTTAGCAGCGAGCATTGCTAAATGCTAAACTTCAACACCTGGAGCTGTCCCATGCTGTGATTTCAGGACTGCGGCCAGCTCCCCGCTAGTTGTGATCCTGACATTTCAGCAAGGACAGCTCCTGCTGCTGTGAAATGCCAAATCCGGCTGCAAACCGGACCGGAGGGCCCTTCTGTTTCAAAATCATGTCCGGGGCTGTCCGGTTCACACCGGACAGCTCCGGACCTGATCTTGCTGTGGTGTGAAGCTAGTCTAAGAGGCTTCTTTACCTGAAATTACACACCATAATGGTAGGTTCACACCAGTATGATTTAAATGCCACTTTTCTCTTAATTCTGACGTGCTTCTAATTTTCTTGTGCTGTTCTATTCCAACATTATGGCCTCCTCTTTCCAGTATGTATATCTAGTCTTTTTAGCTTGGCTGCTCCTTTTGAGGACCACCCCCTAGTTGGCTAACATCACTTTATACAAAGGTACGAGGGGCCATATTTCAAGAAAAAAATAGGAGCCGGAATAGAAAATAAGCAATGCCAATACACTAAATCTGAGAATAGCATGATATAGACAAAAGGATCCTGAAACCTACAAAGTATCACTTAGATTACTGAGTGCAGCTTTTCTGACACAATCAGATTTTTTAGCTTTAGTAATGCAGCAGTGACTGTCCCGCCCACATCAGGCGCTCTATGTACAATGTCTATAAGCAGTGAGGTGCTAATCACAAGAGAAGGAGGAGTCAGACATGACACAAGCCAGCTAGTCACAGGAATTATAATATAATAGTAATAAAACACTCAATTTAAGTGAACAACAGCACAGGAGCTTCACATGTGACACATTGTTGAATTCTATGTTTAACCCCTACCAGTGGCGTAACTTCAGGCCATGGGGCCCCAATGCGAAAGCTCCAATGGGACCCCCAATTATTGCAAATCTTTAATAGTATTAGTCTTTTTCTATGGGCCAAAGGGACTTTTGGGGCCCCCCTAGGCTGCAGGGCCCGGGTGCGATCGTAACCCCTGCACCTATTGTAGTTACGCCCCTGACACCTACCCCATGCTGTCCTCGGAGTGCATAGCAAAAAGCTGCTGCCAGATTCCTTTTATACCACTATCAAAGAGCCTGATCATCCCGTTCTCAGTTGGAGGATGAGGTGTCCTTAGCTGTCTCTTTTCATAAAGATAAATGGAAGCATTGGGAACAGTTCAATTCTTTTTAAGAAGGATGGTGGATGCTTTTCATCCAAAAATAGAGATTTTGGTTTCCTGGTTCTTACCTAAAGGAACTGTCTGATTGCAGAGTACTAAAAATGAAAAAATAACTTCAAAAAATTGGAGAACCCCTTTTAAATGATATATTGTCTATTTTCGGAACCCTTCCCATCCTTCAACATATTTATGATAAAATGTCACGAGCTCACAAGCATTGTCGAGCACCATTATGCACTATAATTAATCCACTGTAATTGATTGTAGTGCTCATTACACCCCAGGACCTCTACTTCAAGTATTACAAGTGGCTGGAATGCAATGCTGAGAGACTGCAGAAATGAATGTAATAACATATTTTTATTCTCATTAAATTCAATTTGATGGAAAATGGAAAAACTGGAAATTCAACTTTTCTCTAGTGGTTATGTCTCCTTCCCAAACTGGATCTGCTAACATCCCTTAACTAAAAATGGTTGTTTGTACAATAGAAGAACAGAGCGGTAGACTTCAACTAAATCAAGAAACCCTTGTGTACACACTCAAGAACACCTGAATATCTTGTCTACCGGTTGGGAGAACAAGTATTATTTTCACTTAAGATTATCAAATGTATCACACCAATAATACAAGGTATGCTGTCTACAGGTTACAGTTAGGGATCTGACTGATGGGACTCCCGATTACCATTGATTCCATGATGATCTACATGTGAAGAGGGTTTTCATATAAAATACATATATAAGTTGCAATGAACAGTGACTGACTGAGACAGAGGTAAGATGACCCTGCCCTCAGGGATTTACAATCCACAGGTTTATGGGGAGGAGACAGTAGGTTGGGGTGGTGAGGTGATAACGGGCTTTTTTGGAGAGTTGAATTATCAAGTTACATCTGATGATTCCAAATGTTGGATACAATTGGAGGTCTCGGTGTACTCAATTGCACAGAACGGGGGATATTCAGGAAAAAAAAAATTGTGGCAATTGGGTGAGGAACATGCAAAACCAGAAGAGAGGAGGTCTTGTGAGGACCAGAGATTCCATGTGGGTAGATATCGGTACACCAGTTTGGAGGACATAGATTATGAACAGCCTTGTAAGTCATTGTTAGGTCGGCTTCACATTACGATTTTGAGGCATCCGAGTGTATCCGTGTTAAATCGGATACACTCGGATGTGATTTTTGCCTCCCATGCATCCCTATGGGGCTCGGATTGTGCATAAATCGGATGGCAAAAAGGACACATCCGAGCACAATCTGTACCCCATAGCAATACATGGGAGGCAAAATCGGATCCGAGTGTATCCGCTTTGACACGGATACACTCAGAAACTCCAAAATCGGGGTTTGAAGCCAGCCTTAAAGGTTTAAACTAATTTGTTGAGTAATTGGAAATCAGTGAATGGATTGGCAGAGGGAAGAGGTCCCATAGAGTACATAATTGGGCTTTGTTTTTTATCCATTGAGCTCAAAATATCCTCTTTGTCTTCACACAGTCATAGAGAGGACTCATCTCTAGGACAAAGACGACCAGGTGCTGCACTCTTGAATAGTTTGCCTTTTTTCTTTCATCTGCCATACGGTTTTGTGTGGTGAGTGTGTTTACAGGTTGAGTGCATTACCTATTATTTTCTTTGAAACAATTGTACCTGCTGATTCCAGGTCTTTCTGTAGCTCTCCACAGGTGGTCCTTGGTACTTAGACAACTCTTCTGATAATTCTTTTTACTCCTCTGCTTGAAATCGTGTGCGGAGCACCTAATCATGGACAGTTTATGGTGACATTATGTTATTTTTACATTCAGATTATGGCCCAACTGTGGAACCTTCAGTAGTTTAAAAACTCTTCTGAAACCAATGCCATCAGTATGATGTGCAACAATAAGGTTGCAAAGGTCTTGAGACAGCTCACTGGTTTTACCCATCATGAGATGTTTCTTGTGTGGCTCCTTGGCAATGAGTTACCTTTTGTAGGCCATCAGTTGAATCAGATGATATTTTTCACTAAGTGGCAGGATTGCTTTCTAATTGCTGACAGATTTCAGCTGGTGTCATGACTTTCCATGGCTTTATGCACCTCTCTTTCTTCAGGTGTTCAATACTTTTTCCTTGTGACGTTTCTCCTTATTACACATACCCTAATTTATGGACATCTATCATTTGATTTCTTTCCCTGTGTGGATTGATGGGTTGTTACCAACACCTGATGAGAAGTTTATGCAATTACACTTTTATAAATATATTCACTTAGAAAATTGGTGACATGTTAAATACTTATTTCACCTGCTGTATACCGATACTATGGAACTAAGAAGATCTCTTAAACATTAAGTGCCTCTCCCCACAGGATGTAAGGCATTCTCATAGTCTACTTCTATGGCAGCTATATGACTGCAATGTGTCAGCAAATGTCAGTGCTTTTTTACTGCTGGTGGAGGAGCATCATGTTGATGAATTCAGGTCTTCTTGTAGTATGTAGCGCACTATTAAATATTCATCATAATTCACTATACTATTCTGTATATTTCAGAACTGTTGTGATTTTCTGTCTTCCCTTTTGACAATTATGAGAAATGTCATTCTCCATCCAAAAGAGGAAATTTGTTTTGTTTCTTGGTTTGCCATTCTCCAGTTTTTGCTTACCGCTATCCCGCATACTTGGAGAAATAACAAAAACTATTTGTAGCCAGCCAACCAGACAATCATAGCCAGATAAAGGATGCCAGAACGTGTTTGAGACAATTAGTAGTCTCCCCAGTAGTACTATAAAATCTATTTTTTTTTTCCATTTTGTCCCAATAAATGTTCACTTTTACTAAGAGATGGAGCATTTTTTTTCCTCTTGGATGGTCCCCAATTGTGTTTATCCCACAGAGTACAAAAGGCTGTAGTATAGAAAATCACACTACAAAATGGGGGATTTTGACTCTTTAAAGGCACAAATTAAGGGAATGTTCAGGGAAAACAAGTTATTGCCTATTTGTAGGACAGGTGAAAACCCTTGTTGATCGGCAGGTGTCCTGTGCCTCAGTAGAAGGGGTTTTATTATCCCCGTTAGAAGGGGAGGACCAGTATACAAACTTGACTGCTGCTTCATTCATTTCCTGCTCTTGGCTTTGTTTGGCAATGCTATAAGGAAGGAATGGATTAGTGCTTTGGCATGTGACTTGCCACTTCTGTTTTAGCTGGGTCACACACAAGATATTTGCAGATATGTTCACAGATCTCTGTTGCAGTGAAAGTCATGGACACATGTCCATGTTGTGGCTGTGTAAAATGGATCAATATGTCCATGATTCACTGCAACCAGAGATCTGTGACCAATATGCACAGAATCGTGTTGTGACCCAGCCTTAGTTAACCTAAAATGCCAACTACTGTCAAGGAGATGTTGCTTACTTGAATAAGGCTGACTGCATTACCAAAAGACCCATGACCATGGTGGCAGTGTTATGAAAGAATGAAGACCATTTTCCTATAGTATACATGAAATACTTCTAAACAGTGCTGTGTTAGGGATAGGCTAACCCAAATTGTAAGTTGGGGTGCATTCTGAGACACCTAGTCCATGGAAGACCTGATTACATGTATAAAGTCATCCGTACCCGAATGTTGTTACAGTCAGTCTGGATGTACTGAACCGGAACATCGTGGTCTCCCATCTCTACGCTGTGAGATATTGTGAACCAATACCCGTCTCTGATGACAACTGGAGTAGGTAGGTGAATATCATGTGAGGTAGGTTATTACAGCACGGACTGGTGTATGAAGAAATATGGCCCATATTCACAATCCCCATCCACTTGCTAGGACATTCTGTGAGGTCTGGAATGATTTCAGATAAATCAGATAATATAGTCTTTTAATTAAAGCAGATGTTAATCAATCGTGGTACGTATCCTACACATGTTTAACATAGAAAGGGATAAGCAAAATACCCCAGATTAACATTCGCCTTCCTTTCTGAACGTGTATTACATGTATAATTTTTATCCGCTTCTAAGAGAGCTTTTTTTTACATTACGTGCAGGTGCCTGATATCCTTCAAAGCAGGCAGATAAGGTACAGCAAGAAGTGTCTCCGGGACAGGACGCTCTGCTCACATGATATAACATCCTAATTCATTGAGTGATGGTCGTCTGCAGCACCTATCCTCTAAACCCTTTCAGGCCTCAGAGCTTTATGTGGATCCGATGGAAATCGTGCCGTCTTGAGAAGTGACCCTAGCGGTGTTTCAAACCACTGCCAGCTCTACCTCCCTCTGGGTTCCTTATATATCACAAAAGTAGATTGTAGTCAAGAATTTGTTCTTTATGTGGTAGATTGTATGAAGATATGGGATGAGTGTTGGATAAGGTTTTGCTGTGGGTCTCTATCCATTTCTAGACACTTGGTGGCTATGATTTGAATATTTCCTGAGGGTTAGTTCCTTACACTTAAATCTGCAAAAACAGACACTTTGCTCGTAGATCTGTTCAAATGGCAAAAAAAGATTCTGAACTCAGGTCTTCTGTTTTTTCTGTAACATAGGTAATTTGGAGTTAGGAGTGTCCCCGACCTACCATGTCACACATAATATTGATGTCTTATTATGTGGCTGAGGTACAATTGAACCCAAAGAGTAACTCTAACGGGAATCTCCACTATTAATTTCTCTTCCTCCAGTAGGTTGCGGAGTTTCCTTTCCTTGTCCATGGATGGGAAGTTTGGGATATGAGTGGAGAGGCCTTCACTGCTGAGTATTTGTTGCAGTGCAGCAGGAAGTGTGCCTTGTCCTCCAGAACCCCCTACTAGCTGTGCTGGCACAGTCTGTTCTCCTGTGGCTTGTATGTCTACCAGTGCTGCCCCTTTTCACCTCTAAGCCATGGGATCTTAGTCTGTAAAGGCCCAGGATCTGCCTGTCTTTGTCGTGACATAACCTCTCCAGATATGGGGCCAGAGTGTAGTCCATCTGCATTGACCGATCGATGGTGAGTTTCTGAGAATTCTATAATTTACTCTTCTACCCCTTTATTTATTACATATTGCAGCTCTCTTTGGTCCCCTACATTTGAGCCTTTGTCAGGGTGTGTTGGTGACTTTGGCTGGGCTGACTGTTGGGATCCTGGCTTGCCCTGGGCTCCAGCTCTGTATGGCTCTATGATGATAGAAGCTAGGGTTGCTGCTATGTATGCACGTCTTGAGTGATAGCACCTACTTACGAATAGTGAGCCATAAGTAGTGATGAGCAAGCTTTCAAATTCAGCATGAACATGGGCGATTTGGCTTGGGGATCAGGAACCTGAATGCTTTCCACAAAATTCAGCAAACGTGGGTTAGTTCGGGAAAAGTTTAAAAGTTAAAATGACCCTAAAACTTTCCCTGTTAATTTGGGGCCAAAACGCTTGCTGAAAGACCCATTGTCTGGGAACAACACCTAACTGAAAGTGTAGAATTTTTTTGAGCTTTAAATGAACTTCTGTAAGCTTCCTGGAGTTTGTAGGTGTTTTTGACACCTTTAGGGTGTTAATTTAGCAAACAGTGCCAAATGTGGCAGCAACTGGGATGTCCAGGAAGCTTACAATGTCCATAAAACATTCATTTGAGACAGCTTAATATTTTTTAGAGCATTTTTTTTAAAAACATTTTTTTAATTTGTTCATTGTTATTTCTTTTTATTTTATTTATTTTTTTGGAGAGCAACCTTTATTATTGCAGAGGGTCACCAGTAAGTGAGTCCATCTGTTATACACTTATGTGATAGTAAGTTTAATAAAATAGCATATGGCTATTATATGCTTCACATCCATAATCTTATAGGTCTGTTCACACTTATGAAACACCATAGTATGGATATTGCTTCTTGAAAATGTGCAATCACTATTTCATCATATTAGTACTAATAATAATATTTCTTAATTTACATAGCGCTAGTAATTCCATAGCGCTTTACATACATTTGCAACACTTTACATATTGGGGATCATATTTCATGCCATACATTTACAATACAAACTTTTGGCAAGTGCATAACTATGTATAATTCATACTTAGTTGTCCTTGCATTCCTGCAGTGCCCAGAGACCACTATCCTTTATTCAGCATTCCAGATGAATTGATGGTGAATGTTGACCTGCATGAACTTTGTTTACATATTCATTATGTCTCCTACAAAGATGTCACACTCCAATAATGCTACACCTAAATCCAACTCAGTTATACCTTGTGGCCTGGGGAACTGAATTTGTGACAGTGATCTTAGTTCTGCAGAACATCACATAGAGGGGTTAATTAGCAGCTAAGCATTAGGCAACTAGAGTGTGGAAACATTTAACTCTGGTACTGATTGTTCGGGTCTGAATCCTGTCACTCGATGGAAGAGGCTTGCCCCTTAGGCATAGCAAACACAAAAACCCGCAGAACTCAGTCAGTGCCTTTCTGCCATCTTACATGTGCATTTCCAGTTCCACACACGCAGGTACACTGTCTGCTACTATGCCATGGTACCAGGATATAGTAGCAATACCATGTAGGGACCACTACCCCTACAAGCAACTATTTGACATGACATAAACCACCCAGTGTGACTCCTGTCTCCTTGATTGAGGAGATTCATTTTTCTGATAACATGACCTGGAAGTGGCCGTATGGGCCTAAGGCCAATCACCTCTACACCCAGTGTACCCGAGTCAAGGTGGTGGCATTCTTACAGGTTTGGTTTCCTAGTGGAACAAGGTACTGGGCATCATTGCTACATCAACCAGTTCACTCTGCTGTGTGATCATCTTCCCAAAAGACAACACACCATCTTTGTCGGGGAAGAGGTCACCTTCATGAAGGTGATGGGCAGTAAGAGGTGTTTTTTCGGTTGGCATAAGTTGGGTTACCACTGTTGATGAATTTGAGAAGTTCTGCTGACCCACTATCTGCTGCTGGGGTGGTGTTGAAGATGACCTCTTTCTCCACATTAAGCCTGTTTGGTTTGCCTAGGGGCATGAGACACAACTAATTACTACAAGACCTTACTGTTTGCACAATCTTGTTGCCTAGCTCCTCTCATTAACCCTTCCATGTGGTGGGCTGCAGAAAAAATATCACTCACAAATCCAATTCCCCATGCCACAATGTAACATCTGGGCTTGGTGCTGGGTAAAGTGAATGAAGCCTGACATATTTGTAGGAGACAATGATGAAAACAAATTTATTCAGGTCACCAATTCACCTGGAATGCTGAATAAGGCTAGTTTCACCGGGCATTGCAACAATGCAAGGACACGTTCAATATGAGTTATACATATGATATTAGACAGTTGTGCCAAAAATGTGTATTGTAAATGTATGGAATGAAATGAAATAGGCATTGCACATTTTCAAGAAGCAATTACCATAGTATGGTGTTTTATGAGTGTGAACAGACCTATAAGAACATGTATATGAAGCATATATTGGCCATATGCTATTTTTATATGAACTGGTAAACATAACTGTGGAAGAGATAACCTTGTGAGGTTATGACCCTCTGCAATAATAATGGTTTTAAAAAATAAATAAAATGATAATAAAAAATAAATAACAAAATAAAATAAATAAATATATAAAAAAAAATCCCCCCAAATTATTAAATTCTCTTGAATTGATGTTTTAAGGACATTGTAAGCTTCCTGGACTTCCCAGCTGCTGTCACATCTGGGACTGTTTCCCAAATTCACACCCTGCAGGTGTCAAAGCACTTGAATACTCCAGGAAGCTTAAAAAAAATGTAAAGCTCAAAAAAAATCTACACCTTGATATAAGCCAGTAGACCTGATGGCAGGAATACTCCTAACCTTAAGGTGGGGTCACACGCGGTGATCTCGCCCGCGACATCGCCGCAAAGTGACGTCACAGCGAAGTCGAGGGCGATATTGCAAGTGCGTCGCGCTGTGTGACAGCGCGACGCAACTGCAAATTATCGCTGGTCGCAGGTTGACAGGTTTATGGACATGTTCATAAACCTGTCAACCTGTGACCAGCGATTAGGCTGGATCGCGCCGTCTGACACTGTTGGCGGCGCGATCCAGCCTATATCGCAGCGTTACTGAGCCATCGCTCGCTGGGCTGAGCCCAGCCCAGCGAGCGATGGCTCCGCCCACATTGCTGCCGCGTCATCGGCAACGTCGTGCCGTGTGACAGCTGGCCTGCGATGTCGGAAGCGAGCGGGCACCCGCGCATCGCTTCCGACATCGCAGGCCAGATCGCCGCGTGTGACCCCACCTTTAGAGTTAGGGGTTGTTCCCAGTCAACGGGTCTTCCAGCTAGCGTTTTGGCTCAAAACAAACAGGCAAAGTTTCAAAACCATTTTAAATTTCAAACTTATATTTCCTGAACAAAGCCGTGTTCAGTGTTTTTTTTTTTTTCGCAAAAAGCTCAGGTTTCCGATTGTGAACCGAACCTGCAATGTTCGCGCCAAATTTGAAATTAGTGAACATGTTTCGCTCATTTCTAGTTACTGTACAATGATTTAGAAATACAGATTTTCAACATCTCAGTGCAGTAGTAAAGGCCAAATGGTAGTGTTCTGCCTTCTTATATGTTGACACAGTGTTAAATCTTGAGTACAGCATAAACTTACTCTGCCTTCCAAATAAGCAGGCTGTACTGTAATCTAACTAGTTTATTAATTAACAGGTAATTGAAGCCGCAAAACTATAAGAATACAAATAGCACAAATGAGTACTGGGTATATCATATGGCACAGCTATAACAATATACAGTACAGAAAAGACTACACCGCAAAATGGAGACTTATACATGTGGACACAAGTTCTTTACAGACACAAAATCTCTGAATTTTATGTAATTCTATAAATAATCTTGAACATTATGGAATCAAAAACAGAGGTAGTTATCTTACCAGATATACTTTGGCAAGGATGATGGAGTTTTTAAGAGCATCGCAGGAAAATAAGACAACACATGTGCTCTAGATAACCTCTCACAAAATGGTTGCTACTACCCAGAATGCTTAGGGCTCACCCACAATGCACTAGGATTTTAAAAGCGAAAACATTGAGTAATGCAGAAAAGTCTTCCAGATGGCGCTAACCCCATTAAACATTACAGCAAAGAGTACGTTACATTGCAAAGGTATTACATGTAGCAAATTTAGCCTTGCTTTCCTCTACTATATCAAAATTGCAGAACAAGTAGTACCAGCATGGTAATAATTATACCATGCCTATATCATTATGCCCACCATGCAGAGTTACCCATAATATTGTGTCGACCACATAGCAGGATCATGAAATAATTGTATATTTCAAGGATCAGTTTCTTGTACAGCAGTAACCATACAAATACACCAACTACAGTGTCTCTAAAAGTATGTTCCCTCCATAGTCCATGCTCTACTTTGTATTCCGCTAACAGAGAGTCGTTTTTTGAACAGTAGTAGTGTAACTTGAAGCTCATAGGCCCCAATGCAAAAGCTCCATTGCGGCCCCCAATTATCACAAGTCTTTAATAGTATTGGTATTTTAATACATACCAAATTGACTTTTTGGGCCTCCTAGGCTCCAGGGCATTGGTGCGATTGCAACTCCTGCACCCATTGGCGTTACACTGCAAATCATAAGCCAAGTGACATTGTTCTGTACTAATATCTATATTCAGAGATGATTGCTAATGAATTCCAGCTGGTAGAAGCAACCTATGATTCATAACACAGGGCAGAAGTGTGGCACAGCGCCAGTTATCTGGAAATGGCTTGCTGAATCCCGGACACTTGTTTGTCATGAGCTTGGCAGTCAGTAAGCAAATGACTTGCAAGCCGCATATAAATTCTGAGCCGCATCGTGACTACAGAGCCCCAGCGGCATGGCCTACAATGTGACCTGTTATTAAAAGGTTAATGGCGTATATAGGGGCATAATACTAAGACATTCAATGCAGATTTTTTTGAGTTAATAAACAGGCGCTGTGGGATAGAAAGTGATTATGTAAGGGGAGGAGGGGAACAATGAGGAAGAGGAAGCAAGACAGATGTAATGTGTACTGTAATCATAGAAGACAACGCATTGCATTTAAAGCAGCCTAAATAATCTAGAAATACATTTACATTTGAATATATGAATATATGCACAGCAGTGATCACTTTACATTGATTTGCTATAGAGAAATTTGCATATTTATGCCTAATGTCGAATGAGAGGCAACTGGGTTTACAAAGTTTTCCACTCATTTCTTAATTCTTTGTACATTGTACATTAAGAGTTGACATTTATTAATAAAAACTTAATTTTTCCAGTAATATATTCTGAATCAAAGTTCTGTGTTGGCCATTTTTACATCTCTTTTACTTTATAATACCATGAAATTTTTATGTCCAACCAAGGCAAATTGAAGTGTCCAAATCATTACTCAGTTTTGGATGGAGCTTGATGTAAGTGTACATCACCATCAGGATGCAAAGGTGTGGAGCGGGATCAGGAGCTGAGACCGCGCCACACTGGTTGAAGCAGCATGAATCTAATGACAGGTTACCTTTAAGCCGAACAATTGTGCCATGTAACTGTTCCTGTGTCAACTGGACCCCTACTGTGCACTGATGGGTTGCCATGTAAACTTGGTGCTTAGAAAGCTCTTGATCAACATCATATAGGAACTCCTGTGAAGCTTATTCATGGGTTATGGTAGTCTAACGGTGCCGTCACACAGCACGATCTGGCCAGCGATGTCGGAAGCGATGCGCGGGTGCCCGCTCGCTTCCGACATCGCTGGCCAGCTGTCACACAGCATCGCTGCAGCCGGCGACACCGCAGCGATGCGGGCGGTGACATCGCTTGCTGGGCTGGGCTCAGCCCAGCGAGCGATCCACAGCAACGCTGCGGTATAGTCTGGATCGCCGCCGACATCGCTCTAGCGATGTCACACGGCGCGATCCAGCCTTATCGCAGGTCACCGGTTGACAAGTTTACAGTTCCTCCCGTAAACCTGTCAACCTGCGACCAGCGATAAAACGCGGTCGCGCCGCTCGTTTACACAGCGCGACGTCGCTAGCGACATCGCTGATACGTCACTTTTTCGGCGATGTCGCTAGCGACGTCGCCAGGTGTGACAGCACCATTATACTGCATTCTACAGAACTGACAATAACATGAGCACAGGATCAGATTCCCTAGAGGCAACTCCCCTAAAAATTCAATAAAAGATGATCAAGACATTGTATGTCACAAAATGGTATTAATAAAAACATCAGCTTGCTGCATAGAAAATGAGTTTTCATACAGGTCCATAGATATAAAAATTAAAAATTCACAGATCTCAAAAATTTGCGACATAAATTATAAAATATTTTTTTGAAGGCTCTGAATCATTTAGCCAGTATCATATATGGTGGCTTAATGTCCCCGAGCCTGAGCTACATGGTCAAGCCGCAGATATCGCCTGTCAAGATGACTGCTCCAGACTGACCTGGGCTTTTGCCTCCTGCGGTATATAAGGGTATATTAGCACCTCATAGACTTTAGCCGTAGCCATTATTCTAACATAGGCCTCTTTCTCCAGATACTCTTACCGTGAGACGACCAAGTTCGTTAGTGACCCCGTCACTTGAGGACCAAATAAGTGGTTACTATAGCAGTGACAGGAGCCAGCAGACCTGGTAAGCAAGGAGTTAATTCCTGTGACTCCTCTGTGTCACTCACACTAGATCTACGGTGACAGCTGAGTTAATACCTTGATTATCGGGTCTGCTGTCACTGCGGCTCCTGTTTTAGGGGCTCATACTGGAGCTGCGGTGACATGGATGAAAATCATCATTGCTATAGTAACCGCTTATTTGATTACTATGGCAACAGGGTCAGCGGTGACATCACTGCTTACCACCCACAATCTCATTCAATAATCTCACAGAACGGTGAGCGGACTTGCTCCCAATGCTGTGTGATGTAGGCTGCATCATTTAAAGAAGAGGGAACACAGAAGACAGGAGGCCAGGGTCATGGAGGTCTGTAAGGGGGAGTAATAAAGATGGAGTCCCTAAGAGGGTCTGTGTATTCATTTGTAATAAAGTATTTTTTCTCTGTGTGGTGTCTTTTTTTTAACCCTTTAATGGAGATTCTTAATGGCTGGGTATAACTTGGCCTAACATTAAAAATCTCAGGCTTAATACCAGCTAGTAAAACAAAGCTGGTATTATCCCCTAATTACCCAGTGTACCATCCGCTGCCAGGGTTGCTGGAAGACCCTGGTAAGGCGCCTGGAAATGGCGCTTCTTAGAAATGCCCCATTTTCAGGGGTGGCTGTGGCCTACTATTCCTTAGTGCGGGGCGGCCCTAAAACAATAGGCACTCACCCCACTGCGAATACATGCCCTCAGCTGCCTAGTTTTACCTTGGCTGGCAATTAAAAATAGGGCGGAGCCCATGCATATTTTTTTCCCAGCCAAGGGAAAATTAGGCAGCTGAGGGTGGCAGCTCGCAGCTGTTGGCTTTCATCGGGCTAGACTTTAAAATGCTGCGAAGCCCCACGCGTTTTTTTTTAAATTTATTTAACAACCTTTAACGCCAGGTTGGTTTGCCATACACTAATGTATGTCCAGATTGAGGAAAGCCAGTCTGACTACAACAGCCAGTCACAGAGGCTCTCACAGAGTGTGAGCTTCTCTGATTGGCTGTTTATCTGACAGTGCAGTGAATATGCAATTAGCTTAAAAAGCGGCCCCAGAAGTAGCAGCAGGAGTCTGGTAAGCCTGATCTGTCTATCCTATCTATCCTGTCTATTGTATTCTAAATTTTTTCAGCATGGGAAACACCATGCTAAAGTTGCTCTCCCTATGTTGTCTATGTGCTGTCCGTGATTTTGCCGCACCCATTGACTTGCATTGCACTGTCGCAGCATGTTGCAGATTCTGGATAAGAAAAAAGCGGACGTTAATGTGTTCTGACTCATTAAATAACATTGGTCCAAGTGCAATGCGAGATTTTCTCACATTGCACTCGTCCAATTTTCATGCCTGTGTATGTGAGCCCTAATAGAATCATGTCACCACTTCTGTATTTTTCACTACACTCCCTGATTTGGCTACAAATACTGATGTGAAATACTGACCACTTAGGGTGGCTTCACACTGCGGTCAGATCAGGTCCGGGGCTGTCAGGGGTGAACCTGACAGCCCCGGACCGGATTAGCACACAGAACCGGAGGGCTAATATGCCCTCCGGTCCGGTGTGCATCCTGTCGCAGCTGCCGCTGCTTATTATTCAGGACCGCGGCTCACAGGGAGCTAGCCGCGGTCCTGAATTATAACAGAAGCGTGCAGCCGCAGGTATCCGGCTCCCGGATCCTCCCGGATCGGGGCAGTCCAGCCCCATAGGCTCTCATGTTAAGGGAGCGCTGGATTGCCCCGGGAGGATCCGGTGGAATCCGGGAGACACCAGTTAAGTGCAAATTGGTCTCCCCAGACACAAACATTGCAAGCAACGTTTTTGGATCCGGGAGAAAAATCCCACTTCTCCCAGATTCTTCTGGTGAGATGGCAGCCGGATGGCAGATAACTGCCATCCGGCCCCATCGGATTTTGGCCCCATAGTATCCTGTCCCGGGCTGTCACCCCTGACATCCCTGGACCTGACCGCAGTGTGAAGCTACCCTTACTGAACATGTGAACGTGACCTAACGCAGTCATATCTACTTCCTAATAATGAAGCTGGGTGGATACTGCCTTAAGGTACCATTACACGCTTCAATGTTCAGACGATATCACCAACGGTCTCCTGGGTGTGCGGTTGTTATTATTATTATTATTATTATTATTATTTATTTATATAGCGCCATTATATTCCAAGGCGCTTTACATGCTAAAAAGGGCAGACTAGGACAAGTAACATAGTAACAAAACAAGTAACAATAAATGTTGACAATTCGGTCATACAGATACAAGAGGGGAGAAATCCTGTCCACAAAGGCTCACAGTCTACGAGGGGCGGGTGGGGATACAGTGGGAGGGGGAAATTCCAGTCATGAGGCGGTGTCGTGGACCGGGTCTTATTGCAGGTGGTAGGCTTGGCGGAAGAGGTGGGTCTTCAGGCTTCTTTTGAAGGTTCCCAGGGTAGGAGAGTGTCTGATGTGTTGGGGCAGTGAGTTCCAGAGTCTAGGGCATCGTTTTGACATCGTTTTGACATCGTTGGCGAGATGTCACACGTGTAGATATTGTGGATGACTGACTCACCGACGATGTTGCAAGCAGCTATTGTACGCACAACCAAGCGAACGATACTTGTTCACTGTTGTGAAATCTCAGCGGGCAGCACTCCATGGTGCTGAAGTTCAGCTCTGGCGGGTGCTAAGCTTCAGCACTAGGCGTCTGATGCGATTTTATGTCGGATCTGGCGCCATAAACTCCCATGCTAGGGGGCGCTGGATCGCGCCTGATCCGATTGTGGCTGATTTTTGCCCCGGACACAAAAACGCCTTAAGCTACGTTTTTGTGTCCGGGAGAAAAATCCTAATTCTCCGGTTCCTGTTTCCGGTTCACACTGGACAGTCCCGGATCAGATAAACCATGGTGTGAAGCCAGTCTAAGGCAAACATTATAACATCATGATGTCATAACCTTGTTCGGTGACCTTAAGGTCGAACTCAGACCGAGCATTTGTGCTCTATTTTTCTCAAATCTGCGATCAACAATCCAACAATTTATCATAGTCGTATCTTGGTGTAATACGCAACAATGTCCTAACGTTGTCGTTTCGACGACTCCAAACCCGTGACGTTTGAGCGATATCATTCATGATCTCGTACCGTGTAACTGGGCCTTAAGACTTGTCCAATAAGCTGCATTGGCAACATTCAACTGTACAATTGCTATTCTAATGACAAGCTTAACAATAAGTGTTACAATAATCAAGAATTAGAATAATCTATTAAGGGAATTAAGCACCTTGCGCCTTCCAGCACCGAAGTCATGTAAAACTGATCATAAGAGTTTCGAGTGGGTGTTGTGGACTCATTGGAGTGAATATAACATTTTCTACACACTTAAAAACCATTCGATTTTATGAGAAGGGAGGTTTTATTTAGTGTGCGCTGATGCACAATGATAAAATTGCTCTACCAGGTTACATGCTGTATAAAGACTGGCATAAGGTATTTATACATGTTTAATATCTCATTTGTAGCAGATTTATGCGACTTTTAGCATATATCAATTCCCCAGGTCATCAGCAAATGACAACTGCATATGGGATCTATATATTTCCCCACCGAGTCACATTTTTATTAATGAAAAAAAATGGGGCCATCACAAATGTAATCTTTAATTAAATAAAAGCCAAGCTTTAATTAGATGTATTGTCTTATTATCAGAGCACGAGAGCCAATTGGATTTGATTACTCCTTTGATATTAGCAGATAATGACAACCTGTTTCCGAGTAGAGTTATATTAACCGCTTGGATCCCTGAGCAAACAAAACAGCCACACAACTAAATACAGCCCCTTTCACAATGATGGTAGGATTACCAAGAAATATTACGTATATAAAAACATATTCTAAATATAAAATTCAACAAATACTATAAATATTAGTTTTACATTTGTTATATGTTGTGCTCAAATTTATAGTTATTGTGCCCCACTCATTGTTGCATTTATGCCGATTTTTGTCTAGTTTTTCAGGCTTTTTTTGCACCTTGTTTTTCTTTTAATTTCACCTTTTTTATACTTTATTTTATGTTTTTACTTTATGAGGATGGGATTTTTGAAGATTTTTAGAGTTAAAAAAAAGTGACCTTTCAAATAATTAGTGATGTGTGGAGTCAAAATTGACAGCTGAACCTATTTCTTTAAAAAAAAAAAAAAATGATTTCAATATCTCATTATTATGCTCTGGGTTCCTTATGGATTTGAATAGCAATGCAAGATGGAAAAACATAAAGAAACCTCCAAATACTCACCTCACCGCTTACCTCTCCAGCCATCCTTCTGCTAACTGCCTGGATCTTTGGCTTGGTCATTATAAGTCAGGACTTCCAGACCGGTCACTGTTCATTATAAGGCCGGCTTCACACCATGGTTGTGGTGTATCAGGTTCTGTCCAGTGTTTTGCAGGAAACACCGAACAGAACCTGATAGCCCCAGATAGAACAGAACCGGAGGGCAAATATGCCCGCCGGTCCTGTTTTCTGCCGGAATCAGCAGATTGCAGGGTTCAGGAGCTGTCCCTGCTGAAATGTCAGGATTGCAGCTTGCAAGAGCTAGCTGCAGTCCTAAAATCTCAGCGGGCAGCACTCCATGGTGCTGAAGTTCAGCGCTGGCGGGCGTTGAGCTTTAGCACTAAGCGTCGGATGCGATTTTATGTCGGATCCGGCGCCATAAACTCCCATGCTAGAGGGCGCCGGATCACGCCTAATCCGATTTGTGCAGATTTTTGCCCCGGACACAAACGCTGTGAGCTACGTTTTTGTGTCCGGGAGAAAAATCTGAATTCTCCGGTTCCGGTTCACACTGGACAGTCCCGGATCAGATAAACCATGGTGTGAAGCCAGCCTAAGGCAAACATTATGACATCATGATGTCATAACCTTGTTCGGTGGCCTTAAGGCCGAACTCAGACCGAGCCTTTGTGCTCCATTTTTGGTACAGTTTCTGCATCAAAAACGGATCCTCTTTTTGCAAAGTAGCATCACAAATGCATTATCTGATTGTTGCTTTTTTGCTCCATTTCTTGGGGACACAGACACACAGACCTCACACACACTCCTTCTTTCCCTCCATACAATTTATTTTTTTGCAATCTTCACAAATAAAATTGCAAAGTGTTTTGGGTCATGTGGAACCACAAATTTCAGAAATTATGACGTGAACCTTATCCACTGAGGATTTATCAGCTCATTACTACTAAGGTTGTTGGTCAGTGTGTGGAATGCGGTTACAGTCTCCCCATAGTGTCATGTCGCCTTCAGACTCTGTGATTGTTATCCCTGCCCCAGCCACTAAGCGGCGCCAGATTCCTTCTGCTAGTGGTGCCGGTGATGGGGGACCATGTCCTCATCGGGACCTGCTCCATTGGTTTCTGCCTCTGTTGCTGGGCATCACCATACTCCTTCTGTGGGTGATGCTGGTGACAGGAGAGGTCCTTGCAGAGGCATCTGGTAGGCACCGACTTCGTTATACTATCAGAAGTGGTGTGGTTGGTATTAGTCATGCATCACCATCTGGCCTTGTTGTAGGGGCGATCCAGATGAGGTCATCAGGCTGTGAGCTCCAGCCTATGAGAGTGAACGGCACCCTTCAAATACCTTGGGGCCTGTCCTGCAAACTGCCAGATACATTCTTGGTTATCCCTGATATCTTGTTTGTGCTCTATTATATTGACTCTGCCTGGATTTTGACCCTTCTACCGCCTGACGATTTTGTACTTTTGCTGCCCTCCCGGTTTTTTATTCTGCCTTCTGACTACGCTTTTGGATCCTGATTTTGTCTATTCCCTGACCTCCTAGTCTTGTCCCTTCCTGGCAACCTTCCTGCTCTGGTCTGCTGCTCACCTATAGGCATCTACCTTCTGGGCTCTGCTGCAGTGGACGATCATCATACCTAGGCACAGAGCGGTGACTGATGCCGCACTGGTGCCACCCCCATGACTGAAGTTCAAGGCTGTCAGGTGGAGTAAGATTAACTTTCTCCCAGCTCTCTGTGCAGGAATAGTTAATATACTTCAGTTAGGGATTTATTTGTATGTACTACCATAATCGTCAGGACTAATCGCACCTTAGGTACATGAATCCAGTTGTAAACAAACACGATCAAACGTCCAATTATTGCAAAAAACAAGTGATTTTTAATGACAGGTAAAAACAGGGATTACAACCACAGTACAAGCAGCAATGTGGCAGGCTGCACCACTGACACATTCAAGATGTATATACAGTAATAAATGGTATACAGGGCTAGTTCAAACCAGAAAAACATATGCACATAGCAGTTGGTACTAGTACAAAGCATAATCCATACCCAAATGGGTGTACATATTACTAATATGTATAAACATTATACCCAGCAAGGCACAATCAGCCCAGAATACAATCTCTCCTGCACATGAGTATTCCAACATGGGTAAATAAATCCTGTCTCCTAGCAACTACACCTGTCCCAACTAGTTCCTGTACAGACTTGTATCCATAACTGCATATTCTCTAGTGGTTCCTGCACAGGTTGCAATATCCCTAGCTGCAACACTAGGAAGCCACAATTCAGACCTGGCTGCCCGAAAGGTCATCAAGTTGTTTCTTTTATCTCCCCAGGAACCAGAGGGATGATAGCTACACTATAACCCAAAATAATAATAATAATAATAATAATAATAATAATTCTTATTTATATAGATAATCCACAACATAGGAAGAAAATGAGCTGCATCTCATAGGTCTGTATAGTCCTCTTTATTGTGCAGATAATGGGTGCATAAATTCAGGGAGGGGGTAATGGATTTATTTATTTATCTATATAGAGCCAATATATTCCACAGTGCTTTGTAATTCAGAGATTCGTGTACAAACAGGATAAGAAAATCGTGCAGAGAAAGGTAAGGACCCAAAGTGTGGAAATCTACAATACCTGAACAAATGGAAAAAGGTATGTAGCAACTGCAAGAGGATAGTCTCTTACAACCAAACTACCGATAGGAGAAAAGTGTAGGTAAGAAACAGCAGAAAGCAAATACCAAGCTGGGCTCTTTCCGGTAGACAAGAATCCTTTGCAGTGGAGCTGGAACTCCTTAGCAGGATCCACATAAGAATATAGCCAGCAGAAAAGGCCAGCATAAGGAAGGTATAAATAGCCATACCCAAAATATGATGGGCAGAGTAAACGAGCAAATTAAATCAACTGTTGACTGAAATCCAAAAAGAGTAGAAGCTAATGGAAAACACAATGAGCAATTGACCATGCTGTGGGCTCAGCAGAGAAAGAACCCAGCCACACAACATCAGGTCACCAGACCGAAAATGAAGGCATGACACACAAGCTCTCAGTGGAAGTCTATGAGACCCTTGTTCTCGCTCTAATAAACTTACATTGAGAAATGACTTCCAGTCCTGCCAACAAACACTGGTGTCAACTGACTAGTCTCAACTGGCAAAAGCAGACGCCAGCGATGCCGAGAACAATATAAGACGACCACCGATAAGTATTTTACTATGAGCAGGGAACCTACATTAGTGATACCACTCCAGTGGTGAAATAAAATAACACTGGAATATTTCTTAAATTATTATAAAGATATATTAAGAATTAACAATATTTGGGGACATAAAAATAGCTGGGCAGAAAACCAAGTAGTAATTTCGCCAATATTGTCCAAAAATATCATTTTGTAAATATAAAAATGTCTTACAATCTTGAAGAAAAAGAAAGTGCAACGATTTAAAGAGGTTAGAAAACATGGCTGCCCTTTTTCAAAAACAGCGCCACTCTTGTTCATAGGCTGTGCCTGGTACTGCAGCTCAGTCCATTTACTATGCAACCCATTTACAAGGAAGAAAACAGCCCTGATTTCTGATATGAAAATTACTAATAATAGTAAACTGTTATATACGGTATGTGCGCACATATCAAAATGCAACATCCCACCTCCTGATGTTGTGATGTCAACCCTCAGCACCTGATCTTTATGAAGCACAGCCTATTTCTGGCCTGGTATAATGATGTTCACAAAAAGGGAGTTTATTAAGAATTGATGGATTTTGCAGATGAAAAAGCGGACTTATGGAATAAAATTCAATTTATTCTTAATAAACTGCTGAATGAAAATCCATCAATTCTTAATAAAGTGCTTCTTGTCATTACACAGACACTGAAATTGGTGTTGGATCAGTTACTGACATCACATTTGCAACAGAAGACAATGGATGATTTCCCCATTTAGACTATTTGCCCATGTAGTGTTGAAGTTTCATTGCCGCTTCCTGAAAATAATATTAACGAAAAAGACACATACCATCACTCATGACAGAAGCTTCCATTGGCAGAAACATTCTAAATTGAGTGTTGTAATAAAAATGAATGTGATATGCTATGCCATTGTTATCACTTACGGATCGTTTCCTCCAGAAATAAAAAAAAAAGTAAAAAACAAAACTACCTTCAAATTCTTAATGAGATTTTTCCAATGTAGAATGTGGCGGCATACGACTAGTATATAGGAAGATGATGAACATAGCGGCAATCGTCCAAGTCAAGGTAAAACAATCCTTTATAATGAAGCAAAGACAGGGTAGTGAGGTGTTCAGGGGAGTGTCACGCTCTTAGATGGCGCTGACATTGCTGGATGCTGCTGTGTATGTTTGTCTTTAAGAGCTGCATGGTTGATAGTTGTGAAGGTCCTGGGCCTTCTGTGTTGTGCTCCAGAACTGCAATCACTATTAGGTTCAACTGCTGGTTGAGGGGTTAATGTGTGACTCACCTGAACTCCCCTCCCTCTAGCCTTTAAGTAGCCTCTCCTTCCACCAGGTGGTGCTGCTGATAGAGTTTCACTCTATGTCTGGAAGCCGTGCTGTGCTGACTTATGTGTTTGTGTTGCTGAAGTCCTTTCCTTTGGAGTTGCTGTATCCCAGTTCTGTGGAGGGAGGTGAAGGGGGAATAGCGCAGGGCTGGTGGAGGAGTATTAGGGAGAGGCTGGAAGCCCGAACATTCTCCCCTTCAGAGATACCTTCGGGATCAGGGCCATTCAGGGTTCCTAGACTAAGTAAGGTCAGACTAGTCTTCCCTGGTCACCCTGCCCATAACTGCCATTCCCTCATCAGCATTCTCACTACACCGTGACAGGGAGAGGGTGTACCCGAAAGGGGCGGGACTACTGCTGTTTCATGCTAACTGCACACTATAGGTTGGACCTGTAGAATGAAGTTACAATAAAGGATAATTTTACTTTGACCTGAATGAGTGCCCGCTATCTTCATTATCTTGCTGCATGGACTACCTCCCTCCCTGGGATTCTAAGTCAGAACCGCTCAATGGTTGTCTGTGGATATCATCCTCTGTGAAGAATCTGCCAACGGTATGTGACTACCTTGCCAAATGATGCTTGTGCCGGTGGTGCCGCTTCCTTGAGATAAAACCGGGAACTCAAAACTAACCAGAGTAGACTGATTTGTATAAAGTATCTACACAGGTCTACCTTGTGCTGGCTATGCTCAAATCAAATCACAGAACCTTGGTCTTTCACAAGAGTAGCTCCATTCTTTATTGCAGTAAGTGTTTATATAGGTTACAAAAGCTTGGATTTAGAATAGATTACATCATACAATGGTGGGGGCTTTTTATGAATATGCATCATAGACAGTTTGAAATAATTGGTGAACTTTAACAGACTACAGAAGATAACAACGGTTGACGTTCACATACGGCCTGTTGGCCTTGGGACCATTATCTTATCAGCAAGGACATAGAGAAGATGGCTGACTTGTACTTTTCTCCGGGAATCTAACTTTTGTCCGACTCCATTTCACCCTTATCTGTTCCTTGTCCCATCCTGTTACAGAGGTTTTTAGTCAGAATAAACATGATAACTATAAAATGGCTTCTAAATTTACAAAATGGAAGGAGATATATAGTACATATAAAAACTTCTTTAACACTTGGACCTGTCTTTTTGCTTACTACTAGTATATAGGGATGAGCGAAGGCACACTGTAAAGGTCGAGGTTCATACTTTTGTGTCCGATGCTGAACCCCGAACACAGACTTTTAACTGTACGTCCGATTCCTGTTTGGTTATGTCATTCAAATAAAGCTAGTTGAAAAGGCTGTTTTGCAGCCAAGCACCAAGCTTTTAGGCAATGGGCACTTCCGGAGCCATTTTAGCCATGCCAAGTATTGGTAGTGTGTGACTCTGTATGAAGGGTGTGCAAATATGGCTGCCGCCGGAATGTGATAGGAGGAAATCGGGACGCCCGAAGTGAGTGACAGACAGGACTTCACATTTTTGTAAGTAGATTAGCACAGGGGCGGAACTACTGTGGTGCAGCCGATGCAGCTGCACCAGGGCCCCGACCGGCTAGGGGGCCCCTTCAAGCCTGGAGGGGGCCCCCAGCCGACCCCCTGCAAGCCGCCATCAAAGGAGAGGAGGGTCAGGCAAGGGAAGCAGAGAGCTTCCTGCTTCTCCTGCCTGATCCCGCCCCTCCTCTCCTCTGCCCCTCCGGCTCCTACAAGTGCCCGGCGCGGCTCACCAGGTAGGAGAGCACCGCGCCCGTGGCTCCCAGCAGCACCCCATCCCCCATAATCCCCGACCTACCACCCCCTGTGCCGTCGGCCAGTAGCACCCCCCCCCCCACCCCGGTCCTCACCTGCACCAGGGCCCCCGGGGGTGATGGTCCGCCCCAGGATTAGCATATGTAGGGGAATATAGAGAGATACATCATCACAGTGTCCCTTTAGTAGATAGGTGGGGATGCAGAAATAGAAAATAATTCTCTGGACTACTTCTTTAAAAAACCACTGCTCTAGTTTACACTGAATAACATTTGCTATGTAGACTTCTTCTTAGCTCTTCTTACCTTCATGTACTAAGGATACATACGGTAAGCTTCTGTAATAGAATAAGTGGAGCAGTACATTGGTCAGTCCAGATCTGCGCCGTAGACCCCTCCGGCCTGTATTCTGCATTACACTTTCATCATTCTTGGTGATGCATTGTTTTAATTTTGTATAGCTCTGCAAACATTTGTTTGATGTTGCCGCACACAGAAAGCCTGGGTGACCCACCGACAATACGGCCAGTTGCTATGACAAACTATTGTAGCATCTCTGAAGCCTATAAAAGTACATAACGGCTGTTGCATATTACCGCATTATTAGCTAAAATTACAATGACAGGGGACCATACATTTTTTGTACTTAAAGTTGTTAGGTTTTTTTAAGCTGATGGGGGTGTCATTATTTTGTACCAAATGTTCATTTCTGTGAATTCAGAAAATAAGATTGTGGTCAGAATAAAAATATTAAGTTGAACGTCTGCAGATAATGGGAATGCGAACATACACAATTAAACACAGACAGGTACATAATGCTCCATGTCTCTGCTGGCGCTGAATGTGCTTCTATCTCCACCCCCGTAGGCACTGCCATGAAATGTCCATACTAAGTAGTAGCATTTAATACTTCACTTTTATAAAGAATGATTTACTAAAAAACCTACAGTATATAATCCAAGCTTTCATATTCAATGATTTAACGCAATTCTAAGAACCATGACTACATGGATTAAGTGCACTGCTATAGGTTTATAGGCATCTTTACCTAATGTGCACCAGTAGAGTGATTTATTGAATAATGGAAAAAGTAAAATAAGCTACATCTAGAATATGCCATGGGTGAAAAATGCACAAAAAGCAGAAATATCCATATATAATTTGTATGAAAGAGTTATGCAATATGTGACCTTACATTGATCGAAACCAGGGTGAAGAACTCCAGTCCTCAAGGGCTGACAATAAGTCATGTTTTCAGGATTTCCTTAGCTTTGCATAGGGGTTGAAATCATCACCAGTGCAGGTGATTTTATTATTCACTGTGCAACACTAAGGAAATCCTGAAAGCCTGCACTGTTAGTGATACGCCCCAGGGCTGTGGGGTAGTCGGAACCGGGCTTTGGGTACTTCTGGGGAGTCACAGGGGTCGAGACTCGGCTCCGTGACCTTGGGCATGAACTTAAGAGTTTTGGGATTTTGGTTTTGGGGATGATTGGCAACCAGACTCTGGAGTGCCACATTTGTGTCCCTTAAAGACTGGAATTCCCCACCCCTGACCTAAACAATTAGTGCCAGAGTTATGTCTTACCAGGTGAAGTAGCTCCTCGAAGTACTTGGTCATGAAGAATTGACTGATGCCATTGATGGAGCAAAGTTACCCAGTTGGTGCAATAGACACTGTAGTTCAGAAGTATAACACAGTTGGGATTATTAGGAGACTCACAAGTAGTAAGGAAGCAGAGCCCAATGGCACAGCAGAGTTGTGTATGTCATGATTCTCACTTATGGTGATGATGTAGAACAGCTCAGTGATGTAGAAGAGCTGGGTTTGGCAGCAAACTGACTTGTAAATGTAGCAGAGCACAGGACCCGTGCAGCGATAGGTCTGCCTTATGGCTAAATGGAAAACTGGTGAAAAGAAGTAGTCCACAGGTGTGGTATGGATGTCAAGCACTTAGATACTCAGGTGTCAATCTACTGCCTGAGCTAACCTATAAGTCTTGAGGGCATGGTTTCTGAGGAAGCAGGGCCAGGGGCTAGATCCAGGAGTGGTGAGTAACAGCAAGAGGCAATATATCAGTCAGGAAATGGGAAAGGGAAGGGGAGTGGTTCACTCACATGTCTCCAGGATCCTGGTCAGCTGGCTGGATGGCTGGTTTCATCCATATATAGCAATAATAAAGAGAGGATTTTGCCAGAGACCGTACTTCTATTTTTCTTCCTTTATTAAGACGTGATTAAAATGAACAGGACCGAACGCTAGATGCGTTTCGGGGGACAGCACCCCCTTAGTCCTTAGCATAACAAATAAAATCATTCACATGTATTTAAACATAAAAACACTGTTCATGTTACAGGTGATACAAATAAAGTTAGGAATTAGTTTAACTGTTAAGGGCCTGTCACACGTGTCAATGTCGCCCGCGATATCGCTCATGCGTCACAAATTATTAATCGCCTGGGCGATGTGGAATTATCGCAGGTAAGATGTCACACGCGTCAATATGACCCAGCGATGCGGTGATGTCGCCATCTTGCGAGCGATTTTATTTAGTCGCTTGTTCGATGTCAAAATAGAAAATACGTCGCTGAGTTTAGTGTCACACGCAGCGATGCACAAGGTCTACTGAGCGATGAGCGACAGGTTTTACATCTGGCAGTGAAACCTGCGATCGGCGATCAGCGACATATCGCTGGTTGCATCGCTTGGTCACACGCTTCAATGTCGCTCCTGCGTCACTTTTACGTCGCTCTTGCGACTGAAAATCTGTGACGTACGAGCGACATTGACAGCGATATCGACGCGTGTGACATCCCCTGCGGTCAACCGCGTTTTTTTCGCGGCCGCACCTGCCGCAAGTGCCAAAACTGCACTTGCCGCACCTGCCGCAAGCCCGCCTATACATTGTATGGGGCTTGCCGCAACCGCGCCGCAACCATGCCGCAAGTGCAGTCGGTATGCGGTAATCGCGGCAGATGCGTTTTTCTCACCGCATCTGCCGCGATTTGAAAAAAAACGCTAGTGTGAAAGCACCCTTAGGGCCCTTTCACATCAGCGGTATTTTCAAATCGCGGAAGGCACACTTGCGGCAAGCCCCATGCAATGTCTATGGGGCTTGCGATAAGGGTGCCGCAAGTGTCGCGGTTATGCGGTAATCGCGGCAGATGTGGTTTTTTTCACCGCATCTGCCGCGATTTGAAAATACCGCTGATGTGAAAGGACCCTTAGGGTATGTGCCCACTGGACGGTTCTGCATCTTTGCAGACCGTCAGAAAACCGGTGGTGAATTGCAGAAACTGAGTTTTTTCACCTCAGCAGTGTCCATCGTTTTTTGAGCGTTTTTTGAGCGGTTTTATAGCGTTTGTACAGCGTTTTATCGGCAGTTTTCTGGCGGTTTTTCTTAGCGTTTTACAGACTTTTTTTGAGCACTTGTAAAGCTGGATCCGCTGGAAAAACGCTCAAAAGAATTCACCTGTTCTATATTTGAAAACCGGTGGAAAACCGGTGAAGAAAGTGGAAAGGAGACAAACAAAAACGTTCTAATGTACACAGCGTTTTCTAAAATCCATTGACTACCATGTTAAGCCAACCGCTGGTTAGGATTAACATAAATTAACATAAAACTCAGCGGAAAACGCCGACGGAAAACGCTAAAGAACAGCCCATAAAACGTCCAGTGGGCACATACCCTAAGATGTCAGTTTACAGCCTGAGCTAGCCTATAAAGCTTGAGAGCATATGCGAGGAAGCAGTGCCAGGGGCTAGATCCAGGAGAGGTGAGTAATATCAAGAGGCAACATGTGATTGTAGAGAATATCAATAAATTATTTGCTATTATGAAATAGAAGGATTCACTTTATGCTATGTCTAGTCTCTGTTTCAGCAGTGTCTGCCTTTTTAAGTCAGGCTGCACTAGGGGTACTGGAACTTGTTGCCCCCACTCTTTGTAATGCAATGCTGTTGTATAAATATTATAGTGAGTTGCTCACTAATAGTTTGAGGGAAACTCAAATGGTAGTGGGATTGAAGCAGAGAGGCAAGGTCCATTCGGTTTATTACACATCATAAATCTTAATTCATGGTACAGTTCATTAACATCAATGGAACATTCATGACATTCAGTCTGTTCCAATCGTGGGTATGCACGCCTCCTGGCATTATATACATTTTCAGTAACAGTGTCCCAGTGGAGGCATTACAACCCTCATTTAGCTCCCAGCCCACCATCAAGAAAACTGCCTCTCTAGGATTACCAACTTCAACTCCTGTCAGTTTCAGACCCACAGTAGGACTGTAGCCTCCTGAATACATCCCTCTTGGCTGAGGTTACCTTTCAGAAGCTTTTGCCAGCTTCATTCCCTGACTCCTTTCAGGAGTCTACACCTGGGGTCTCTTTGTCACGGAACCTTCCAGGACGCCAGCTATTTCCACGTATACCATCCCAGATATGTTCCAGGGCAATGGTTACTCCAAGCACAGAGACTGAACCCTCACAGGTTTATCCAGAGCCATCTCAGACTCTCTACATAGCCTTATGGTGGGTTTACACGCTAGGATATCCTGAACGATATCCTTGAAACGTCACAGATTTGTGATCGCTGAAAAGATATCGTTCGGGCATCGTTGCATGTAAATGAACGATATAGGATGAAAAGATCATTGGATCGTTCATCCTAGATTTGAGATCCTGACCTCAATCATTCGTCGTCCAATTAACTCTGCTTCAGGAAGCAACATCATTCAGTGTGACACCATGATGAACGATATCGTTCAAAAAGCTCCTATTCCTGCCGCTTTATTACATCGCTCACTCCTTCCTCTCCTGTTTAACAGTTGCGCTGCCGCATAGGATATCGTTAATGATATCCTTGTGTGTGACAGCGGCAATCTCCACGCTCCCACCGCCCTGCGCCGGGAAAGAGCACTGGGGACGGCCCCAGGCAGCGCTCGCACGACCCAGAGCGGCACCACCCGGACTCTGGGATTGTGCCAACCATAATCAGGCAACAAGGGAGACTGCTGTACCAGGGCTCCCCCGACACTGCAGCCAGGACCCGGATGCCACAGACTTCTCCCAGCATTCCATGGCAGCCTCGGACCCTGGGTATGCTTCAAACTGTAGGTTCCTCCCAAAAGGACAGGAAACCAACTGAGGAGGCTAGGGGACCGCCCCTTTTTATCTGTAGGTTTCCTGTCCTTGTGGGCGGATCCCCTCTCTCGGTGGGTGCTGTCATGGTGATAGGAAAATAAAAGTACAAAAGGTACACAAATTCTAAAATATAAATAATATATAAAAAGGGATAAAAGTTTCAGAAGTGCTAGAGAATCACTACAAAGTTAGGAGATTTAGTTGATAAACGTCTACATTTTTAGGGGCCCTATTTATCGGGAATACTTGTTTTGTTATCTATAAAAAGTAATGATGCTTACTTTAGGTTTTTTTTTGTACAATAATTTGTTAAAAATGATGATTAATTTGTCATATACCCACCTTCCCCTTGTAAAATGAATCAGATGATCTACTACAAATAGTTTGATTGTAGCTTCCTGTTTGCAAGGTTAAGCCTTTTGTGTTCACGTATGGACCTAGGACAATGACGCCTATTTATTAGTGATCTACAATTGTTCACATTGATTTGAGAACTATACTATCAGAATTACCACATACCTTTTTGTTGCAGTGATTGATGAAAACCAGGGATCACCGTGTTACCCCAATTGGGTGTTCGGATATTAGTATTATAAACTGCAGAGAAGTGATATATTGTAAATATCACGTTTTAGCTCCTTGACACAGCAATACCCTAAAAGGAGATTTTTACCTGTTGTGCTTATGTTCTTTGGGTGGTTGTATTAGGGTGACTCAGTATTTTTGTCAGGTCTTAATCAAGAAAAACCTGTCAGATATAAGCATGCATTGGTATTAATAGCACAACAGGTAAAAATCTCCTTTTAGGGCATTGCTGTGTCAAGGAGTTAAAAGCTGATATTTACAATATATCACTACTCTGCAGGTTATAATAGAGGTAGAGGTAGCTGGGAAACACTCCAAAGTGACCAGCTAGGTTACTAGGCTTTCAAGGTCTAATGACAGAAACTGGGAGCAACGATACCCAGAGGATCCACACTACTAGCCTGGCTGCAGGTTATCCACAGCAACTAAGAGCTAGTAAAGGGCAGCTCAAAAGCACCTTTAAACATACAACAAGAACACGTCAGCGGGTAGGCCACTATACTCACCCAGCAGAGCGGTTGGGAGGACCTCATGCCTGGTGGTGCTTGTATACCCTGGACCTGCTTGAGCACCTTCAGTAAAAGGTAAAGCAAAGAGATTGACTTTATGGTTGCCTCTTTTCTCTCTGCATCTCATCATCACCGTTTCCTGAGAGAAAGCCTTGGTTTGGAAGGGTTGAACAACTGCACGGCCACTCCATCTATCTCCCAGGGATCTCCTGCAATGCCAGCCAAATCTGGCTGATTATCCCAATTGGAGTCACAAACTCTATTTATTTCTTTGTTATTTTTAGTTCTACATTTTACTCTCCTTTTTCAATGTGAGCCAGGGCCTCAGCACAAGGAACTGCAACAGTGATCCTGACTACTGGCCCAGCTGCTGACTACCCCAGCCCTTAGGCTAGGGTCACATCTGGAAGGCACAATCCGGTAACCACATCCATTACCGGATCCAGTATTACCCTGTGCCTTCATACACATTTTCCACTGGAAAAAGTGTGTCCCTAAAAACGCATGCGGTACCGGATGTGTCCTTAATGTGGCATCCGGTAGCAGATGCAGTAGACGCTGCGGATATATAAATGTTCCCCTGCATCCCAAAACGGTTTATGTGTTCTGGGACTGAAATCGGGTAAAATCGGATCCACCCAGATCGGGCCGCATCCGGGGCAATCCAACACGTAATAACATGGGAGTCTATGAGTATCGGATTCCGCCGGTACGGTAAATAAATCGGACCGGTTGCCGGATGCAATTTTAAAACCTGCTGCTGCGCAAATGACCAGTTTGAGGGCCTTCCACCCTCTTTCCCGACGCCATTTTCCTCCCAGAGCAGGATCCTAAGCAGGACACCGGCCCACAGCTGCCCAGCAGTCAGCTAATTAGGGTGCTAATTAGGGTGAGTGCTAATTAGCTAATGTGGTACACATGTTGTGAGTCCAACAATGCCGCATGTGCTACCTGCATCCCTAGACACCATAGCATGTGTACATACCTTGCTGTGGATCACTAATCACCTGCTGGGATAGCATGCACCTGCCCAGTGTGCCTTCCAGCCTTGCCTGCTACTTATCACCAGATAGACCATCACGTGACCTGTGACATCACGAAATTTGCATTTCTTGCATTTTTGAACAAACCCATCCTGTAATGCAGGCATTCATATGTGTCTTGCGTTACTAGATCCGGTTTACATAGGCACCCATGTTATCAAAACCGGATCCGGTTTTGCAACCTGCCCGAAAAACGTTGCCTGCATGATTTTTACCGCAGATCGGAAAACTGGAGCCGGTAAACGCAAGGCAGTTAAGGCGATCCGGTTTTTGTATTGCTGCCTATGGGTGCGGATCCGGTTTTCGGCATTTTTAATGGACAATACCGGATTCGGATTTGAAAACAAAACCGCAAATGTGACCCCAGCCTTAGCGCTCCACAGGTCCACCACTGATAAATAGTGGCACCTATATTAACTTTATCAAGAGTTCCCATCGCTGTAGAAGACAGATAACGTGCATATATAATAGTAAATAGAATACAAATGGCTGAATGGCACACTTATGGAATACACATTCAAATGTGGCAGGGAAAAGTGCTCAAGTCTTCAAAGATGTATCCCGTGAAACTATTATTACCATTTTTCTTATACATTTTCATACATTTTTCTGTTTTTAAGACCTTACCACATTCTTATATGCATGAAGAATATAGTATACACTGCACTGCAGGACGCAGAGACATTGTTAGTCTCCCTTGTAATGCTGTCTGCACTTTCATGTGAAGTGTCCAAGTATTCTATAAGTTCAGTAAAAGCAAATTATTATGTGAAATGCTGCACTGCATTAGTCTTACATATTAGGTCTTGTAAAGGCAGAATGGGAACAAGCTAAATAGTTGTCACATGGCCGAGAAGGGCAGAAGAAAGTGACCTTATGTGCATAAAGCTATTAAACATGTGACAATGGTTCCCTATAATTACAGCATTTAGTGAGCTTTCCACAGTGCTGAAGTGAAAGCAGATGATCTAAAAGCAAAGGGGCTTAATAGTTTTCTGGAAATCTACTATAGATATGGTGCTTAGCATGTGTAGAACTTCAAGGGAATCTGTCATCAAGCTTTTGTTATCTCATTAGGGATGAGCGAGCAGTCAAATACTTGGACTCGCTATACTCGTACCGAGTAGATCGTAATACTCGAGTATCATGGGGCAGCCACAGCCAACAGATTACAGAAAGACTGTGTCCCCACAAGCCTAAATAGCAACATCTCCACGGCTAGCAACTTGTTCAGTATTTGTGCTTGTGGGTGCGTGGCTTGGTATTTACGCCTCCTTGCATAGATCTGGGGCACGGACAACTGGACACTTGGCTGGGACAAACAAGTGGAAACAACAAGTGGACTTGTACAGAGTAAAAAGACTGTGTGGCGTCACTTTACTATCGCTGCCTGAGGAGCTGCCGACCGCAGCAGGGAGGAGGACCAGTAACCAGGCCTGGCACAGCTGCATCCCTGAGTGAAACCACAAACTTCCATTACTGCCCCAGGGATCCTGCTCTACCTACGGGGATCATAACCATCCTGCTGTCCCACCATCACCCCGGAGGTCTGTCCCACAGCACCGGTAACATTACCGGAACCGTAGGCGTCACTAATCACTGTTTTTATTATTTTGACTGTTCCCTTTTTTCAGCGACCACCAAGGCCAAGGGACCAGGCAACAGGCCCCGTGACATCCCCAGTAAATCAATGCCCGAAACCGGGTATCCCAAAGCCCTGGGGCGGGTCATGAGCATTGCATTTTTGGTTTGTTCATTTGTTTTTCTAAGGAGTTTGAAATCCCTTTTACCTTCATGACTGTGTAAAGTAGATGAATAGACGCTCAGTATTAAATAGAACCTGACAACTAATACATGGTGTTCAATCTGTTGGGTACAAAGGGCTGTGGTACTCAGCAGCTCGGCCAGCGGTCTGGATTACGGTGGCTGTGCCCAGAGCTGTAGCCCTAGATCACATTAAAAGGGAAGTAAGAATGAAGGAAAATAAACAAAAAGAAAAAATTAAGAGTGTTTGTGACGCCAGCTAAAGATTCCAGCCACTAGGTGACCGTCACTGCATGTTTATCTTCAGGAGATAGATGTTGTAGCAGTGAGATGAATAACCCCCTTCAGCTGGGGTTGGTGTGGTGCCCTGCCAGTACAGGTAACCACAGACCTACTTAAAACATGGCTGGATTTCCACAGTGGGTTCCCCAAACACATACAACACCTTCCACCCCAGACCTGTAGGGGGAGCCCCACTTTCTGCCTTAAGCAAGATTGAAATGTTGGTGCTGGGGGTGGAGTTAGTCAGAGTGTGCAGTCGCTAGGAGAACTGTGAAGATGTCCTGGTGTGTCGGAGCTGCTCTAGGCCCAAGCCAGTTGGCAACTGAGCAGTTATCAGCCTAGCCAGTGCAGGGACCTAAGAGTGAGGTTGAAGGCGAGGCAACAGGAACAAAGTGACCGCAGACTGGGGGCAGGGGAGCCATACCGGTTCAGTCCAGAAAGCCACCCAGACACCGGAGTCAGAGTCTGCAGGAGAGCATTAGCCCAGCAGAGAAACTGGTTCACTGAGGAGACTCCAGTCTCCTGGGCATCTGTGTAGCAACTAAGAAGGGAGCCAGGAACCGCAGGAAAGGATATAGCGGTAGTCCACACAAAGGTTTCCCACTACAACACACAGGTGACAGAAGAGCAGAGGAGGCCAGGCCTCGTTTTTTATGGGGCAGGGGCTTCAACAAGCAAAAAGTGACAAGGAGGCCTTAAACTCACTCACTGTGGAGATTCAGAAGTGTTTCCCGACCATCGGAGAATACCCTGGACACTACCTGCAATTTCACCAGTAAAGGTACAGAAATAACTTAGTGTGTGTGTCAATTCCTCAGTCCCTGACTGTCCACTACAGAGACTGCCACAGCTGCCCGGCAGCATAATCAACTCCCTGCATCCATCCCTGTCACTTCACCACAGCCACGGGGACCCTGCTCCGCCTGTGGGGAGTTATACTACCCAGCTACCTGACCATCATCCCCAGAGGCCCCCGGCAGTGGTGGTGGCATCACCAGAAACCACAGGTGGTGTCACGAGGCATTTATTCTTTCTATTCCCTTACAATTATTCCCCCAATTTTCAGTTGACCACCAGGGCTATGGGTCCAGGCAGGCCACCAGTGACATTCCCCTCAACTCCATGCCCGGGTTCCGAGTACCCATAGACCTCTGGGTGAATCACTAGCTCCTGAGGAATGAAGTGAAGATGATGGTGTAGTAGTTGTGGTGCAGTGTGAGAGTGCCGGAGGAAGGATGGCACAGGAGGCTGTCTCTTGCAGTTCTTTACCTTTTACTGTAGCTGTAGCACAACTTCAGGATACATACATAACCAACATGCGGTCCAACTGTGGCGCCCCGCAACGAGTGCGTCACAAGAGGGTATTGCAGCCATAAATGCAGCCGCAATATTCTCTGACTCAGCAATGATCTGGTTAACTTAGAAATCCAACCCTGCATGCATCACCTAGAACAGAGGGCCAATCCTAGGTCCTGGTGGGTGGAGTGTTAGGGAAGTGTAGTAGAACACACACAATAGTCTAGAACAGAACAGTAGGAGTCTGGAATCTAGAGCACAGCCTAGACCACAGAACTTGGAGAGGAGCGGGGGCTCCGCACCCGTGCGGGCCCCTGGGCCGTCACCGGTCGGGTGTCAGCACCTGAGGCCTTAACTACCGGGATTGGGCATCATTCACACGGGTTCCCAAAAGACTCCCGTGCCCACAACTCACAGCCGGTTCACTGGTACCGAAGCTGGCAGCAGTTCACCTCTGCTACGCGAACCAGAAGCGTGGAGGAGCAGCTTCACAGGAGCACCCCACCACCAGCCAACTTCCAGTCGTCTAACCAGCGGTGTACCCACTGAGGGATCCAAGGCTCCCCAAAACATCCAGAACGTACATCATGGATAGGGCATTGAAGCAGCCTCCCCGTACCCGACCTGGTATTCCTGGGCGACACTGGCAACCAATTAGTTAGAATGGAGGAACACTGCGGATTTCTAAGAGACACCATCACTGCTGAGTCCACCCGGTCCACTACCCGTAAGCTGTATACCATGTACTGCCTGCTGGTTACAGTAAAGACCCGTTGCAGAGACTTTCTGTGTCCGTGCTTCCTTATGAACTGTCCGTCCGCACTACAAGGTAACCGCAGCTGCCGCACAACATCTTGAGCAGCTCCAGCCTCCGGGGATCACCGCTCAGCCTGTGGGGAGCGTTCCATCTTGCTGCTGTCCATCCCCCGGAGGTTTCGCAGCGTCGGTAGCCCTTACCGAACTACTCATAGGTGGCGTCACGAATAAATTAAAAATTCCTTTAATCTGTTCCACCAAGACGTCTTCAACCCTTTTGATCTGCACTACACCGGGCCCCACTACCGGCAGGCGCGATCCACCCGTGACAAGGAGGAAGGAAGCATCGCCTGTCTAAACCGGAGTCCCGGCTGCGGTGAGTCACAACCAGTCTGGAAAGAACTGAAGTTTGCTCTACTGGAGTGACCTATTTTGCCCCTCCTGCTGCATTTGTTATTAAAGTTTCTAGTTTGCTTCAGGCTCTGCTGTACTCCTTTAGGAGCAGTGGATACCCACCAGTCAGACAGGTGATGCGGACCCTGCGAGCGGCTGCTTCAGCTCTCCTTCACCTCTGGTCCTCTTTACAACTATGTCTCGGACGGGCCCACAAGTGTGGCCACTAGGCACAAAGTCCAGCGAACTCCAGATTCCGCTGCCAGCTCCTGGAAACCTGGCAACCCAGGGCCTGGTGTCCTGACTGCAGCTTGTCTCTCTGCCAAGCCTCCTGGACAGCTGCTAACTAGACTCTGCTCTTGCCTACCTCTACCCTCTCTATCCTAACTCCTCCCTTCAACCGGAGATAGATGGATCTCTTCCGCTCTCTAGTTAGAGTTTGGAAAGTGATGGATTCCTTGGTTTCCAGCAGAAGGCACCCCTTTTCTCCCCAGACATGTTATTACATTTGATGGCAAGTGTAATATCATCTGTGGCAGCCAAATTGCAAATTCATGGGCAGCATGTATCAAGCACTGGCTACATGAATTCCGCCAGGTATATGTTTGACTCTGAAACTCTGTGGTTTTTCAGAAAAAAAAAACCATACATTTTTTTCATCCATCAGGAACTGGACTGTGCAGTAAAATAGTCAGACAGGCAAGTTTCGATGGCTTTTCTCTGGTTGCTGACCTGAATTGACAGGTCTCTGCGTACATGCACACAGAAGCAGATACCTGGATTGGGCAATAGGTGGAGAAAATACAATTGGAGAAGTGGGTCCTTGAGTATTAAAAGTAAGTTTTTCTCGGAAAAACTGAGCATTTCAGATTCAAACATATCTGGCAGAGTTCATACAGCCAGTGCCTGATACATGCTGCCCATGTATTGGGCACCACGTCCGATTCACTTTAAGATATACAATAATGTGCAAAACATTTAGGCAGGTATAGAAAAGAATGCAGCAAAGTAAGAATGCTTTAGAAAATAAAAGTATTTATTGTTTTTTTTTAATCTATTAAGAAAATACAAAGAGAATGAACAAAAGAGAAACCAAATTGAAATTGATATTTGGTGTGACCACCCTTTACCTTCAAAACAGCATCAATTCTTCCAGGTAGACTTTGACACAGTTTTTGAATGAACTATGTAAGAAGGTTGTTCCAAACATATTGGATAGATCCTCTGTAGATGCTTATGCACGTCCTTTTGTCTCTTCATGTAATCCGAGGGGGGCCAGATCATCACTTCTAAAACTCTTTCTTCTAAATGCTGAAGATAGATGTTAATGGCATTGGCTGGGGTCACTGTCTTATGCAGAATAAATTTGTAGCCAATCAGATGGCTGCCTGTATTTCTCAGCATTGGAAACACCATTAATCCTGAACAAATCCCCAACTCGATATGGTAAAAAGCACCCTCTACCTTGTAGGGAACTACATATATATATATATATATATATATATAATATAATTGCCGTAGCTGACTTCTGTCTGACCGGCGCTACTTCCTGTGGCTTTGTTCGCGTAGCTCGGAACTTTCTCCAGGACTCCGTCCGGAGCCGCGAAGCAATGGCCGCATAGCGGCCATTGCGAGCAGTGAACGTGTAAACAACAACAACAACAACCACCACCACCACCACACAAAGTCAGCTGTGACCGCCTGGCCCTCGGACACTGGCATGATCAGGTGCACTAGCATGGAGCTGGTAGGCTCCCATCACTTACCCACTGAGGACGGATCACTTCCAGCACCTCTTCACATGGCAGTGCTCTGAACTTCTGAATCGTCCTCTCCTCACTCAGACACCTGGCAGGTTCCTATCCAGCCTGCTCACTCCCAGCTGCAACTCAGTGAGTCAATCAGCACATCTTCACTCACACACAGACCTGAGATGTGATTAACCCCCTGTGCACCATTCAGGTTTAGCCCAGCAAAGCACTCATCCCCACAGGTTCAGCCGCTCATTAGGCTCATGAATGTATAGGATCTTCAGCACTCACACTCAGCTTTTTTACTCAGCTCATGAAAACCCTTCAGCTGTTAACCCCCTGTACATCGGACAGGTTTCACACACCACACACAATCAGGAAAACCGGCCCATGTGAACACAGACCTGCATTGATAACCCGTCTGATGCACCCCGCCAGGGGCCACATCACCACACCTCACTTTCTCCGCACAGCAAAGCACTCATCCCCACAGGTTCAGCCGCTCATTAGGCTCATGAATGTATCGGATCTTCAGCACTCACACTCAGCTGTTTTACTCAGCTCATGAAAACCCTTCAGCTGTTAACCCCCTGTACATCGGACAGGTTTCACACACCACACACAATCAGGAAAACCGTCCCATGTGAACACAGACCTGCATTGATAACCCGTGTGATGCACCCGCCCAGGGGCCACATCACCACACCTCACTTTCTCCGCACTTCACTCACTTTCTCCGCACACATACACACACACACATACTCCGCTATACTTACCACCGGCCCTGCATCACCGACATGTCGCCGCCCCCGAACTACTCGATCAAATATCGCGTCCAATAAGTCTCGCCAAACTTGCCGCAGGGAAGACGTAGGGTCGGTGCTAACTATAGCGAAGTGTCTGTGTGTGTGTGTGTGTATGTATGTATGTGTGTGCTGACCACTCTGCCCACAGCGCTGCACTCAGCACTCTGCCCACGCCACTATGCTCACCAATCTCACCACACTCACTGCTAACCACTGAGCCACCGCACTCACTGCTAACTACTGAGCCACCGCACTCGCTGCTAACCACTGAGCCACCGCACTCACTGCTAACCACTGAGCCACCCCACTCACTGCTAACCACTGAGCCACCTGTATACACACAATTCATTTCACCCCACTCCCCTAACTATTAGTAAATATACTATATATGGATTCTAGACTACCCGATTCTTTCGAATCGGCCCGCCATCTATATATATATATATATGTGATTATATAGGAATTATCAGTATTATGTATGTGGTTATGTATACATTAGTGAGTCGCGCCTATTCTGCAAGGACTCGCAACGGCCGCTTGGCGGCCATTGCGAGTGAGGCTTTGCGAATCAGTGGCGCCGGCAATGCTTCACAGGTCGCGTGGGCGCTGCGCCCACGCCCACAACGACGGAAACAGTGCCGAAACTTACGGAAGTGCGTTAGGGAAATTATATATTACATACTGATAATCTATTATATAATTGCTGTAGCGACTTCCCTCGCACACGCCACTACCTCCGTGGCTTTGTTCATGGACGTGCATCGCCCACGCGACTCACTCGCAATGCCCGCAAAGGGGGCGTTGGGAGTCGTTGCAGCAGCCCGAGCAATGCCCTATACACAGATTCTAGAATCCCGATGCAATCGCATCGGGCTCACAGCTAGTATATATATATATATATATATATATATATATATATATATATAATACATTAAAGAGGGTCTTTCCCCTATCTTTGTGTGTCCTGAAACCTTGACTTTTAAAACAGAGTCCTTTAAAGGAGTAGCCCACTTGTGCCAAACAATGTCTTCCTGAGGAATGTGAACATCACAAAGGAGGTCCTTAAATTCAATTAAAGGCTAGGATGGTGTGAATGCCACGCTATCCGGAGGCAGTAATCCAGAATACAGTAAAATTGATGGTGATTTATTGTATTACGCATTTCAGAGCTTAAACTCGCTCCTTCCTCTGACAAAATCACAACCTAAAAGGAGGGTCTTGAAAGCTCTCACTATGCAATACATGTTGGGACCATTTAGTATAGAGGTGGGGAACTCCAGGTCTCGAGGGCTACTAACAGTGCAGGATTTCAGGATTTCCTTAGCATTAACAGTGGTTTGAATCATCACCTGTGTATGTTATTCAATTATAACTTGTGAAATACTAAGAAAATCATGAAAACCTGCACCAGTTGCAGCCCTCGAGGCCTGGAATTCCACAACCCTGATTTAGTATATAAAAACTCCAAGAATAAAATGACTTCTCTTGCTTGCTGGTTGAACGTGATCTGTATTTAGCCAAGGCTGTGGAGTTGTAGTCAAATTCAGGGAAATTGAGACGTCAGAGTCAGATGTTCGGCTTACTGACTTCACATCCATGATAGTGGAGTCGGTGTCCATCTTGGTAGATTGGAGTTGGAGTCGGAATCGGACTCAAGGAAATTGAGGAGTCGGAGCCGAAGTCGGATGTTTGGCTTACTGACTCCATAGCCCTATATATAACCCAAACAATAAGGTACCATAGCAATGTTCCAGAAAGAGTGCAAACGGAAAGATGGAAAGACCAGAAGTGGGAGAGTTCAGGTTTTGGAGTGCACTTTCATAGAGTACGGGGAACATTGATCCCTTATATTCAGTGCCCATCACTGAAGTTAATGTAGCAGAGATAGCTCTGGCAAGAACTTAGAGGATTTGACTGCAGATTCAAGGGAGAGAAAATTGGGTAGAAAACAGGCAGCTACTCGATCAACCTTTATTAAAGAGGATACATGGAGGGATCCATGACACGTTCTTCAGAGCAGTTGGGATCCTATGCAGCACCCCAAGACCTTGGATCAGAATGAATTGAAAACGGAAAGACAAACCAGGCAAGCTAAACAATCCAGACAAACCTACAAGCATCAAGAGTGCGCTAAGAAGAATTTAGAGACTGACTATTGTCAGAAATTGTAATCTGGTTCATCGTACCTGATAGACTTATAGAAAGATTACTCATACAAGAGACTACCATACAGTTGTGTTGTCCCCACTCTTACTTCACAGAGATTATATATTCGTTCATGTATAACCAATACTTTCAGTAGGTTTCTGGAATTTTGCCTAACCAGGTTGCCCTAAGTGAACAACCCATTTCACCTCTTTCATGAATGCAAGGAATCTTTCCAGGCAGTATGCACTCTCGGTGAATGGTGGACAAGAAGCGCTATATTCCAATATCAATTTTTGTATGTAGAAAAACATACAACACGTTTCAACTCCAAGAGTCTTCTTCTGATATAATATAATAATTGTAGTATAAAATAACCTGAAGAAGACTCAGTGGAGTTGAAACGCGTTGTATCTTTTTCTAAATGCAAAAATTGATATTGGAATATATCACTTCTTGTCCACCATCCACCGGGAGCGCCTACTGACTGGAAAGAATCCTAGCATACAGCTTCCTATGAAAGCACCTCCAGTGCCTTCACAAGTACCCAGCGTCTTGCTGCAGACCGGAGGCGGAAAGAATCAACATACTGATCCACAAAGTGAATCTATAAGCAAGATCACAAGACATCTAATAGGTGAGTGCAGCTGCATTCCTTATCAATCTGAATTGGACCCTATTGCTACACTTGTGCTTTCTCTCTCTCCCTCCCTGCACCCCCCTTTTTTTGATATACCTTTTTCATGAGGTTATGGTTCTTTAAGGTCGACAACCCATCCTACATATTGGCCATCAATTTTAAGTAATATGCGGATCTGTCAATATGAAAAGTCCACTTGACAAATTATATACAGTACGTTTAATAAATGGTGTTAATTAAAGCACCACATCAGCGTTTTATTTATATTGCACAGCTGGAGTGTTGCTTCAATTCTAAGTCCCCTGCCCCCTGTCTTATACTCACTTTCCGGCATCTTCATCTTCTATTGCCGTCACCTGTCATTTGTGTCCTGCCGGCAGCTCCAGAGTTTCTCGAAGCATGCCAGAGGTCAGTTTTCAATACATCTCAATACATCTCTATGAGAGCCTAATTCTGGCTCTCATAGAGATGCATTGAGATCTTCCAGCCAGTCAGAAGTTAGTCACAAAAGGTGAAGCCTCCGGAAGGTGAGCACAGGACAGGGGGCAAAGGGCTTAAATTTAAGGTGCCACTTCAGTGCTGAAAGAAAATGCTGGAATGGTGCTTTACAAAAAACTAATTCTGTTACTAGGTGTTTGGTATCTCATTTCAGAGCACCATATTGTAGGGGCAGAGACCCTGGTTTCTGTGATGTCACCTACTGGGCTGTTTGCTGTTTTAATAAAAAAACTTTTATCAGCAGGACAATACTGCATTCCCACGGAGTCTCGCAGTGGCTTCATCTGGTGCGGCCGCCCGGTTCTCGGACAGGAATGTGCAGCAGCATAGAAATACATGCGGCTGCCGGCTCCTGTCCAGGGAGCGGGTGGCCGCACCAGATGATTTCCCTGCAAGACTTGATGAGTCATACGCAAAGGGGAAAGTACTCTTATAGAGAGGACTAGAAAACCTGCAGCAACATAGTCCTCCCTATTCATGAGCTCTGGCTATACCTGTCCCTTACTGATTGACAACATTCTGTATTACCTGAGTATATTTTAAGGCCACTTCACACGCTAGGATATAGGTGAACAAGATCGTTAGCTATGTCACGTGACTGCGATCCTTCCGACATCGTTAGTGCGTTGTCACACGCAAGGATATCGTTAACTATCTTAAATTTGGCAACGCGCCAGCGATTCACAGAAGAATGTTTGAACGATGTTAAATAGCGGCAGGAATAGGAGAATTATGAACAATGTTGCTGATTCCCAGAACGTTAATTGGATGATGAACGATAGATTTGAGGTCCGGATCTCAAATTTTTGATGAACAATCCAACGATATCGTTAACGAGATCCTAGCGTGTGAACTGTCCTTTAGGCTGAAAGCAGTCAATCAATGATGTACAGAGATCTTCACTGAGAGCACTAGCAGGGCTACAGCAGATAAACTGATATATGAAAACTACAGCAAGAAGCCCAGTAAGTGACAACCTTCTGGAATCACTGTCTTGTTTCTTTTTAGATAGGGCAGCAAAAATGGGTCATATTACCTTTAAACCATTGTATATCATTGCATTATTGTCCTGCAAACAGCCCAGTAGCGCTGCAAGCGAGCTAATAGACCCTACTTCCCTTTATTCAGATTTATTACCATAATCTCGGTTAATTTCATACCAGCCGTCCTGGTTCTTAAAATATTTCCTTCTAAATGACAGGGATGATGCAAAAAATTAACTAGCAAATTATCAGTGACACTGTGTATCTATTACAAATAAATAGCAACATCGGTCTGGATTTAAGTGACTGAAATTCATCATCTCCTGAATGCTTATTATGCCACAGATAGAGTTTATCCTATTACCACGGCGTGATAGCGCTGTCGTGTAAAGAAGGATTAGCCAACAGCTTTCTAACAACCAGGGTCTTATGTTTCTGGATATTTTATTTGTGCAGACACAGGGTGATGGTTTCCTAATGATTTGACCCTTACCCTTACAAAGTAAGAGTGGATATTAAAACAAAAAGTGAAATGAAACCACCTTAGAGCCAAGAATGAAGTACAAAACTACATATATATGGTGATATTTTGAGAATGAAGTCATAGGACTAGCTTGCACCTCTAGGGCCCCATTGCAAAATCCTTACCAAGGCCTCCCCCACTCATTGGTTATTGATAATTCTGGAATTCTCTTTTATGTGCCAGCCGGTCCTTTGGGACCCACTCAGGCATCAGGGCCCAGGCTTGACTGAAACCTTCTGATATTGATTTATGCTATGGGGCTTCTATCACAAGGGGCTCCTGAATAGAGTTGAGCGGACCTGTGAATGTTTGGGTTTGGCCGAACTTTAGTTTAAATAAGTAATTTTAAAAAGCATGAGATCCCCCTATTTTTGATCACCAGCAAAGGTAAAGCAGACAATCTGGGGCAGGTATTACCATGCTTGGAAGGGCCATGGCCCTTACCAGCCTAAATAGACCAGACCGCAGCTGCTCCATAAGTGGCACATCACAATAGATACACCAATGCTGGTGCTTCACCCTGTCTCTTCCCAATTGCCCTGGAGCAGTGGCAATTGAGGTAATGATTTTTGGGGTTGATGACTGCTGTGAATTGACAGCTGGCATCAAGCCCAGTGGAGAAAGGACTATCAGACCCCCCCATTAGAAATGCAGTAATTGTACAGTTAGAAAACACACACACACTAGAAAATTTTTTTTATTTTAATAAAGACTCCCGCACAATACCCCATTCAACAATTTATTAATTTTAAAAATCATCAAAGTTCCAAAGTAATCCAAAGTCAATGGCCTATGACACCCATCAAATCCTGTAGAGCTTCGTTCTGAGAATGAGGTTTCACAGGTCATTCGCAGTCAGTGTCAGGTGAGAAATTTCTTACAAGCGCATTTAATGGATACACCATTTCTAGGGCAGCTGCGGGCTGGTATTTTTTGGCTGGGAAGGGTCAAATACCCATGGCCTTCAAACCCTAATAATACAGGCACCCAGCTGTCTGCTATACTTTGGCTGGTTTGAAAAATAGAGGGAACCCCAACCATTTTTTTTTTTTTAAATATTTAAATAAATAAATAAATAAATAAATATATAGGGTGGGATCCCCTTTATTTTTTATAACTAGCCAAGGTAAAGCAGACAGCTGAGTGTTGCAGCTCAAAGCTGTCTGCTATACCTAAGTTGCTTATCAACAGAGGGAGATCCCAACTCATTTTATTTAATTTATTGTTCACAGCAGCATGCAGGCATCGTCCACATGCCTAAAAGCTTGTTAATTAACTATGCTGCAGCCTTTCAACCATCTTTATTAGCATACAAACAGCACCCAAACTCTGAACTCAGACACTGACTTTTTTAAAAGTCTAAGGGTACTTTCACATCAGCGTTTTTTGCCGTTCGCGGCAGATGCGGTGAAAAACCCGCATCTGCCGCGATTAACGCATAACCGCTGCACTTGCGGCACAGTTGCGGCAAGCCCCATGCAATGTCTATGGGGCTTGCGGTAAGTTTGCGGCAAGTGCAGTTTCGGCACTTGCGGCAGGTGCGGCCGCGAAAAAAACGCGGTCAGCCGCGTTTTTTTTTGCTGCCGCAAGTGCCGATACCGCACTTGCTGCACCTGCCGCAAGCACCCATAGACATTGTATGGGGCTTGCCGCAACTGTGCCGCAAGTGCAGCGGTTATGCATTAATCGCGGCAGATGCATTTTTTTCACCGCATCTGTCGCGAACGGCAAAAACCGTTGATGTGAAAGCAGCCTTAGGGTACCTTTACACGCTGCAACCACGGCGAGAAATATTGGCAGCGATATTGTGATCTGGAAATATCGCTGCCACATTGCTTCCAAATTGCCTCCTTATTGCGGCGTGTATTTCGGGAATTTGGCGGCGATAACGCAAATGTCGCCTGGTTTCGATTTCAGAGCACTGCTCTGAAATCGAAACCAAGCGACATTGGTTTTATCGCCGCCAAATTCTTGATTTACATGCCGCAATATGGAGGCAATTTGGCGGCGATACTCCCAGCGAGAAATATCGCCGCCAAAAATGTCTCTTCTGGTTGTAGCGTGTAAAGGTACCCTTATGAGACACGGGATACCAGGGAGGAAAAAAGTTACACTGTTATACAATCTGTACACTGAATACTTTACTTTGTATCAAAGTGCAATATCTTTAGTGTTGTCTTATCAAAAGAAACAGTATAATAAAAAAATTACAAAAATGTGAGGGGTGTACTCACTTTTGTGATATACTATATACTATAAAATCTCGTAATATGCTTTTCACTTATAGGCAACAAGCTGTCATTAATGGAAGTATCTAGTCAGGTTACAAATTGGTCAAATCATGACATTGTAAAATCGTTTGCAAATTTGTTTGCAAATGAATGTCGGCCAACCTCACCCACTTTGTCAGAATCATCTAAAACATCTAACGTGTCAAGTCAGAGTAAAGAAGAGTTGGATTTCCACATTACTGATTAGTTTGCTCTTATCAGATATCAGCCACTGACAGGTATCTGATGTCTTGTACCATATTTTCCATTGAGAACATCTATGTTTGGCTCTGCTCAATGCTTGTCGGTATGGTATGAGTGCATGTTGTAAGACTGCCTGAGGCTGTCGGCCCAATAACTCTATATTGGACATACTTGGCTCAATCCAGTCTTTCCAGATGATTCCAGAGGAACCTCAACTATCATCCTTTAACTCCTATGCTGAGATCTGCACTTACCACAGGACCCTCTGGGTTGCATCCATGGAGTGGCTGCTGCCTGATTGTACCATCCTAAGGCAAGAGTAGTTTGAGTGGCTGGGTAAGGAAGTGTAGAGACAGTACCACAGACATAATCAGGATGTGGAGCCCACTGGGATGGGGTACTCGGTACCGGACCGGGATACTGCTGGGGATGTCACGGTGGTCCTGGTCCAGACCGTGTCCCTGGTTCCGCAATAGATGGGGGGTATATTTACAGAGGAGTTTGTCGTGACGCCACCCATGGGTTGTGGTCAATGAGGGGACCACCACTGCAGTGTACTTCTGTCAGGAGGATGGATGGATGCTGCAGCAAGGTGGATGAGCCCGCTGCGGGTCGGGACAGCTCCTGACAGGGTGAAATGATGCAATAGCAGTTCTGTATACCTGGAATCAGACACGGACACTGAAGCAGGGTTCACCGGGTTTACTCTCCAATTCTTCCAAGTCACACAGTGCACGGTACAGTTCAGTTCTTAACAGCTTCACACAGTTAACTCCGGTAACACTTGAACCCTCTGCAGCCAGGTTCTCACTATGAGACCCCTCACTCTTTCTATATGTCCTTTCAGGCTGATTCTCTCTCTTTTCCTCTGGGTGGATTACGGAGCGGCAGCTCGGTCCCTCAATGTAGTTTCCCCCTAAGTGTATGGGCGGTAAGCCGGGTCCTCCTAGTTGCTGCTATACCCCAACCCTGTAGTGGGAACACAATCTGGAATCTGTGTTTCCCTTCAGTTTGTCTGGGAAGCCGGTGTGAAACTTCAGTCCCCTCAGAGTCGACACTCTGGTCCCAGCCTAGCCTTGGGTGTCCCTGTCTTGCAAGGGATCACAGGGCTTTTCTACCCATGTAACTTCCCAGGTACTTCAGGAGAGTCTGTCCTGTCAGTAATTTGTCAACGATACCATCTTCCTCGGACCCGGTGACACCAGTCCGTTCTCTGTTGTTCCTGTCTTTACTGGTCACTCTGTCTTCACTGGTCAGCACCCACTGGCCTGCTCCACTTGGTCTTGGCTGCTCGGCACTCGCCTACTGGCTAATTACTTCCTGTTTTCCCCTTTTATACTGGTTCATTACCATGACTTCGCCTCACCCACTTATAATTGGCCCTACTACCCCTTGCCTGCCTAGAGTCCCAGGCTCCATTGGGTCTATGTCAGTGGATGTGTGTTTAGGGGGTGTTTTATATACAAACTGTCTACCCTCCTGCCTGGCTGCAGTTCCTACCTGTGGCCACCCTGGTCGCAGGGGCGCCACATTCCCCCGGAGTTAAACTGGCGTGTCCCCACGCCGTCCGGCATGGATCCCCATTAAAAACATTTTTTTCTTGCAAAACATTAACATTAAACATATTTGTCATCCTGTTACGGAGGTATGGAACTTAAATGTTACATTTAAATATTAATATAAATAACACATAACATATATTACTTAAAAATAGGGATGGGCGAATCCTTAATTACTTGGAATCGCTAGACTCTAACGAGTCCGAGTCTGGGACTCGCTACTCGTTACGAGTCTAGCGAGTCCAATGTAAATGAATGGGGAAGCGAGTAATTGCGAGTAATTCACTGTCACTGTAAACCAGATTCTCCCGGATTGTACCGATCAGGGTGCAATCCGGGGCCCCATAACATGGGGCTCTATGGTCCCTGATTGCAACCTGACCAGGTGCAATCCAGTTTTAATCAGGTTTTCTATTTTTGACCTTCCTGCCTGGATTTTCAAATGAACAGCTGACTCAGGTCAGCTGTTCATTTGAAGTAGCAGTGCTGGCAGGGTTCATGTAAGTTCATGCTTGCCTGCATGAACTCACATGAACTTTCCCAGGGTGCACAGCTCTGCTACATCTCTGGTGGAGGTTCTCTAGCAGAGATGTAGCAGAGCTAAAGAAGAACCCTGGATTGGACTACGGCAGACGGAAGAGGATTTTCTTTTAATAAAGTTGGAGTCCCTAAGTGTCTTTTTGTTTCAAATAAAATTATTTTTTCTGTGTTGTGTTTTTTTTAAAAATTCACTAGAAATTCATGGTGGAAATGTCTACTATTGGCGTGACCGCCATGAATTTCGGGCTTGGGGCCAGCTGATAATACAAAGCTGGCCCTAACCCCTTTATTACCCAGTGAGCCACCACACCAGGGCCCTGGAAAAGCTGGGTTCAGCGCCAGAAAATGGTGCTTCAATGAATGCGCTATTTTCTGGGGTGGCTGCGGGCTGCCATTCGCAGCAAGGGGGTGCCCAGAAGGCTTAGGCCTCCCTGCGCTGTGGACCTGACCTGAGTCAGCTGTTCATTTGAAAAACCAGGCGGGAAGGTCAAAAATAGAAAACCTGATTAAAACCGGATTGCACCTGGTCAGGTTGCAATCAGGGACCATAGAGCCCCATGTTATGGGGCCCCGGATTGCACCCTGATCGGTACAATCCGGGAGAATCCTGTTTTCAGTGACATTTCCCTTAATTGACATTGGACTTGTTACTGTGCGAGTAATCTCCTGGAAACTCGCAGAGAACTGAGTCCTGCGAGTCCACTACTACTCGCAGAGTAACGAGTCCTAACGAGTAGATTAGCCCATCCCTACTTAAAAAGTTTAAAATGTCTTCCTAAAAAAAGTGCAAAAATACAGCACATTGCTTTCTAGCAAAAAGTAATAAAGTTCTTAAAGTACCAAAAGTTTCTCAAAAAGTGCAAAAAATGTTAAAGGGCAAGCGCTTTAAACGCACAGTCTCAAAAGTGCAATTTGGTCTTAAAGCCAATGGGGAGCACACTGAGTGCTCAACAATGTACAAAGAAAGTTTATGCCAAATCATCGTCCATTGCATCAAACGTCTATGGAACATATAAGACAAACAGGGGAAAAGGCTAACATTCATTCAGGATTGGGATGTGGCCAATAAGGATCACATCACATTCACATTTACAGTCTCTTGCTGGTAACAGGATCCGGGTTTCACTCCTTACTCTTCTTCTCTACCTTCCATGTGAACGACTGGATCTGCATCCTCTAAGGCTGGGGGTTCATCCTCCTCTGGTGTTCTGAGAGATAGTCTTCGCACTTTTATGCCATATGGGCCCCTTTCTCCTTGGACGATTATATAGGACACCCACTCTCCAACTTGTACTTCCCTGTCCGGGTGCTTTGGTGGAAGGTGTTCTTCTACATCCCTACGGTTGATAAATATGTCCCGTTCTGCTCCTGGTTCACGAGCAAATGCGTATCCCAAGACTGGTTTAATTTTCACCACCTTTCTTTCATGTCGTTGGGAATCGGTGACACTTGGATCTCGCCGGGCGACTGTTTTTAGATACTGGACATGGTTTATCATCTCCTGTTTTTGAGCTAACCTCTCTTTTTCCTCTTGTTCCCATCTGCGGATGCACTTTCTTAGGTAGTCTTCCCGGGTTACAATTTCTACTGGACCCACTCCACTATCAGGGTCCCCAGGGAAGTCCATCAGATTATCCTCTGCCTCGCTCTTCTCCCACCAGCAGCGGAGCTGCTCCCCTCTCACCTCGGTTGACACAGGTGCTGGTATCAGGGGCTCCAGTAGCTGTAGATCCCTCTCTGCCAGGGCTCCTAGGGGGTCGGCCACTCTGGTGGTACTCCGGGGACAACTATTGGAGGCGCCAACCCAGCCGGGTTGCGCAGACCAAGACTGCAGGTTTTGCTGCATGTCTATGCGAATCCTAGTTTTCTGCTCGACTTGGGCCCAGGTCATTTGTAGGGGTAGCGGCTGCATTACACCCCTCCGGGTGTCTCGGATCTCCGGACGCTCTCTGCCACCTTCCGCCATGCTGCTGAGGTCACCAAAGGTCTTTCCCTGGCCGGGTTCCTCCACGCACTCTCTTGGTGGGCCCTCCGGGATCACTTGGGGTCTTTCTCCTGCAGCGCTCTCCTCAGCGTCCTCTTCTTCCGTCCGTATGTACTGTAATGGCGACTGCTCCGCATCCGGTTTCCTGTCCCGCCTTACTTGAGCTTCTTCTTCCTCTCCCGCCACATCCTCATTGGCTGTTACAATTTGAGGCGGAGGTTCTTCCTTAGGATTGATGGCTGGCTCCCTCGGAGTTAAGGGGAGCCAGGGTGGGCCTTTCTTTTCCAGCTTTTAGGCACATTGAGTCCGGTTCTATTGGACTGGATCCATTTTGGATTTTGCGGTGGGACAGGGACCCTCTTCTCCACCTGATGACGTCAGAGCGGTGAGCGTTTTTTCTTCCAGCGCGTCACGCGCTCTGTAATGGCGGAATTTGAAAATGACAGTCTCTGTGGCCTTTATTTTTCTGACTATTCTTTTCTTGCCCATATCCACCAATCAGAGCTCATATTTCAATACTTTAAATGGATCTGTTAAAATGTGCTGCGCTGTGATTGGTTGGTATGCACAGCGACTACTGCTTTTCTTTTAGACAGTTTTGATTATTTTGTCAATTTATGTTTTGTCTGAAAATTAAAAAATAGAGGTTATGGATCGGTGGTATTGATACAGCCCCTTCTCTCCCTCTCTTTTAATCTGTGTCGGTATATTCACTTCTCTCTGTCACATCACTGTATCTTAGCTGTCCAGAATAATAAGCTCTCAACAACAGGACAAAGAAGCGAGACCCATGTTGTTAATGAAGTGTATGTCCTTTCACTTGTGTCCCCAAAGAGCCGCTACTTCCTATTCTATTATTATGTCAGTGTGACAGGGACAAGATACAGAAGAGAGATTAGCCTGAGATGGAGGATGCTTTGTATATACCGTATTTCCCTATATCTATATTTATAGACTTGCATTTACAGCGACTCATATAGTCACCTACTAACTAATATTCAGGAGTAGACTAAGAATTTTTAAGATTTTTCCCTAGATTATTATTATTATTATTATTATTAATAATAATAATAATAATAATAATAATAATTTATAATAATAATAATTAATATTTTTTAACCATCAGTGTATAAATAACCAAAGATGCTTTTTAGTATAAGGTGAGTGACTTCCATTGAACACAATTTTTGCTTTTTCAATACAAATAAATCCCAAATATCTTTGCTGATTTAGCCTTTTCCCAGCATATGACATATGGCAAGGCAGCCATACATGGTGTGTGCCTGCTGTGTTATACAGTTGGCACCTTCATTTAGCTGCAGGACTGCAACATGTTGCTGGAGCTCTTCAGTCACACTGCTTACCAGAGACGGGAGAACATGCAGTTGTTTGGGTTCGGTGGATCTGCATTCGGGATCGGAGTTGACCCCAACTTGAGTTCAAACCCTGAAACCTATATAAGTCTATGGGGACCAAAACTTTACAGTTATAAAATGGTGGCAGTAAGGGCTTGGGGGAAGGGGCTGTAAAAGGAAGCAAAATGGTAATAAAATAGGAGAATCATACTTACCAATTTCTCGCACTGCAGGCACACTATTTCTGGGTCCGCTTATTAACCTCATGAATATTCACTGCGCTGACTCAAATAGCCAATCACAGACACCCACTCTCTGTGACAGCGTTTGTTATTGGTTGTTGCGCCCCCATCGATTGTGACGCTGTCTGTGAGTGGTTGCCATATACATTAATGTATTGTTAATGAACTTGCCATCATAGGTGTGTAAAAATAATTAATAAATTGTGTCGGTGTTCCCTGTGTTTTTGATTCTCAACACAGATAAAGCAGACAACTATGGGCTGCCACATGCAGTTGCCTCATTTTACCTTGGCTTTCAATCAAAAATACAGAATAGAAGCTGCAGCCACCCCAGAAATGTGTGCATTCATTTGAAGCATCAATTTCTGGCACTTTACCCGACTCTTACCAATGCCCTGGTGCAGTGGCAATCAGGGTAATAGAAAGGGTTATTGACAGCTGAGTATTGACAGCTATCATTAAGCCCTAAATTGGTAATGTTCAGGCTTCTATGAGAGCAGCATATTACCAATCCTGTGAGTAAATAGTTAAAAAACACATTGAAAATTGCTTTATTTTAAATAAAACACACAGGCAACCCTCTTCTACCCATTTATTAACCCCAAACATACTCTCCGACGGTAACTCCACACAGTGTCCCTCAATGAGGCTCACCAGCTCTGTTACATAGCGGAGAGTGGAGAGATTACAGTGTTAGCTCCTTGCTAGCAGCTCTCACACTCACACAGTCATCTGTAAGATCACCACTCACACAGCTGGCTGTCAGTTGGAGAGTGCGACTCAACATCTCCAGCGCCATTTTTCTGAAGACAGTGTGGAGACAACTATGAGCTGCAGGGGTGTATGCAAGGATGAAAAAAATTCAATCTGCGCATGCGCCGATGCCGCTCATAATCATTTCACTAAATCCTCAGTAAAATGGTGCAGGAGATTGTGCTACACGCGTTTGCTGACTCCATTGCCATTTTAATGTTTTTACCATTTCTATAGCAATGCGCACACATCACCAACAGCTGCGATGGTGGCATGGTTCAAGATTTATATTAAGACAGGAAGGAGCACATTAGGAGGATGCAAAAGGCATTATACATATGGAGGACCCGAGCCACAAAGTCCCGCCCTGTTGTAAATGTGAATCACTGCTGCACATTTCCTCAACATTGACAGTTATTTCTGCAAGAAAACATCTAATCAGAAGAATAAAGGTATAAGTAAATTCACCATATTAGTGCTGCTTTTCCTTTATACCTTATACCTTAAAATCCTGTTGGTTGGTTCCCTTTAACTATTTACTTTGATTGGTAATGTGCGGGTCTCATAGAAGCCTGAACATTACCAATCTAGGGCTTAATGACAGCTGTCAATACTCAGCTGTAATTAACCCCTTCTATTGCACTGATTGCCAAAATTCAGAAAAACAACATGTCCATAAGTTGCAATTTTTTGCCACAATAGTAGTACTTTGTGTTGCAATTTATCCCCCAAAAATTGGGTCGACTTAAGCCTGGGTTCCAGCTGCCATGCTGCCCTCTCTCATTTTTGAGTAGTTGCACACAAGTTTTCTCTCCATCCGAGATGAAAGGTCTGACTATTCTGAATTTCATCAGTTTGATCAGAGTGGCATCACTTTTTTTTGGAGGTAGAGGGAAAAAGAAACTTTCTCCACCTTCTCCATTCTGACAGCCAGTGAAAATTGGACTGTACTCAGATACGGATCAATGTCTTCTACAGACTCATAGACTTGACTTATCGATTTTGATCCAACACTCAGATCAAAATCTGACGTTGACAATTTTTTTCTTCTGACCTCTTGGTCCAAGGAAAAATCAGTCATGTGCAAAGCTCAATGAAATCCACAGATAGCAATCATCTGATATAATCAGTTGCGGGTATGTAAGGGGGTGTGGAAGTGTGCTAGCCTCCCCCTTACTATATAGAATATTCTGCACTCATGGGAGTTTTAGTACATGAATAGTTATGTAAATTAAATAAGCTTAATTGTGTCTTCGAGGCCTTCTAATGTCCAGGGTGAAAACTGCTCCCCTGTGACTGTGAGTTATCTACTCTATAATTGCCGTAGGCAAAATCGTGTCGGCCCCCGAAAACGCCGTGGCTATGTCACTATGTGACGTCACCGCGCGCGAGCAATGGCCGCGAAGCGGCCATTGCGAGTCGCTGGGCGAAAATAGAACCAGAGGCTCGGCCACAAACTTAGAGATTTACCGCTGAGGTAGCGCGAGCAATGGCCGCGAGTCGCTACCTCAGCCGCCGCACCTGCCGCAACTCCCCCTATACTTTCAACGGGGATCTATTGCGACTCGCTGTGAAGCGCGAGCAATGGCCGCGAGGCCATTGCGAGTCGCTACACTTGCGGCGCGGTTGCGGTAATCCCCATAGAAAGTATAGGGGGACTTGCGGCAGGTGCAGCAAGTGCGGTTTTGCAGGTGCGGCAAGTGCGGTTTTGCACTTGCCGCAGGTTTGCCCGCAAAAATCCCGTGGCTGACTGCGCTGTTGCTGGGTAGCAACCCATTTTGCCTACCAATCACCATACTCCCCTTTGTCTACCAATCACTATGCTCCCACCTGCCGCAATTTTATAGTGTTTACTTTAAGTTTTCCTCACAAATTATTCCTGCCTTGGTGATCCTGTGGGACGGACGTCGGCAAACCAGTGCTGGAACCTCATCCCTACAAGACATCTTTTTGGGCCAATATAATCGATTATTAATTATTATTAATTATTAATATTATTATTAGTGTTAATATTAATTATTATTATTAATCGATTATGCCTTGGTGATCCTGTGGGACGGATGTCGGAAAACCAGTGCTGGAACCTCATCCCTTCAATATCAGCTAAGATATCTTTTTTACTCAATATAATTGATTATTCATTATGATTATTTATTAATATTATTATTATTAGTGTTAGTATTAATTATTAATATTAATATATTATTAATATTATTATTATATATTGATATATTCATAATTATATATCTTTTTTGCCCAATATAATTGATTATTCATTATGATTATTTATTTATATTATTATTATTAGTGCTAATATTAATTATTATTATTAATCCATTATTAATATTATTGTTATATTGATATATTCATTATTATATATATATATTGATATAGATATATCTACTATATAATTGCCGTAGGCACTTCCGTGTCGGACCCCGAGTAGACCGTGGATATGTCACACTGTGACGTCACCACGGCGAAGTCGCTGGCCTGCGCGAGCAATGGCCGCGAGGCCATTGCTCGCGCAGGCTGAGTACGAGCAATGGCCGCGAAGCGGCCATTGCGAGTCGCTGGCCGAAAATCGAACCAGAGGCTCGGCCTCAAAGTTAACGATTTACCGGTCAGGTAGCGCGAGCAATGGCCACGAGGCCATTGCGAGTCGCTGCCTGAGCCGCGCCGCGCTTGCGGTAATCCCCATACAAAGTATAGGGGGACTTGCGGCAGGTGCGGCAGCGAGTCGCTGGCTGAGTGCGAGCACTTGCGGCGCGGTTGCGGTAATCCCCATAAGGATTACCGCAACCGCGCCGCATTGCGAGTCGCTGGCTGAGTGCGAGCACTTGCGGCGCGGTTGCGGTAATCCCCATAAGGATTACCGCAACCGCGCCGCATTGCGAGTCGCTGGCTGAGTGCGAGCACTTGCGGCGCGGTTGCGGTAATCCCCATAGAAAGTATAGGGGGACTTGCGGCAGGTGCGGCAGCGAGTCGCTGGCTGAGTGCGAGCACTTGCGGCGCGGTTGCGGTAATCCCCATAAGGATTACCGCAACCGCGCCGCATTGCGAGTCGCTGGCTGAGTGCGAGCACTTGCGGCGCGGTTGCGGTAATCCCCATAGAAAGTATAGGGGGACTTGCGGCAGGTGCGGCAAGTGCGGTTTGGCCGCACCTGCCGCAAGTCCCCCTATACTTTCTATGGGGATTACCGCAACCGCGCCGCAGATGCGGTTTTTAAATAAAATACAATAATTTTAATACAAATAAATTTACTTAAAATAACAAATAATAAATAAATTTAATAATAATAAAAATAGTAAAAAAACAAAACAAAATAAATAATAAAATAAAAAATTGCTATCTACTATAATCAAATTAATGCACGTTCTAGAATCCCGATGCATTTGCATCGGTCTCACAGCTAGTTAAGAATAATTATGGATGCTATTGCTGGGTGGGGTATTGTACAACCGATGCACTTATGTGAAATGTGTCTGATTGTGAGCATGGTTTCTGTACAAGCAGTGGTAGATAGATACTCCCTACTTCCTTTCCCCATGAATTACCAGCTGCACTTATACTGTCCATCAAGGATGATGCAATGGTTAGCGGATGCGGCCTTCAATTCTTCTGCACTCATTGCCAAAATGGCACTAAGACTAGAAGGAAGACGTGAGGGTAGATGTAATAGGTTAAAGAGAGAAAGGCAATATGGGAATATGACCATTAAGTAAATTGAAAGACGTATATAACAACGGCCAAGTAGGTGGCAGCAAAGTACAACAAACAATACAACTATATAAATATATTGTCATAAGATTATAGAAAATAACGGCATAAATTAAATATCACATTATATATGAGTCCTTTACCACAGGAAATAGCGCACAGCACATGGGTCTTAGTCTATAAAAGAGACCTACATGGTAGCTGAGTATGAGAGTCCCCGGAGGAGAAAAAGGAACTGCAGGAACCTTAGCCACTGAATAGATTCAGCTTTTCAACTAATTCCTGTTGTATGTATGGTAGATGTTAGCATGGACCCGGATGGACGGGTGGACATGGTGCTGGCAGTGAAAGAACATTTTCCTAACAGACAAACCCGATGGTCTCTTGGAGTGGATCCCTACCAGAAGTATGGGATTGGACTTGGGTGTGGGGACTTGATGAGTGTGCAGCCAGATGTCGATATGCTAGACATAGCAGGTGTAGGTCTAGAGGTACTGTTAAGGGGGGGAGCAGTCTGCACCAAAGATAAGAACTGTAAATTCCCCAAAATCTGTAACATTTAAAGATTGTGCCCGTCTTTCATCAGGCTTTTTTAGTAAAGGATTACTGTTGGACGTAATTGACTCATTGTGTGTTTTGACTGTCATCGAAGGTAGCAAATTGAACTTTTCATTGGGGAGCCGACAGGAAATGTGCTGCTTTGGGCCTGGGAATGCTCTGAATACCCTGCCCCTGTGCCCTAATATTACCATTCCAGAATGTAAGTAACAATGTTACCTTGCTTAGGAACAAGCATGCTCCTCTGCAGACAGAATCTGTACTCCTAATAAGCAGAATATTGGTTGCAGAACAATTAGAGAAAGCTCGGGGTTTGGAGGCCACTTTGCTCATATTTTCAAACACAAAAGAAGTCAAATTGCCTACTAAAGTTCATTACAAACTTTTATGACTTTCCATATTGGACACTGTAATGAAAAATAACAAAGCTTCGATTAATAGAATTACCAAAAATAAGATACATGAAAAGCTGAACCTTTTGTTCCAATACTTCATTTCAGGCCCGTGTTGACCATTTATATTTGTTTTACAGCTGTACACCATCCATGATGTTGCTCCACACTTTCACAAAGTGGGTGCAGGTGGGAAAAATGAGGCAGGTGCTATGAATAATTATTAATAATTATTGCACTCTCATCAATTCTGACTTTGATGAATGGGTCCGTCTGTTGCAACTATTGGTTGAAACCTGAAAAGCTGCTCTGTGCTTCTATAGAGATGTCTCAATATTTGTATATCGTATAGAGATATCTCAACTGTCCATAAACACATACCATGTTATATACATAGAAGACACTATACGCCCATTCAGTTTTACATTTATGATGCCTTTCATTACTTTAAATTTCATACCATGGTTTAACCCTAGATTTTCATATTGGTCCCAGTATCACTATGACTTTCGGGCTACCATTCTCTCCATATGTCAATAGAAGGTGAAGTTGTAGCCTAAGATTGTGCTGATACCTGTACATATGCTGCCTGAATGGGGTAAGAGGGCACACTCATCAATTTCTACATGCCTCTTAAAATTCTGAAGCCAAATGAAAAATGGCAGGGGCAGGGGATAAAATACCGTAATTAATTTTGTCTTTGTTTTCAGCCCTCCAAAGTCCTTAGTATTCTCCATGAAAAAATTCTCAAAATGACTATCCTAACTAAAGAAGTTTAAAATTCTTTGCAGATTAATATCTTAATATATCTTTTTTTTGTGGTTAGAGCTAGGCTATTGTGAGCCAGGACCAAATCCAATGGATATACTAATGAAAAAAGATTCAGACTTCACTCCATCCACTAGAGTTTACTGAATACTGTAATTTTCTCGGTCTTCACACTGTTCCTTGTCTCTGTTATATGCTGCTATGGGTGTGGTTGAGCTGTCAGTCTATTTTGTTTGTGTTATTTTGCATGCTGGGTCTGGGGTGTTGGAATCACGGAAGTTTTCACTTTCCTCTGATTAGTCTACTATTTAAGTATGCTGTTTTCTCTATCTGGTGTCAATTGTACACTTGCATTTGCTGAGTAGACTCTGGTTCTTCCTAGATCTGTTGCCTGACCCAGTCTGGCCTTGTATGTTTGTCTGATTTTCTGACCCCTTGCCTGTGACCTGATTACACTTTTGCCTTCTCCCAAGGTACTAACTCATGGGGGCCGAATAATATTGCACGCCCCACTTTTCAGTTTTTTATTTGTTAAAAAAGTTTAAAATATCCAATAAATTTCGTTCCACTTCACGATTGTGTCCCACTTGTTGTTGATTCTTCACAAAATAATTAGAATTTATATCTTTATGTTTGAAGAGTGAAATGTGGCAAAAGGTTGAAAAGTTCAAGGGGGCCAAATATTTTCACAAGGCACTGTTTACAAGGATAGGGGAACTCTATACCAGGATGCCTCCATATATACCAGATTTGGGGCCATGTATACCACCATGGGGAACATATATTCCAGGATGGGGAACATATATACTAGGATGGGGACCATATATACCAAGAGGAGGATCATATATACCAAAATGGGTATCATATATACCAAGATGGTGACATATATACCAGGATGTGGGACATATATACCCCAATGGGGGACCTGTATGCCTGGATGGGCCCAGGATGAATGGGCATCATATATATCAGTATGGAGATCATATATAACACGATGGTAATCATTAATACATAATGAAGGGGATGGGGGCAATTCATAAGACTTAACAGGATTTCGAATGCTAACTGGGGGCAGGTTCAAATTTAGCACTGGGCCCCTCAGACTCTTGTTACACTGGAGCAGGACCCTCATTCCTCTTGGAATGTGTTGAATTGTGTCATTCTCATATTGTCTGTATATGTTCCCTATGAATTGTAAAGCGCAGCAGAATATGTTAGCGCTATATACATAAGTTATTAATATATTTATCTTATCCTTTGCTTTGTTAAGCATGACAGTACCAATGATTGTATGTAATACATCACAGCTGAACTGTTACTGTATATGGTACACATAATGCTACCTGTAATCTGGAGTCTTATCTTGCTTTTCTATTTTATACAGTGGCACTGGAGCTTTTAATGCCTAGTACTGTAGGCACATATTAAGAAGGCGATCACACAAACAAACCTAACCATCCCTCTTTCTCAATTCTATCGAGTAGGCGTCTTGCGATGGCACAGCTGTGTAAAGTAGGGGTTAGTCCGCACCACTGATTGAAAAGGGCTGGCCCACTTAGTAGGTTGTCTGTTACAAAGTCAAAGTGAAGCAATGCAATGATGAATTGGTGATACCAGACTTTGTATTCAGGTGCAGCGTAGATTTACTTATATCCCTCCTGTCTTATCTACAGTATCTCTGTCTGAGACTCTCAATTCAGAAATTGTTGTATGGCTTAAAGGGGTTGTTCTCTTTTAGATAATATCGGACTCAGCCTACAGTTTGTAAATAAAAAAAGAACAATCCATACTGTTCTTCAGTGAATCTCTGCCTATGTTCCTGGTGTCTGGCATTGGATGTGGTTCTAATGGCATTTTGACATCACGGCAACCAATTAGTGAGCTCGGCAGCTCTACCAGCGTATACGGAGTGAGTGCCCATTTCTGAGCTATTGAGCTCACTGATTTGCTACCATGTTGTCGACATGATGTCAGCACCCTAATCAATGCCAGACACCAGGAGCAGTGGTGGATAGTCACTTATCTACCTGGGGACGTTGAGTACAGCAATATTTGGCTTTTTTTTTTAACAAACTGCTAGTAGGCAGGCATTTCTGAAGGCAATAGATCTTTAAGGGTTCAACCCCTTAAATATCTAGAAAAAAACATCTTTTAGTTTTTGGACCCAAAGCAGACAGTCATTTTACTTGATGAAGTCTGGTGGTGGCCACTGGCCAGAATTGGGTCCCCTGATATAGCCATTGCATTGTAAACATAAAGGAGTTTCATTTAATAAGTGTTAAACGGATCTGGGAGACGTACCGTATATACTAGTGTATAAGCCGACCCCCCTACTTTTGCCCCCAAAACCTGGGAAACCTATTGACTCGTGTATAAGCTGAGGGTGGACCCCAGCACAGGTATACAGCCCCCAGCAGTGTGGTATACAGGCCTCCCCAGTGGTATTATACAGCAGCCTGCCAGTGGTAGTATACAGCAGCCTCCCCAGTGGTATATACAGGCCCCAGCAGTATATACAGCAGCCCCAGTGGTATACAGCAGCCTCCCCAGTGGTATATACAGGCCCCAGCAGTATTACAGCAGCCTTCCCAGTGGTATATACAAGCCCCAGCAGTATTACAGCAGCCTCACCAGTGGTATATACAGGCCCCAGCAGTATATACAGCAGCTCCAGTGGTATACGTGGTATACAGCAGCCTCCCCAGTGGTATATACAGGCCCAGTAGTATTACATACACATAAAAAGGTCCCCCTAAAATTAGGTGCTTCACCTCAAATACGTTTTACCTTACAAAATACCGCCACAGATTAAACTGTGTTGATATTTTTATAGTGAATCAGCACATCCAATATTTTATGGCAAAAGTTACTTTATTAATTAAAATTAATTCATATAAAAATTATTTATCATACACAACATGTCCTAAGCGGGAACACAGTCCCTATCATGCACAAAGTACTAGGGTGGGCTACAAAAACAGCACAAAAGTAGCAGCAAATTACTGACAGGGGAGCAAAAATAATATATTTACAGCACCATCACACTTATATTAAAACGGTCACTAAATGATCATATATTGAATACTGGAGTGTTCAAATTACCTGGTGCCAAAAAGGACTCCTTTGGACCCCTGACTGCCACAGTGCTCCTGCCTCAATCCCACAGCCACAGCCCACGTGATCGGCTCCGCGCATGCGCAATGCGCTTATTGAAGCCGGGGCCGATCACGTGATCAAGCCCATAATGCACTGGGGCCGATCACGTGACCGGCCCCATAATGCACTAGGGCCGATCACGTGACGGCCCATAATGCACCGTGCCGGATGTGACGCTCGGCCGGTGCAAAGAGGTGTAGAGGGCGGGGATTCCAATTAATGGGGCAGAGAGGACACAGAATAATGCCGCCCAGCAGGGCGTGCATTACAAGACGGAGGTGTGATGAAAGAAGTGAGGCCACGCCTACCCAGTCCCCCAACCATGGGGACTGCAGTAAGTTTAAACTTATTTTACACATCTTTCATACGGACACTTTAGATAAGAAAGGGAAAGATAGGGAGCTGCTAGGAAGGTGTAGGGACAGCTAGAGATAGTGTAGGGCCTTAAAATCGGGTGACAGGTTCCCTTTAATGCCAATTTTTGTCTCTGACCCCTGCACGTTCTCCTAATCACTATCAGAGTCACCTAGGTATTTGTTGGAAATCTTCAGACGGGCCTGCACATGTGCCTTTTTAACCAGTGTGATTTTGTGGGCACTGCAAGATTTTAATCTGTTATCATTGGTTTTCTTGGTGACAGTGGTCCCAGCTACCTTGAGATCATTAAAAAGTTCCCCCCGTGTAGTTTTAGGCTGATCTCTCACCTTCCTCATGATCCTGAATACCCCACGAGGTGAGATTTTGCATGGAGCCCAGATCGTTGTCAATTCACACTCATTTTCTAATTCTTCCATCTCTTACTATTACACCAACAGTTGTCTCCTTCTCACCCAGCGTCTTACTTATGGTTTTGTAGCCCATTCTAGCCTTGTGCAAAAATAGCAGCCGAAACACATTGTACTGTATCTATAATCATTTTTTTCATCACATAAAAATATTTTTTTCTGGTATGTATTTTTGGAATGGTATCCATTTGAATATTTTTGAGGTGATTAGCGCCACAATAGCCTGGAGTCTACCTTGGTTTAAGGTGACAATTTAAGACAGCTGTCTTTAAAGGGGTTGTCAACGACACACTTTTCGGGCAAAAGTTTGAAAAGAGTTGTAAATATCCACAAAAATTTTACAGTGGATATCATGAATAAAGAATACCTTTTTATATGTTTTTTGTCTGCTTGTTTTTCCTCCACCTGTCTGGCCTGCCCTGCTCTCCTATTTCCCCCCTTATTGAAGTGGTCACTCACCCAGCTTTCAGTGGACATGCCTTGCTGTAGCAGTGCTTCCCTTTACTGACACCCCCTCATCTGCCAACTTAGCAAAGTTGTTAGGGTGTACCAGATCAGGGCAACCCTCCCTGGCTCTCTTACCTTTACTCTGCTATACTGTCCTGCAGTTCCATGCTGCCATTCTCCCTCACATCTATCCCAGTAAGCAGCTGTTCACTAAGCAGCAAACTCCTTTCCATATTGCCTATGGATCTCATTGTTGCCAGCTGCTCATTTAGATCCAATACTTGAATTCTCTCTGTGTTGCTGCTGGTTGCCAGATATACTCCCTGGTTCACTTGTTATTATTCCTGCTTTGTATTGTTAATTTTTTAGATTGACCTCTGCCTAATTTTGTACTATTCTCCAGGCTAATGATTTTGTACTGTTCCGACCTCTAGGCTTTGATGCTGCTTGTGAACTTTCCTATTCTTGGACTGCAACCCATCTATAGGCAGCAACCCCCTGGACCTTGCAGTAAAGCCAGATCCCTGTATAAAGGTTAGAGGATGTGTGGGTATCTCAGGGTTTGGCCTTACGGTGTGATTTTCATATAGTCTGTCTGGGTTTCTCCTTTTTACCTGTAACTCGTACAGATGTTACACAGACATTATGCCCACATCATGGTCACATATGTCTACCTCTAGTGTCCACCTTTCTTGGCAGCCCATGAGCAGTAAACACCATCTTAAAAAAGGAAACTTCTGTTTTTCTCAAAGGAATCAGATAACAGCTTTTGGCTTTCTATAACAGTCCCTGATTTGGCCATTGGCCTATTTTTTTAACAGGGTTCGGACAGACATTTTCTATTTTTTCTTTTAAGTTATCAATTTATTTCAGAGTTTGTATGCCTGAAAAATAACATATAGTGAACCCCCTCAATAACAACTCCTGTGAGAAGCCCAGCCCCCCATCTAGACCATATTTTGATGCATTGGTATTTAAATGTTCTTATGTTTGGGGTATCTCTGACTTTTCTTTGAGCAGACCAAAATGACCAATCAAGATTATAGTAAAAATTGATCTTCTAAAAACATTTTAGGGTCCTTCAAGAAAAATGAAAATCCTATCATATTTCCTGTATACTTTGCCTAGTAACATAGTGACCAAGCCAAAGCAGGGTCCAAAGCCATAGATCTAATTTCAGTCTATTGTGATTGTGTCTACCATCGCAGTGCACTTGACCTTATCCCAGTGGCCACCCTTATCCCAGTGGCCACCATTTTCAATTGAACACAGTCCAACAACAGTCATACGAACTGTCATATACTGACCAGACAAAACCCCAACCCATCAAATAAAAATGCTCTCTGCTGATCTTGTTGGATACAGCCATGAAAATGACCTTCGTATAACACAATTCTGTGAACAAATAAGATTCTTATTTGCTACTACAATGGGCTACTACTGATAAACATCCACAAGGTAAGTAACCTAATGCTGACCTAATATTTTACCATAATATTACCTTCATTTACAGACATGCCTACAGACCTCTACTTTAGGTGGCTGCTCATATACTTATCATCTTTGTGCAGTCCCAGACAGATAGAAGTAAGAAAATGTGGATCATCCAACTAAAAATGACCAATAGTATTATTATGAAGATAAATGTAACTTAAGTTTTAGGGAAGACATTCTTAAGATGTAAAATATAACTTTTACTGGATATACAATAAAAGATGTCACCCTGGCCATGATAAAATCAAAATTTCAAAAAAAACAAAGAACACACACCTCTAAATCTTATTGTAGGAATTTCAGCCTGAAGTTACCCAAAAAATTGACTCCAATAAGATATGACCCAAAGTCATTGGTTCAATTAGTAGGTACTGCTAAAAGGAATGTTCTCACCCAAATCCCAGTCAGTCATATGTTGGTGGTGTGTGAGGGACCTTTGACTTCTTCAAGGGTAGAGGCTTATAGATGAGCTGTATCCTTATCTTTATCCATCAAATGTCCTTTTCGTTAATCTATAGCACATTTTAATAATGTTGCAGACAAGCTAAAATTGAAAGAAACTAGGCCCAACGTCCCTGCACTCTGTGCCATTACTCGGGAAATGTGCTTCATAATGTTGTGATGCTATGATGTCCACCGCAATGGGTCACAAGGATGTCAGAGGCCTATACGTGCAGGAAGTCCTGGCCTAGAGTGAAGAGACCAAAGAGGGGAAGAGGAAATGAAGAGGTGTGGAGGACCAGACAATGGGCAGTGGGGACGGCAGGACAATTGAGTGATAAGGCCAATAGTGTTACGTTTTTCTAAAATGCTTGCCTGACTCTCTAAAGCTTAGCAAAATGGCAGCTGGCAGCCATTTTGCTGAATTTGCATGGATCAAATTACAAAAAAAACCCTGTATTTTGGAGAATTTTGTTTTGCAAAATTCAAGGTGGATTAAATTTTATGAATTCATCTCTAGTAGCATCCATTACCCGGAATAGTCAATGTGTAATTCCCACACACTAGTCATACAATAAACAGAGCATGTGCATCATCTACATTTATCAGAGTGAAGGGGGCTGGACCCATGAACTGAAAGGAGGTGTGGAAGCCAGTCCTGCACAGCTTATCCAACTGCTCAGCTGTAATTCACAGTGTATGTGGCATGTGATGCAAATAAAGTAATAAAAGCAATGTGATACTGGAGTAATAAAAACAAAATGGGGACTTGGTGAAGATCACCAACAGATCTGTCAGTTGTTACAAACCTGATGACAGCTGCGCTCTAATATGTGTAGTTGTGATATAATGCACCGTGGCCTTGCCCACTGACTGAATATATATATTTTTTTAAAACAAAAAAGTCAAATTTGACACGGATCACAACAATGACAAGCGCAGCAGTGAAAGGGTGGCAGGCAATAGCATTTGTGCATTTGGTAGAAAAAGGAGGGTGTGTGTGTGTGCAAAGGGGCGAGAAAGATGCTCATCAGCCTGGCATGAGAGTTCCCCTAATGCTGATTAAACCCATTTGATTATTAATGACTTGTGGAATTTATAAGTGGCAGGGGGAGGAAGAGATACTGAAATAACTCATGAAAAGGATGCGTGGAAGAAGAGTTATATAACCTTGGTTCGAGGAAAATATTAAACATGAATATGAAGTTAAAGAATTGGTCTATGAAGTATGCCTTTACATGTACAGTAATTGCACATTTACAATATTATCTATCTATCTATCTATCTATCTATCTATCTACAAATGCATCTCAATAAATTAGAATATCATCAAAAACTATTTATTTCAGTAATTCAATACATAAAGGTGAAACACATAGAATATATAGAGTCATTACACACAGAGTGATCTATTTCAAGTGTTTATTTATATTAATGTTGATCATTATGGCTTACAGCCAATGAAAACCAAAAAGTCATTATCTCAGAAAATTAGAATAATCAAATAATCAACACAAAACATCTGCAAAGGTTTGCTAAGTGACTCTCCCAGGGGTTTGGGAACTTGGATCCCGGGCATTGAATACGGTGGCTGTCACTGGTGGTCGGTACCCGGGTCCGTGGCCCTCATGGTCGCTGAAAAGTGTTGAAATGAAAATAATAAAAGTGAATTGTTCGTGACGCCACCTGCAGATTCTGATGGCGACACCAGCGCTACTTCAGACCTCTGGGGATGATGTTAGTGCAGCCGGTTGGTCTTGCCCCCTGCAGGTAGAGCAGTGTCCCCAGGGCAGTGATGCTGTATTAACTGGAAGGCGACTCTGCAGGCGAGAAGCTGTCTGATCCCTCACAGCGGAAAAGAACAACACACCACACGTAGCTGAGTCTCTGCACGGGTTTACTGGTTACTTTCAAAGTTCAACAACAGGTCTACAGTCACGGGTAGCTGGCCTGGGTAGTGACCAATGAATGGTGTGTTCGTCTGTGGCTCTCAAAGATGTTTCCCTCGACTTCACCCTCTGTCCTTCCTAGTATTGAAGTCTAGCCTGCGTGGAGCCGGGCCTGACCTCCTGCTCTCTCCTCTGTAACTTTTTGGCCTTTTTAAGAACCTTCTCCGGATTGCCGCTACCTCTGTGGATTTTCTGCGGGTCCTGGCTCTTTGTTTGGTTATGGTTACAGATGACCGGGAGGCTGAAGTCTCCTCAGTCTGACCGCTGTTGGTGGCTCAGAGATAGACTTGCCTGCACCGCTCCAGGAGCCAGTACTCCATACCGTGGACTAGGATCCTCTCAGAAAGGTAGGTGATGGTCTGACGCTGGGTGTTAGCATACACCCTCAGGCTCCCCCTTCTCGTCTGGGTCACCGCTCTTTCTGGGTACCCTCCCTGTACGTTCCCCTGAAGGGTCCTCCTTGACTTCTCTCTCTCTTCTTACTCTCCTATTCTCCTTCACACTCTCCACTACTCACCTATATAACCTCCCACCTGGACCGGATACCCTGGTAACGGGTTTAACCAATTGCCCCCGTGAGCTAGGTGTGTGGATGCAGGATGAAAGCCACATACGTACCTTCCCCTTCACTGGCCACAGGGATACCGCACATGCTGGTTTGGGTGCAGTACCCCTTCGTGGCGCACCGACCAGTGGGACGCCACATAAGCATTTAAAATGGTCCCATATTTTGGTTCAGTAGGCTACACAATCATGGGAAGACTGCTGACTTGACAGATGTCTACAAGGCAGTCATAGACAAACTCCACATGGAGGGTAAGCCACAAAGAGTAATTTGTAAAGAAGCTGGCTTGTCACAGAGTGCTGTATCCAAGCATGTTAATGGATAGTTGAGTGGAAGAAAAATTTGTGGTAGAAAAAGGTGCACAAGCAACCGGGATAACCACAGCCTTGAAAGGATTGTTAAGAAAAGGCCATTCATGAATTTGTGGGAGATTCACAAGGAGTGGAGGTTGCTAGAGTCCGTCTATATTGAGAAAAACACGAGCACATGCTTCAAATTTGTGCAATCTCTGGTGTCTTTATTAAGATACACCAATTAGGAGAGAAAGGATCGGGTGAGGTACATAGTGCAAGTGACAACCGTCACTACAAAACCTCCAGCAAAATGGCAAATACACTTTTTACAGGGTCACATACAGTATGGTTTCACAGACATATCGTTAAAACAGTAGACTATCAAATTATTGGTGTAGCGCTCACTGAATACCTGGACCAGAGGATAACAGTCTCAATTTACATACAAAGTAATCACTTAAAATTCAAATAGTATAAAATGTGTCACCTTGGTCAATTCACATTACAATTATGAGACAAATACATACAGTCATGGCCAAAAGTATTGACACCCCAGCAATTTTGTCAGATAATACTCATTTTCTTCCTGAAAATGATTGCAATCACAAATTCTTTGGTATTATTATCTTCATTTAATTTGTCTTCAATGAAAAAACACAAAAGAGAATGAAGCAAAAAGCAAAACATTGATCATTTCACACAAAACTCCAAAGATGGGCCGGACAAAAGTATTGGCACCCTCAACCTAATACTTGGTTGCACAACCTTTAGCCAAAATAACTGCGATCAACCGCTTCCGGTAACCATCAATGAGTTTCTTACAATGCTCTGCTGGAATTTTAGACCATTCTTCTTTGGCAAACTGCTCAGGTCCCTGATATTTGAAGGGTGCCTTCTCCAAACTGCCATTTTTAGATCTCTCCACAGGTGTTCTATGGGATTCAGGTCTGGACTCATTGCTGGCCACCTTAGAAGTCTCCAGTGCTTTCTCTCAAACCATTTTCTAGTGCTTTTTGAAGTGTGTTTTAGGTCATTGTCCTGCTGGAAGACCCATGACCTCTGAGGGAGACCCAGCTTTCTCACACTGGGCCCTACATTATGCTGCAAAATTTGTTGGTAGTCTTCAGACTTCATAATGCCATGCACACGGTCAAGCAGTCCAGTGCCACAGGCAGCAAAGCAACCCCAAAACATCAGGGAACCCCCACCATGTTTGACTGTAGGGACCGTGTTCTTTTCTTTGAATGCCTCATTTTTTCTCCTGTAAACTCTATGTTGATGCCTTTGCCCAAAAAGAGAGAACATTCTTCCAAAACATTTTAGGCTTTCTCAGGTAAGTTTTGGCAAACTCCAGCCTGGCTTTTTTATGTCTCGGGGTAAGAAGTGGGGTCTTCCTGGGTCTCCTACCATACAGTCCATTTTCATTCAGATGCCGGCGGATAGTACGGGTTGACCCTGTTGTACCCTCGGACTGCAGGGCAGCTTGAACTTATTTGAATGTTAGTCGAGGTTCTTTATCCACCATCCGCACAATCTTGTGTTGAAATCTCTCGTCAATTTTTCTTTTCCGTCCACATCTAGGGAGGTTAGCCACAGTGGCATGGGCTTTACACTTCTTGATGACACGGCGCAGGGTAGACACAGGAATATTCAGGTCTTTGGAGATGGACTTGTAGCCTTGAGATTGCTCATGCTTCCTCACAATTTGGTTTCTCAAGTCCTCAGACAGTTCTTTGTTCTTCTTTCTTTTCTCCATGCTCAATGTGGAACACACAAGGACACAGGACAGAGGTTGAGTCAACTTTAATCCATGTCAACTGGCTGCAAGTGTGATTTAGTTATTGCCAACACTTGTTAGGTGCCACAGGTAAGTTACAGGTGCTGTTAAGTACACAAATTAGAGAAGCATCACATGATTTTTCTAAGGGTTCCAATACTTTTGTCCACCCCCTTTTTTATGTTTGGTGTGGAATTATATCCAATTTGGCTTTAGCACAATTCTTTTTGTGTTTTTTTTCATTGAAGACAAATTAAATGTGTCAATACTTTTGGCCATGACTGTAAGCAAGATAATGTTATTCCCTTAAAGTGCCGTTAAGTCTGCAAAAGACCATCAGAGTAATAAGGACCCTTTCTGATATGGTCAATGATCAAAATTACCATTACTGCCGGCAGTTATGTGGACAGCAGACACCGGGTGCAGGGGAACCTGCCGAGAGTGGATCCCAAGAGGGATGCAGTAATTCATGCAAAAGGAGCCAAGACCAAGTATTGACTGCATTTACTGTACATTTCATTAAGCCAACATTTATGAGTTAAAAATCATTATTTCAGTTGGTCTTATATAATATTCTAATTTTCTGAGATAATGACTTCTGAGCTTTCATTTGGCTGTAAGCCTTAATCTTCAACATCAATAGAAATAAACACTTGAAATAGATGAATCTGTAATGACTCTATATACACAGTGTGCAGAATTATTAGGCAAATTAGTATTTTGATCACATGATACTTTTTATACATGTTGTTCTACTCCAAGCTGCATAGGCTTGAGAGCCAGCTACCAATTAAGTAAGTCAGATGATGTGCATCTCTGTAATGAGGAGGGGTGTGGTGTAATGAAATCAACACCCTATATAAGGTGTGCTTAATTATTAGGCAAATGCCTTACCTTAGGCAAAATGGGCCAGAAGAGAGATTTGACGGGCTCTGAAAAGTCCAAAATTGTGAGATGTCTGGCAGAGTGATGCAGCAGTCTTCAAATTGCCAAACTTTTGAAGCGTGACCACCGAACAATCAAGCGTTTCATGGCAAATAGCCAACAGGGTCGCAAGAAGCGTGCTGGGCAAAAAATGCGCAAAATAACTGCCCATGAATTGATGAAAATCAAGCGGGAAGCTGCCAAGATGCCATTTGCCACCAGTTTTGCCATATTTGAGAGCTACAACGATACTGGAGTATCAAAAAGCGCAAAGTGTGCCATACTCGGGCACATGGCCAAGGTAAGGAAGGCTGAAAAACGACCACCTTTGAACAAGAAACATAAGATAAAACATCAAGACTGGGCCAAGAAATATCTTAAGACTGATTTTTCAAAGGTTTTATGGACTGATGAAATGAGAGTGACTCTTGATGGGCTGGATGGATGGGCCAGAGGCTGGATCAGTAAAGGGCAGAGAGCTCCACTCCGACTCAGACGCCAGCAAGGTGGAGGTGGGGTACTGGTATGGGCTGTTATCTTCAAAGATGATCTTGTGGGACCTTTTCGGGTTGAGGATGGAGTGAAGCTCAACTCCCAGACCTACTGCCAGTTTCTGGAAGACAACTTCTTCAAGCAGTGGTACAGGAAGAAGTCGGTATTGTTCAAGAAAAACATGATTTTCATGCAGGACAATGCTACATCACATGCATTCAACTACTCCACAGCGTGGCTGGCCAGTAAAGGTCTAAAAGAAGAAAAATAATGACATGGCTCCCTTGTTCACCTGATCTGAACCCCATAGAGAACCTGTGGTCCTTCCTAAAATGTGAGATCTACAGGGAGGGAAAACAGTACACCTCTGGGAACAGTGTCTCGGAGGCTGTGGTGGCTGCTCCACGCAATGTTGATTGTAAACAGATCAAGCAACTGACAGAATCTATGGATGGAAGGCTGCTGAGTGTCATCATAAAGAAAGGTGGCTATATTGGTCACTAATTTTTGGGGGTTTTGTTTTTGCATGTCAGAAATGTTTATTTCTAAATTTTGTGCAGTTATATTAGTTTACCTGGTAAAAATAAACAAGTGAGATGGGAATATATTTGTTTTTTATTAAGGTGCCTAATAATTCTGCACAGTAATAGTTACCTGCACAAACAGATATCCTCCTAAGGTAGCCAAATCTAAAAAAACCCCACTCCAACTTCCAAAAATATTAAGCTTTGATATTTGAGTCTTTTAGGTTGATTGAGAACATAGTTGTTGATCAATAATAAAAATAATCCTCTATAATACAACTTGCCTAATAATTCTGCACACAGTGTATTACATACATTTCACTTTATATATTGAATTACTGAAATAAATGATGATATTCTAATTTATTGAGATGCATTTGTATCTTCTATGTTCATACACTTTAGATATGTTTTGGCTTATAGCTATTTCTACTTTCGTCTTGATTCTTTACTCGATCAAGGGTATCTGAGCATGTAAGGAGGTCCCCAATTTAAAGGGATCATGTCACCTCCAAAAAGGCACCTGAGCTTCAAAAACATGTCCCTGCAGCATCCTATGACCATTCTCACACTCCTTTTGTCTCCAAAATGCTTCCTGTAAAAGTTAATAAAAACGTTTGAATACTCACTCATTAGCCATGAAAAATTAGTAGGGGTTGTATTCTTTAGCCCTTAGGGCGTGTTGGTTTGGTGCCTCTTGTCATAACATCATGCCCTAATGGGCGTGATCTTTTATTCATGTACTATGCTGGCCCTCCCTGCTTTCCACGGCACTTGCGAATCACGTCATTTCTGGTCGGGTGACGTCAGTACACCCACGCCACTCGTTCGTATTCAAGCACCTCATTGCGCATGCGATGCTTGAAGCCGAACAAGCGGTGTGGGTGTACTGACGTCACCCTACTTGGAAATTACGCAATTAGATTAGATCTTAGGACGAGGAGGCACCAAACCAACACGCCCTAAGGGCTAAAGAATACAACCCCTACTAATTATCATGGCTAATGAGTATTAAAACGTTTTTATGAAATTTTACAGGAAGCATTTTGGAGACAAAAGGAGTGTGAGAATAGTCATAGAATGCTTTAGGGCCATGTTTTTGAAGCTTAGGTGCCTTTTTGGAGGTGACAGGATCCCTTTAACTGAAATGGTTGTGTTCATCAAACTTGGGGGTGTCTTAGTTGATAGGGCAGACTAAATAAACACATGAAAACACATGTTATTCAAAGAGGGCTGGAACAAGGACAATAACCCAGACACTAACAGCACCCACTGTGGCTCAGAGGAGAAAGTGGCAAATCACACAACAAAGGCTCACTGGTTTGAATCCCAGGACATGATACCGCATGTGCTAGTTTGGTATGATTCAAGGATCAGACTGGTGCATGTAAATATAAGGCGGCTCCTGCACACATCCACGTTGTGGAGAGGTACATAGAGATGCACACAAAGTCATTCAATTTGCAGACACAACTGGTCCACAAAATTAAGCCAAAATACAAATTACCGTAGGTGTTATCCTTGTCATATGAGCTCATTTAATTTGTTATCTGTTCTATGACATCACTGTGAGCAACATTTACCTCCTGTGAAATTTTTGCATACAATACCTCTTTTTTATGATGCACCTGGCGTGATATTATCTTTGTCCTGAGACATAACTTTTTTTAATCCCTCTACATCATTGTATTTATGATTTAGGTAATGTGACTAGAGATGAGCGTACTGTCATAGCTCTGCCCCTTCACAGACACGTCCCATAGCATTTCTTAGCCAGCTATATTTTCTGTCTATTAACTTTATGACATTTATGTGCAAAATGATCATTCTATTTTGTAATAACTAAGCACAGTTAGTTACTATGCCTGGGCAATGCTGTGCTCTACATGTATATCCACTATACACCCCAAACCTGCCCCTCACACCTCCCCTCAACACAAACCACCGAACAAAAAAATTCACACCCTGCTGCTGTCAAAACACTTGAAAATTCCAAGAATCTAAAAAAAATTTCATTGAAAAGCTATATCTGGGATTTAAAAAAATAAAAAATGTGCCGAAGCACTAAGAGGCAGGTAGTTGCCACCTATCTACCTGTTGTGCTTGGGGCCGTTTGCCCCCACCTCAGAGCAATGACATACCACTCCTGCCGGGAACAACATGGATGGGTAAACAAGTGGCAGCTTCTTTTCCACTCTGCTCTGTGGAAGGGGCAATAATGTTGGTAATGTTGTTTTCTCCTGGAGAAGGGGCCCTGGAGCCCTGACACGTGTTGACTAATAAACCATGATCGTAATACCACAATTGATGTTCTACAAAGATTGATGTTCATTCCATTCCAGCGGCAAGGTCGTTAACCGTTTCTGCACCATTGAGTACCCACTCTGCTAAGTGGAAGGGGCAGGACAGCCGACCGCCTGCTAATTGAAAGCTGGCTCTCTGCTACCTGATTGTGGGAGTCGACTGTCAATCAGCATGACGTCTGCTATGAGACCTGTCGACAGAGCTGAGAAGCCGCCCCTCCATCAATGTGACATCAGCGAAAGTTTCAACATCACCAGCAGTAGCGGCCTCAGACTGCTCTGTGTCAGCGGTGAATGGCGGTGAATGGTGCTGCGCACAATAGGCAGGTAGGTAGTGACTACCTGCCTGTTAGTGTTAGGTATATATATATTTTTTTTAAATCGCGGATGACCGCATAAAAGTTAAAAAGAATTCTACAGCTTTCGATACAAGCCAGTAGACCCAATGGTAGCCAACAGTTCTTCCGACAAGTGTTTGTCCCCAAACAAACAGGGAAAGTTTGTCCTGCATCCGTGCCTGGAACAGGTCACTGACCATATGTGTTACTGAGCCCCTAGGAACTACACATGCTGCTGGGGGTAAGTGACCCACATAGCTTTCTCAGATTCTATCACCCACCCTTGGAAGTCAGGGTGATTTAGGGCTGATACCCTGAGTGCTTTCGCAGCTCTTTTTTCCAGAAAGCTTTACACAGCCCTGCCAGCAAGGACAGTCTCCATCTTCTTCCCCACAATGCTCTAAACTGTAACTAAACACTTACTAACCCCTCCTCCTGCTCAGTGAGTGAGTCACATGCCCAAACCAGGCTTCAAGTGAACAACCTCCTAATAAGGGATCAGGAATCATGTGTGAATGTTTCAGTCTCTAGCAGAGAAATAATCACTCTTATCAGACTAAAAATACAATACAATAAGACATAAGACATGCACTACCATTCTTTGGTGACTAGACGCAGGAGTGCCACATTCCTGCCTAGTAAAGATTAATGCGTCCCCAGACTGAGTCATAGAGTTACAGTAGATATAAAAAAAACAGTAATAAACCCTTCACTCCAGCGCGATTTTCTATTTTACGGCTTTCGTTTATCCTGCCCCTTCTTCCAAGAGCCATAACTTTGTGATTTTTTTTTTGTCAATTTAGACATATAAGGACTTGTTTTTTGCAGGAAAAATTGCATTTTTGAATGGCATCATTTATTTTAACACATAGTGTACTGGAAAAAAAATTTGCGGTGATATTGCAAAAAAAGTGCAATTACATGTTTGTTTTTTGATTCCCATGTTCACTATATGGTAAGATGCCTCGAGTCGGTACAAGTTTGTAGATACCAAACATGTATATGTTTACTGTTATCTAAGTGGTGAAAATAAAATCAGAAGTTTTTAAAGAAAAAGAATTGCACTTTTGTGAAATGAGCATATGTAAACCATTAGCACAACCTGATTGTGGTGCAAAGCCCAAAACCACTCCTGAGTATCTTGGATCATCCTCGAGTGCAGCTGTGGGGCCCACAGACCATAGTGTAATCATCATTGCACTGGTTGTTTTAAGGAGCTTGTTGCCAAGGCATGATGAATGCAGTTCTTTCAAGTTTGTGAGTCCTTAAAAGAGTCCGTGTAGCAAACGAAATTGTAATGGTTGTGTGGCGCCTCACGGTCCAGTTGCCACAATATTAAGCTTGGAAGCAAGGGAAGGCACCCACCTCAGGTAAAACACACATACACACACACAATACCTTCCCAACTCCAGGGCAGAAGGGGGAGCTCTAAAGCCTGAGTTCAGGGCAGTCCCCTATAAATTCTGGTCTGGGGGCAGGGTCAGGCAGTACAGTTCCTAGGAGGACTGTGGAACACATCCTACGGACGGTGGCCGCGCCAGGCTCATCCTAGGTGACTGACTAGCCCATGTGGGTGACCCGCGGTAAGGGTCTGAGGAAAGTGGAGAAAAGGTGAAGTAGTGGAGCACTGCCAGCTTGCCTCTGCACCTCGTGTAGTATGGACACCAGACTCCGAGGTCTCCAGGGACTTCATACCCAGTAACAAAAACCAGAGGGCGGGTGATTTCACGTTGCTCGTCTACCCAGATAGGCCAGGAAACACAGCTGCAACCCTGAGCTTGGGAGAAGCAAAGGAAGAGCAACCCAGAGAGAACTCTGGCCGCCTATCATACGACCAAGAACAGAGTGAGAAGGGAGCCTAAGCATAGCTTTAAGCAGCCAAGGCCCACAAACAGTAGAGTACAAGAGGGAGGCCTCAGCACTTGCTGGACGTGGACAGTCCAGCTTGCTTCCAGGCTCCGGACCAGTAACACCACTTGAACTGTGCCCGGGAAGAGCCTGTTTGACTTCAGTAAAGGTAAAAGAGACTGTTACCCCTGTGTCTGTCATTCCTTCAGTACACTATGTCCTTGCACCTCCAAGTCCCAGACGATGACGAGAGAGCTCGGTTCGGCTCAGGGAGAGACAGTTGCTGCTGTCTCTCATTTGCCATGTGGGCATAACTTCTTTTTCAACATTTTTAGTAATTTTACATAATGCACTGTTCCACATAAGTATAAATCAAATCTGCTAATACTTTATGAAAATACTCTATGAATCATATTCATAACAACAGGTGTTTGTCCCTGTGTACTACGCTATGATCTGCACAAAATAGGAATGCAAGGCAACTTTCTATGACTCTTTGAACTTACCAATGTTATGGCAGGATCACTGTTGAGAGGGGGCAAGTTTTCTAGTTCTTGATCATGCAAAGTATCAGTAGCTGGCATTAACTGTTCCTCTGCTTCAAGAGGGTTTAACGTTTCTGGTAAGGGCGGTTGTGGAAACAACATAATTGGGACTACTTCTGCATTGCTGACTTAGGCCCCTTTCACATCAGCGTTTTTTCAAATCGCGGCAGATGCGGTGAAAAAAACGCATCTGCCGCGATTACCGCATACCGGCTGCACTTGCGGCACGGTTGCGGCGCGGTTGCGGCAAGCCCCATACAATGTATAGGCGGGCTTGCGGCAGGAGTGGCAAGTGCGGTTTTGGCACTTGCGGCAGGTGCGGCTGCGAAAGAAACCGCGGTCAGCCAAAACCGCACTTGCCGCACCTGCCGCAAGCCCGCCTATACTTTGTAGGGGGCTTGCCACAACCGTGCCGCAAGTGCAGCCGGTATGCGGTAATCGCGGCAGATGCGGTTTTTCACCGCATCTGCCATGATTTGAAAAAAACGCTGATGTGAAAGGGGCCTTACAGCCAAGAATGGGGAATTCACCTAGGACAGTGCGAATCCTCGTGTCAGTCTCTTCCATTTGCTGAGGCACTTCCTTAGTTTCATCTCTTTTACACAATTGGGCTGGACAAACTTTCAGATTGTCTCTTGTCTATTCAGATTGATTTTCCACCGTTTTCGGAGATGATGCACACTTTGCTGTTCTCATGGTTAGATGGTAGACTAGTGTAAGGCTGGAACTCCTATTGATCAGCTAACTTGTGTTTTTGCATCTTTTTCTTCAATACTTGTTCAATACTTATTCACTAATTGATAAGAGGGTTGCCACAGCATGACGATTAATGCTTTGGCCATCTCTTCTGGTAGGAGAATGAGGAGGTGACAGTGAGACAGGACGTTGTATCTTTTTAAACTCCTCCCTCCCAACATTAATACAAAAAAACAGACACGCAAATGGACTCCTGTTTCTAAAAGGGGAAACACCAAGTCTAATCCAATCAATATAAATATAGATAATATATATTCCTACAGTCATGCATCACCTTCACCTATTACTCTGGAGAGTTAATTCTTTTCAGCCTCCTTCACGCCAGGACCTGCTTTCTGGCTCGGATGACCTTCTCTCTAAACCAAGGTCTTGTGCAAATGGCATAATTTCCAGGTGTGGAGTATATACAAATTGAGAATCTGTCTCTCATGGCGGGTTTACACGTTGCGATATCGTAGTACGATATCAATGAAAAGTCACGTGGTTCGATCGTTGGACCCGAGATCGTTCCTGCGTTGTATGGTGTGAACGTCCAATACGATGCAGGAACGATGTCAATGCGATATCGGGGATTGAATGAGCGTGCTATTCAATGCCCCGATATTGAAGGGAGATTGGAGTCGGATCGTGCTGTGTAAACGCACAACTACGATGCGATTTGAAACGTCACCCATTCACTCCCATGTTAAAGGATCGTTCCTGGGTTGGGGGGCGTAGACATCGCACGGACGTTGTATTCCGATATCGCAACGTGTAAACATCCGATGCGATGCGGGAGAAACGTGCACTAATTGCGCGCTCCCGCGCCATTGAGTTGCGATATCGCAACGATATTGAAGCGTGTAAACCCACCATTATCCTCAGAACCTTCTCAAGCTGACCTGGGAATGATGGCGCATAGGCAAGATATAAGGTTGGGGAGCATGTAACTGGGGAGAAGTCAGCAGTCACTCTAGGCTGGGAGTTGGCAGAGACTGTAATGGTGGGTTTACACGCTTCAATATCGTTGCGATATCGCAACTCAATGGCGCGGGAGCGCGCAATTAGTGCACATTTCTCCCGCATCGCATCGGATGTTTACACGCTGCGATATCGGAATACAACGTCCGTGCGATGTCTACGCCCCCCAACCCAGGAACGATCCTTTAACATGGGAGTGAATGGGTGACGTTTCAAATCGCATCGTAGTTGTGCGTTTACACAGCACGATCCGACTCCAATCTCCCTTCAATATCGGAGCATTGAATAGCACGCTCATTCAATCCCCGATATCATATTGACATCGTTCCTGCATCGTATTGGACGTTCACACCATACAACGCAGGAACGATCTCGGGTCCAACGATCGAACCACGTGACTTTTCATTGAAATCGTACTACGATATCGCAACGTGTAAACCCGCCATCACTGCAGATTCAAGTTTCCGTGTGACTCATTAGCATAAAAATTGGTCAATAAATGTATCTGAAATAGAAACACAGATTGCTAAAATGAAGGCATGGATTTATTCAACAATACAACAACTTACAAATACAGGAGAAGAAAATCCGGGCATTGCTTCTCAAAGGCTCTCATGCGCTACTGCACACTGCGTTGCACTTGCACTCTCCAGGAGGAGGGCACAGTAAAAGCAGCTCCGGTGGTACTCAATCTCACAGTCCGAGCATATATAGTATTTATAGATAAATATACGGTATAGTATATAGATAAAAAGAATCTGATGGCACTCACGGTTTTAAGCTTTGCTTCATTTTATTTTCATATTCCGATGCAGATACAAAGGGGAGAAACACAGATGACAGCGGCTGTTTCATTCTTGGTAGTGCTTCCACAAGTTCTTTGCACTTTGTAGGTGCCCCTGATTATGAAAATAAAATGAAGCAAAGTACAATAACTTAGTATCGATGATATTAGTTTGGAGTAAAAAAAAACCTGCTGTGTTGATGACAGGTTAATATTTTAGTAGGAAAGGGTTCTTTATAGTTAGTGCGGTCAGACTGTGAAATTCCCTACCACAAGTAGTGGTAATGGCAGCAACATATCCAATGGCCTCAGAGGTGATGTTTGCATGTATAATTATCAGTAATGGTACCTTTACATTCCGCCACAGAGTGCAGCAACCGGTAGGCACTGCACGTGCACACGCGCGTTTTTAACGGTGGATACCGATCCCTGATGCCGTATATACACGCCGCCACAACGTGCTCCACTGAAGGTATTTTTGTTCCCCGGAAGTGCTGACGGGTGCCGCGGGTTACCTCCTGTGGAGTACCTTCCCTGGTTTACACGCCGCTACCACAAAGGAATATGGGCGTACATATTTCGCCCCACAAGTACATAGGCGTGACAGAGTTGTGTATTACGTGACGCTCGTACGGTGATTGAACAATGCAATAGCATCATGATTGGCCAGCCTGCGCAGGATGGCTGGCTAATACATGACGCTATTGCAAATGTGTAGTATGACTGGTAAGCTCATTAAATATGGCGCCCTGTGACGGGACAGCCAATGGTTACACAGTAGCCTCCACCAATGATTGCTGATGGGGCGTGGTATCCATGACGCTGTGGCACGCCCCTGGGAATTCACGAGGCCACGCAAATATCGTGCCTGTGCCTCGATTAAAACGTCCCACCATAGGAAATGTTCCTTCCTGTTTTTGAGCACGGCTCAGACACAGGTATCCGAAGGAACTGCAAGACACGGGAAGGAACTTCCTGAATTACACGCGCCATTTCGTAGTGATTTCATGGCAACAGGCACAATTGTGTCTGATGCCTGGCTGTTTCTCCCTTCCTGTGGCGGCGTGTAAATGGGCCCTAATGTTGTACACTATAAGTGAAGGTGCAACCAGAGGACATTATAGGTGAAGGTGCAACCAGAGGAGATACAGTTCTCAGAAAAATAGATTTGTTAAACACAGAAAAGGGTAAATGTGTATCGCAAAGTGTGCTTTTATATGTTTTTGGCACAGAAGCCTGAGCAAAGGAGAATTTTTGTGGCTAACGTCTGGCACTAGAGCTGGACCAATGTATGTATAGTGGCTGTCTCCTGATTTACTCCCCAATGTATCCTAAAGCTACAGAAAGAGAGCTTTGATCGCATGATGATCTCAGTTGATGAACTCTCATTTTCATTACTTCCCATATTTTTTTCTTGTTCGGTTACAGGAAGATAACCTACACTTTGTGAAGTAAGATTATAAACAATTACGTACATTTTGTCTGTCATATTCAAGTTCCAAGATGACTTAATCCTGAAGAAGACAAAAAAACTAGAATGTACATTTTACAGTAAAATATGCATCTGCACACTGACACCAGGATTCTAACTGAATCCCCAGACCCTTATAAATAATATGTAATTACTATGGCATTGAGTTATACTGTAGAATAACTAGTATGAGACAAAAGTAAAGTCATTTTACATGCAGTATATTCTGTAATTAAAAGACTTAAAAAAATGTAGACTTGGAGTTAGAGGAGGTTTCTGTGTATTATCCAAAGCAGAGAGTGGCCACAAAGTGCTTTTTTCACTCTTGAGGATCCAATGCATCCATGCATTATAGATATAGTACATCCGTACATCCATCGTTTTTAATAGGAATTGTGTAATGCCTCATTTCCCCCGGGTTGGTGCTGCAGGGAAACTGAACACTGGTTTTGCGATTCCGCAAAAGATCACTGCTGATTACTGGAGGAGCTAACAGAAAACCAAGTGAGCATCTCATACTGTAGTCAGAGAACTCTTAAATAGAGATGAGCGAGCACTAAAATGCTCGGGTGCTCGATGCTCTGGCCGAGCATCTCGAGATGCTCGGGTGCTCGCAGAGCACCGAGCCCAATGTAAGTCAATTAGTGACAGGCTCCGCCCACAGACTTCCGGTTATAAAACGAGTATTTTTGGGAAAGGGCGGGATTTTTTAAATCGTTGCAGCATATAACACCTTGCTGTGGCCCCAGAGGGATCCTAATAGTAAACCTGCTCTCTGTGAGGTGCCAGATCACTGTGCGCACTGAAGGGAGCTGTGTAATTGTGTCAGATCGATATTTATTAGTGACGAGTCCAAGCATCTCGGCGGTACTCGGTGCTCGCCGAGCATGCTGAGTACTGGGATACTCGTGCGAATAACGAGTAGCGCCGAGCATGCTCGCTCATCACTACTCTTAAACCAAAAAGCATTGTCCACAGTGACCAACCCTTATATTCTCTATATTAGTAAATCAATATCAAGATTCATCTCATGTAATTGCCTCAACACATCAGTCTCTTACCTACCCTGGAAACTTTCAAAACGTATAAAGACCCACCTCTTCCAACAAGCCTCCAACCTGAAGTGATCCTCAGTCCATTATTCCACGCACGTCCAGCTATACTCCTCGCCTACTGTATCCCCACCCATGTCTTGTAGATTGTGAGCCCTTGTGGGCTGCGTCCTCTCTCCTCACTTACTGTATCCTCACCCATCCTTTTCAGACTGTGAGCCATCAAGGCAAGGTCCTTCTCTCCTCACCTATGTATCCTCACTATCCCTTGTAGACTGTGAGCCCTCACAGGCAGGGTCCTCTCCATCACCTACTATATCCTCACCCATCCCTTGTAGACTGTGGTCGCCCTTCCATCTACTGTATCCTCACGCATCCCTTGTAGATGTGTGCCCTCACTATGTTCTCACGCATCCTTGTAGATGTGAGCCCCTGTGGGCAATATCCTCTCTTCTCACCTTTAATGTTCTCACCCATTCTTTGTAGACTGTGAGCCCTCGAATGCAGAGTCCTCACTCCACACCTACTGTATCCTCACCCATCCCTTGTAGAGCGTGAGCCCTCGTGGGAAATGTCCTCTCTCCTCATCTGCTGTATCCTCACCCATCCCTTGTAGATTGTGGCCTCGTGGGTAGAGTCCTCTCTCCTCACCTCTTGTATCCTCTCCCATCCCTTGTAGACTGTGAGCCCTCATGGGAAAGGTCCTCTCTCCTCACCTACTGTATCCTCACCCATATCTTGTAGACTGTGAGCACTCGTGGGCAGAATCCTCTCTCCTCACCTACTGTATTCTTTCCCATCTCTTGTAGAGCGTCAGCCCTCGTGGGCAATGTCCCCTCTCCTCATCTGCTGTATCCTAACCTATCCTTGTAAAATGTGAGCCCTCATGAGCAGCTTCCTGTCCCATCACCTACTATATCCTCACACATCCCTTGTAGACTGCAGCCTTCATGGGAAAGGTCCTCTCTACTCACCTGCTGTATAGTCACCCATCTCTTGTAGACTGAACCCTCAAGGGCAGAGTCCTCTCTTACATGTACTGTATCCTCACCCATCCCTTGTAGATTATGAGCTCTCATGGGCAATGTCCTCTCTCCTCACCTACTATATCCTTGCCCATTCTTTGTAGACTCTGAACCCTCGAGGGCAGAGTATTCTCTCCTTGCCTACTGTATCTTCACCGATCCTTGTAGACTGTGCGCCCTCATGGGCAGTGTCCTCTCTCCTCACCTACTATTCCTCACCCATCCCTGTAGACTGTGAGCACTCACCTATAGGATGAGCGAGTACCACAATAATCGGAATCGCTATATTCGCAACAAGTAGGTCCCGGTACTCGGTACTCGTTGCGAGTATAGCGAGTCCAATGTTAATGAATGGGCAGTTGAGTACTTTCGCAGTGTATCTATATATACACTGCGACAGTGCACTAAAAGTGAATAAAAGTTGTTAAAAAATAAAAAAATATCATACTCACCTGTCCGACGCCTGCACCGGACCGGCAAAGAAGACATCCGATCAACGACAAGGACCTGTGAGTCTGACAGCCACCTGATTGGCCAGATTGCCAGGTCCTGAATGTACATCAATGATCTGGCAATCTGGCCAATCAGGTGGCTTTTAGCGATCAGGTAGTTTGTGACGTCTGGCCATCTGATTGGCCAGATCGCTACCAGCCATCTGATTGGCTGTGAGACTCACAGGTCCTTGTCGGTGATCGGATGTCTTCTTTGCTGGTCCGGTGCAGGCGTCGGATAGGTGAGTATGATATTTTTTTATTTTTTAGCAACTTTTATTCACTTTTAGTGCACTTTCGCAGTGTATATATAGATACACTGCAAAAGTTAAAGGACTACTCGCTACTCCCGAGTAATTACAAGAGACTCAGGGAGTAGCAAGTAGCCCGAATATCGTTACTATTCAGCAAGTACTGAATCAGTGGCACCAGCTGTTCACCATTGTTCTGAATTCACATGGAGCGAATTACAAAAAAATGTGTATTCTGGAGAATAAGGAATTTTTAAAAAGTTTAGTATAGTTCAATTTTACTGAGTTCAATTTTTCTGTAATATATTAGCCAATTATGAAGTAAAAAGGTATCCACTTGAGAAAGACACCTTTAATGTCGAAACATGTTGTGGCGAGGAGACCTGTAACTTCTACTGTTCACAATAAATTCGAAAGGTAATATTCGATAAGAGCCCAGTGCCTGTTTTTGTCCCTAGCGCTCATTTTATTATACCTTTTTACTTCATATCGTGCTCAAATCCTCCCTTTGAGGGGTGTGGTTTGAGAGCAGCTCTGGGACAGGATTTGGTCAACACAGAGGAGCTGCCCTTCCCTGGCTCCTGATCTCTGGGAGAGACGTTGAAGTTCCATAAGGAAAGGCTTCTCTACACGTAGCAACGGATTTATGCTGCGGTTAAATCTCACCTCAAATCATCAACCTAGTTGTGCAGGGGGCGCAACTAGAAAAGGTGAGTGACATATCAATATAACCCTTGCTTCGGCTAATTTGCACATGTTGGCGCAACAATTTCTTGGTTTTTTTTTCCATATATTAGCCAATTGTAATGCTTACTGGGGTGGACGTACGAGAGTGAGCATGCTGGGCCGAAGCACCGATGTCAACCTGGAGGAGTGTAACGAAGCGGCTACCAAGACTTCTGTAGAGCCTCAGATGGAGAAGTTAGGCTTGTGCAGATAAGGAGCTGCTATTAGGCCTGGTTATGAATGACAGATGCTGACTGACACCAAGGGTATGGCTGAAGGCTGGCACTGATGGATGTATAGAAGCAATGTAGGTAATGGTTGGCAAAGATGGAATGGTAGCAGGATGGTTTCGACTGTCTCAAAAGATACTGGAAAATGTGGCAGAACTAGGAACAAACACGGGTTAGGTAAGGAACAGCAGGAGTTATAGGGACTTGACACCTAGCAGGATGTCTCTAAGGCTGGCTTCACACCACGGTTTTGTTCCTGTCTGAGGGGATCCTGTTTTTTGCAGGACCACAAGGACAGGAATGGATAGGTCCAGATTGTAACTGCCATAATGGATACCATTTCTGTGTCTGGATCCAAGATTTTGAGGGATCCAGACACAGAGCTTGGGAGAGCCGAGCCAGGCAAGTGGTGTCGGTGCTGTTGCTTTCACAATGTATCTACATACATTGTGAAAGCGAAATTAAAGAAAGGAATGGTTAAAAATTAAAAAAATATGCTCACCTCTCCGCCGAGTGTCCTGCGATGCAAGGTGTCCACCTCTGATGGCTGCAGGACCTTAATCAGCTGACCGGGTGGGGCAGCAACCTGATCAGCTGATGTGTCACATGACAGCATCAGCTGAGCGGTTTAAATCGCCTGCCCGCCGATCGGTTTTGATGGGCGATTTTAACCGCTCAGCTGATACTGTCATGTGACACATTAGCTGATCGGGTTGCCGCCCCGCTAGGTCATCTGATTAAGGTCCTACAGCCATTGGACTTGGATGCCTCGCATCGCGGGACATTCGGCAGAGAGGTGAGCATTTTGTTTTTCATTTATAACCATTTCTTTCTTTAATTTCCACTTTAGCAGTGTATGTGGATACACTGCTAAAGTGAAATTACACTGAACAGAGCAGTTTTAGTGTACAGAATATGCTCAGTACACTAAAACCGGATCCAGGAAATGATCCTGTTATTTCCCGGATCAGACACCCATAGACCCTCATGTTAAGTGTGCCGGATTGCACCGGAGTTGTTTCTGTCCGATTTGGTCCGTTTTTTTTCACCGAAGCCCAAAATCTGAGCAGTCTGCAATTTTGGGGCCGGGAAAAAACAGAACTGGGACTGAATTGGCAGAGTAGGATGCCCATTTATGACCAATCCGGCACCAAAGGGCTACATGGAAGGCAAAACAGGATCCTGTTCTGTTCTTTTCAAAATCGACAGAACAGGATCCCAAAAAACGTGGTGTGAAGCCAGTCTTAGGTATAGACCACATTTTTCAGGCATTTCCTGTTCTTCAGAAACCTTAGTTTTAGCTCAGATGTCGGACAAATTTGTTATGAGAGCATCTACCGTAGGTTTAGGTTTGCCATTGGTGATAGCTACAGAAGAAGGGACTTTGCGCTGCTGTCTGTAGACTATGAAGAAACGAGAGTTAGAGGAGGGCTCACTTACATGATTATTATAGGAGAATTCCGCCTAGGACAACAGCTTGACCCAGTCACTGTGGTGTTCATTAACAAAGTGCAGGAAGTTCACCCAGATTTAGTTGACCTTTTCCATTTGTCCATTGGACTGCGAATGGTAGCCCATTGGTAGTCCAAGGTGGCATCTAGTAGCTTACAGGTGGATCTCCATATTTGGAACTTCACTCCTCTATCGGACATAATGTGCAGTGGTATACCATGCAGGTGTAAGATGTGCTGGAAGACCAGACAATGGAGTGAAGTGGGTCATTTTAGAGAATCTGTCCATGACTACACCAGATCATGGTGCAATCTGAGAACTCTGGCAGGTCTGTGATAAATTCTATCGAGATGTTTTGCCAAGGAGCAGATGGTAACGGTAAGAGAAGTAGATAGCCAGCAGGAAGCTTCTTAAGAGTTTTGTTGTGGGCACAGAAAGGACAAGCTGAAATGAAGTCCACCATGTCTTTGCACAGGGCAGGCCACCAGTAGTGCCAAGAGATGAGGAGAGTTGTCTTCTTTTGTCCATGTCTAACCAGCCTAGAGGAGTGACTTCACTACAACACACACCTTCTATCTGTCTTTGCAACAAACGTTTTACAGGATGGTATCAGGGATATTTTGACCGGAGCTACAGTGAGCATCTTGAAGGGCTCAATTATGTGCTGAAGTTCCTCCTCCTGGTCAACCAACTGAAAGGTGTTGGAGAGTGCATCTGCCTTGACATACTTTTGGCTGGCCAGAAATGAAGAATAAAATCAAATTGGGCGAAAAACAGCAACCATGAGGCTTCACACGGACTCAGCCTCTGGGTCTACTGTAAGTGGGCCAGGTTCTTGTGGTTGGTGTAAATGAGGATGCAATGCACTGGACCTTTCAGGAGGTATCACCACTTTTCCAGTGAAATCTTCATCGCCAACAATTCTCAGTTGCCAATTATTTAGTTGCGTTCCATTGCAGACAAGATCTTCAAAAAGTAGCTGCAGATCACCATCCAACAGCTAGCAGACTTCTGAGTGAGAACTGCACTAGCCCCAGAAGAAGCAGCATCTACTTCCAAGTAGAACTGCTTGTTGATCTGTGGCCTATGCAGCGCTGAATCCAAGGAGCATGCCTGTTTAAGGGCATGAAAATCATTCTCCGCTTCTGGAGCCCATAATTTAGGATTTACCTCCTTGCGAGTGAAGTTTGTTCAAAGAGGCACATCTCAAGCTTGGCACAGAGATGATTCTCACTCAACCACTGCAGATCCGGACAGACATTTCTCCTGTGTGTAGGAAATTTGGGAAAGAACACCAGAATGTCTTCAAGGTATACGACCATAAATTAGTGGAGAAGGTCAAAGAAGATGTCGTTCACAAATCCATGGAAGACCACCGGAGCAATGCTTAGCTCGAATGGCATTACCCGGTAATAACTCATTGTGGCTGTCATGGGTGTTAAAGGTGGTTTTCCGTTCATCACCTGAGTATATACAGATCAGGTTGTAAGGACCACAGCGGTCGAGTTTGAAGAAGATTCTGAAACCTCGGAGACTGTCAAACAACTCAGTGGCAGTGGTTACTTGTTCTTCACTGTGATTTGATTGAGGCTTATATAATCTATACATGGTCAAAGAGATCCTACATTGTAAAGCGCTGCGGAATATGTTGGCGCTATATAAATAAAGCATTATTATTATTATTATTATTTATCCTTCTTCTTAACAAAGAAGAACCCGGCTTTGACTGGAGATTCTAGATAAATCCCCCTGCCAGATTCTCATTGATGTATTCGGACATGGCTTGGGTCTGTGCCTGGGAAAAATGGTATATTTGACTGTGGGGAGGTGAGGAACCAGAAAGGAGATCTATAGGGTTATTATATTGCCTATGTGGTGTCAGAATCTTAGCCTCCTTCATGTCAAAGACATCCACAAGAGACCAATAGGCAGATGTCAAACCAAGAAAGTTGGATAGCATCACATTTGGGTGGGTTGCGTGGACAGGATTAAAAATTTATTATGACAATCATGTCCTCATTGGAATATGTCTTCTGACCTCCAGTCCAAGACAGGCTCGTGCATCTGAAGCCATAGTAGTCCAAGCAGCAGTGGATAACAAAGTCCAAGAAGAATGTGGAAGGTGATCTCTGAATGCAGCATTCCCTGAACTGTAGAGGAGCAGCCAGACAAGCACCGGAACATTGATTTGGAATCAAAAATAGAGCCAATGCGGCAGCTTGCAAAGTATGCAAGTGGGTGTCCACTGATTACATGAAGGCTAGCATTTGGGTTTGCATCTCCTGTTGGTTGATGAGTTCCTGCTGCAAGCTGGGTGGCATTGCAGCCAGGGGGATAATAATAATAAAATAATAATAAAACTGTATTTGTATAGCACCAACATATTCCGCAGCGCTTTACAGTACAATGGTACGTATAAGAAAAATATACAATACAGAATGGTAGGTAATACAGAACAGTAGTTACATACAATAAACATAGAATCAATGTAGGAAATACAATAAAAAGGCAAAAAATAAGGTGACCCTGCTCGAAGGAGCTTACAGTCTAAGAAGGGATAGGAACACAAAGTACAGGGGCTTATAACAATGAATATCTCATGTCTAAATGACTACTTTTAGGGAGAAGGATAGGCCGCCCTGAAGAGGTGTGTTTTTTAGGGAGCGTCTGAAGCTATGCAAGCTGTGGATGGTCCTAATTTCTTGGGGTACAGCATTCCAGAGGATTGGTGCAGCTCGAGAGAAGTCTTGGAGTTGGGAATGGGAGGTTCGGATTAATGCCGATGTTAGTCTGAGGTGGCATTCAGAGCGAAGGGGACGGGTGGGGTGGTAGACAGAGATGAGGGTAGAGAGGTAGGGAGGTGCCGCACCATGAATAGCTTTGTGGGTGACAACAAGCTATTTGAATTGGATTCTATAGTGTACGGGTAGCCAATGTAGTGACTGGCGCAGAGCAGAAACATCTGAGTAACGGTTTGCTAGATAGGTGATCCTGGCTGCTGCATTGAGGATAGACTGGACAGGGGAAAGCTTACTGCGGGGGAGGCCAGCTAGTAAAGAATTACAGTAGTCAAGACGGGAATGAATTCTTTATTACCTGGCCTCCCCCGCAGATTCCCCCGGGATTCAAGGCCTGAGCAAACAGTAAAACTCATCGGGGCGAGCATACAGGTGTGAACCCACTGGGTGTAAGCATTGATCTTGATATGGATGAGCAGCTACAGAGATTTTTCTAGAACCACAGATGGAGAGGTTAGGCTCGTGCAGGTAAATAGCTGCCAAGTGCAGCTACAGGGGATCTTGGTATCACAACAGATGACTCCATGTGTCAAGCTCCTACAGGCATAAAAACAATAGTACAGTGGTCTAAGGGAGTGCCAAAGGAATAACTGGAAAAATTAGCGGATAAGAACCGACCTTTATTCTTCCTCCAATACCACTGCCACAACGCGTTTCGATGGTCTAAGCCGTCTTCATCAGGTGGGTCTTTTTTTTTTTCTTTTCTGCAAGCTCCTACAGGCAGACACAGACACAGTCATTGGTGTGGGTAGGTGCAATCGGACAGCTGGTAAGTCAGGTGCAGCGGGTTCAGAAGCAGGACTGGTTAGGCTGGAATAGAAGAGTGGCCGCTGGACATATACTTACTAGCACAGAGTGTACTGCTTCAGGCTATCGCTGCTGGAATGAAAGCAAGGCAGGTTCTGGCTCCCACAGTTGGTACTGCTGCAGGCTGGCACAGAAAATACTGGTGTATGTGACAGGACTAAGAACAGACACAGGTTAGGTATGATGAACAGCAGGAGTAAGGCTAAGTTCAGACTAGCATCAGCCTTTTGGCTGACGCTTCCATTTAAAACTTAGAATTCTGCAGCCTGAGCGCACAGCGGTAACATGGTGTAACACTGTGCTCAGGCTGTCTATATATCGCTATGGTTAATGGTGTTCCAGCGGAGCCGGCCACTTGACAAAGAAGGACCAGATATGCGCTATTCCTGAAACCACATTTCCTGTGCGCTCAGCAAAAGCGCATGTCCGGTCCTTGTGTGTCAAGCGGCTGGCTGCGCTGGCACACCAATAACCATAGCGATACATAGGCAGCCTGAGCATGGTGTTACACCACGTTAATGCTATGCGCTAAAGCTGCAGAATTCTAAGTCTTAAACAGAAGCGTCAGCCACTGGGCTGACGTGAATCTGACCCTAGCCTAATGGGGCCTGAAAGATAGCAACATGTCTCTAAAGGGGGTGTCACACGTGTCAATATCGCCTGCACGATATCGGCTGCAAGTGACGTTGCAGCGATATTGACGCGTGTGACATCGCTGGTTGATGATCGCCAGGTTTTAGAATCTGTCCTAAAACCTGGCGATTGTCGCCCGGTGTACACGCAGCATCGCTGCGTGTGACACCGGGAGTAGCGATATTCCAGCTCCCAGCGCCTCTCACAAGCGCTGGGAGCTGGTATCCAAGGTAAACTGCGGGTATCTAGGCAGCGCGCGTCCCTAGGGTCCCTAGTTACCCGCTGTGTACCTTAGATACCAGCCAGTGAGCGGAGGAAGCTGGTAACTAAGGTACACGTCGGGTATCTAGGCAGCGCACGCTGCCTAGATACCCGCAGTTTACCTTGGAGACCAGCCTGCTCCCGCTACCAGCAGGCTGGCAGCGGGAGCAAGACATCGTGGAAACGATATTTAAATCGTTTCCACGATGTTTCTGGTCAATTGATCGCTGGTGAGTCTGTGAATCGGCTGTGATTTAGCTCCCATTGTTGCCTATGCACATTGCTTCACTTGAATAAAGAAACTTCCTATTTTTGGAAACCCAACTGGAATTAGTGTACAGTGATTCTATATTTTTCATAGTACTAGGATTCATTGAATCCCTTCACTTGCACCTTGTCCAACTATAAGTGTGCACACCGCTTCCACTTGTACTTGAAAGCTAGATGGTTTCTCTTCATGGAAGGCGCAGAGGTGGACCGCATGTTTGAGTTTGACCAGATCCATAAACTTTCTATTGCCGGTGCTTTTGCCTCTTCCTTTCATCAATTGGTGAGGTCTTGGGACTGAACAAAACGATGCTACAGTGTCTACAACATATCAACATATATTGAAGAGTTTAAGAAAACCCCACTGCTGTGGTGTCCTTGCTGCTGGACCCCCAATACTCAGCTAATTATTGAGGAACTTTTTAAATGTATAGGGGTTGTCGAAATGTATCACGGTGAACAAGAGAAACAGTGACAAAGCTACATCTGTATAGAACATAAACTAAGGCACAGCTCGCTGAGATTCCTTGGCATGCTACCATAATCTAACCCTAGTAATATGGGGGCAAATTTGTGTGTCCTAATTATACTACAGTCATGTCCTAATGGCAGAATAGTGTAATTATTCTCAATTTTCAACCATACAAGAAACAGGGAATCACTGGACACTTGTATTTTATGTTCTTTGTCATTTTGTATACAAATGTAGTCGTAAATATAAGTTGCCATTTGCCTTGGCATGAAAAGAGAATGCAACCTCATCCCACGTGTGGGCAGGGAATGAACGTCTCTACCGTGGTATTGTACTGTATCTAGATAGCTATGTCATTATATGGAAACAAAGCTGATAGCAGCTGTCACGTTCTAATGGCTGAAAGTGCCCCTGGAACATCAATTCAGAAGACGCGTTATCATTACCAATATCCGGATTAGCACTTGGCTGGAGTCCATGTCATCTGTGTTACCAATGAGAGCACAAAATATTGGACGGCTCTACAATGGAGCAAGAATTCAGCATGTTTGAAAACCAAATGGCAATAAACAAGATAAAATATTTATCAGTCAACTAATAAGAGAACAAATGCAAGGCAATTCGAGAACAAACACAGAAGAACACATGAAGCCCAGGTCACCTCATGGGCCACGCACAGGAAGAGCTTAAAGAAAATACAGTAGCTAGGTGGTCAACTGCCCAGGACTTCCAGGTCGGTCCATAAAAATAGGACACTTTTCTTTTCCTCAATATTTCAGCTCAATATGATCTGGCACTCAAATAAGAAATAGAGGAAGTCCAAAGTATTCTTTTTATGTCCTTTTTATTTTGAAAAAATAGTTTCATTTTTCATACAACAGAAAATACGACTCATGCCCGACGTTTCAACTCTTTATGGGTTTTCGTCTGGGGTCTTACAAACTGGGTCCATGTATGGAAAATAAAACAAAAAAAGACAAGAATCAGTGAAAACAGCAAAGAAGTGATACAAAGCAAACCAGTGATACACTATATGCAACAAGTTAAGGAAAAAGTACAACCAAGAGAGACCAATAGTTGCAGCGCTCCCTTTTGGGATACCACATAGCATATGTCTATGATGTTGACTTAGAGATGGTTTGTAATACAATAATAGTTAATGAAGATAACACCCAGAGCAAGGATTTATTTCAGATTGAAATATATATATGTAAAGGTATGGCAAGAGGTAGCACCTGTAAGATTATATTAACAAGTGCAGTTTTAGGACATGACATATCACCCTTGTGCAAGTGTATTTTATTAAAGAAAGAATGATATCCGTATTTTTGTCTGAGTACGAGGTGGGATTGGAAAGACGGTGACTTTGTATTGAGGGACAAATAATGCAGCCTGTTGTAAATTAGAAAGAAGCAGCATTAAATGTGGTCAAACCGTCTGTGATGAGACTGTTCTATAGGTACACATACCTGTGGGTTAACAGAGCAAGGTTTATATGGTCACAAATAGACTAATGCAAAATTATAGTTGCAGGCTCCACTATATGAAAGAGAAGTGAAAACACTACATTCTGTACTCAATATCCTCTACACTTCCATGACTCAGAGCTGAAAGGGTGTCATAAAATGCAGTTACCTTTTATGAACATGATAATGCTATGCATATAGTTAAAGGTAGTGACCTATAAGGTTAAATATGGAATTAGTAACAGTCATGCGTTTGACGCACCCAGAGCAGGGTACTCAGATCTCAGGCGGGCAGTCTGGAAGTCACAGGTGGCTGCCTGAGACTGTGGCCCTGGAGGTCAATGAAAAAGGGAGGGGAAAATAAAATAAAGAGTTTGTTCGTGAGGCCACCTGCAGTATCTGGTGATGCTAACCAGCGCCGCTACAGCCCTCCGGTGGTCAATGGTATTGCGGCACTGATGGTATAGTCCTCCGCAGGCAGGACTGGACAACCGGGCAGCGATTCTGTGGAAGAAATCAGTTTGTGCGGGGAAAAATGCAGCAGAGTCGACAAGTCACTTCACCGGGTATTTTACTGGAACTCAACAGGCATTACAATTCACAGCGCAGTATGATGTTATAATGACAAGTGGCTATGGGTCCAGAAAAAATTGAAAGTCCGGCTACCTTACAAAAGGTGCCTGAGGGAAACAAGTAACTATTATTCTATATAAACCTCGGCACTCATACGAGACTCATAACATTTTTTTTTGAATTTCAGTATCTCTTTATTTGTTCAGCAGTCAGAAGCACGGGTCAGAAAATACAATGAACGTTTCGGCATACATGCCTTCTTCAGCAATGTATTATTCTATATATAAAGTGGCTACGGGTGACCGCAAGTGGATTTTATGGTTGGTAGACGAATCTCTCATGTGTGCCTTTCTTATTCCGCTTGTTCCCTTGCCTCCCAGCGGCGGTGTGTAGCCTGACTTCTTGTAGAGTTTGTCTGACCTCCTGCTGTTTCTCTTTATCTCCCTTTCGCTCCCGTCGGGTGAACCTTCTGTTGAATACCTCAGCCGGCTACTGAGGGTCTGATTCCCCTCTAATGGTTGCTTTAGGAGTCAGGGCCGTATCTGAATATACGCCCGGTCAACAGATTTTCTGCAGGCTGTGAAGGTTCCTACAGGTGCGAGCTCCGGTACCCGGTTGCTTTCCTAGAGTGAACTCCCTCTAGCTCTTTGAGTCCCTTGCTCCTTTCTTTCATCTTTCTCAGATCTGTACTTCTGTCTCCCTTCGTATTTCGTGCTTCGGGTTCTCATCCTGAACTTCTCTAACTCTCCAACCCTTGGAGACTTAGACGGGTCTTAAGGCCTCCAGCCAAAAGAACCACGATCCAAAGACCTCCTTTCTCCCCCTTGGGGTGACTAAATAACCTCCCGGGTCCCTCCCACTGTATGACTAGTGTGGGGTGTGGGTATAGGGTCCCTCCTACCGTCCATAAGTCCACTTGCAGTGGGGCGACTTCACCGATTTTATGGGTGTAGTACCCCTTTTGTGGCACCTACATGGTGGGGCGCCACATACCCCCTTGATGGAACATACTCGTTCGCGAGTATCAACACTTGTCTACGGGAAGTGAAAAACATATATATATATATATATATATATATATATATATATATATACACATACCAACGAATAGCTATTTACATTCAAGCAGGCTTAGATTTTCTTCCCACTTTCTGGGAGGCGCACAACTTTAAACATATAAAACACATTATTACTCTGGCCCAACGGAGTGGTACTAGCTATGCGGGCCCAGCGGTAATCTATAGTCCAGCACAGTCCAGTGTGTGTTATCACCGCTGGGCCGCTGCTCATTCAGCACACATTATTAAGCAGGGAAGGGACAGTTCAGTATTAAAGTCTTTAGGGTCGACGGGGACACACTCTTCATTAAAGGAAAGGATGAAAATAAAAGGGGCATGGTTACTATAGAGGTGAGGGGCTATTTACAAGAACAATGTCTCTCAACGGGAGTCTATTGTAATAAAATGCCATTATTCCACACGGGCGATGTGAATGGCAAACCAGCCTAGTGGGCCAGGGTAACACTCGTATGTTACCTTTTCTCCACGATACAGATTGCGCCGGGGATGTCATTTTCTCAAAAATGATTCTACATCCCTCCGGGAAAAGAATACATCATCGAAGAGTCCTGTTTCTCACAAGAAACCCCATCCATCTTCATGATAAACCGAGACGACTGTTCCAGTTTTGCGCAATTCAATAGGAAGTGGGGGCTGAGCTCGGGCTTCATCCCATAATCTCCTGGTGGCTTGCTCTCTTTGGTACCAGTCCTCCTGCCACGGTTGCATCACTACCTGGTCTCTCTCATCCATGGCTGGCCGGTGCATGGTAGGGACTGGTACTGTGGGGGTGGTGAACTGCTGCTGGATTCTCTCGGTGTTGCACGTGTCTCCGCGGAGCTTAGGATAGCGGGAACTCCTCACTGGTGCCGCTGCCACGTGGTCCACCAAGCTGCTTCTGGAGTGCTCCCTCTCAAGGTTCCATCCGGTTCTTAGTCATCGTCATCGTCATATAGCTCCTCTACTTCCATGTCTGGTGCTGTGGGTGGTTGAGCTGCCTTCAGCTGGAGACAACTGCCGGCCCGGGATTGTGGTGGAGTCGGGGGTTCAGTTTGGGTCCCCGAGTCCCGGGTCTGGACGGGTGGTGGTAAGGAGGCGCGGTACTCCTCTACCGCTCTTTCTGCAATCGCTGCCTCCCGTGCCTCGCGGGCCGTCCTCCGAGCTGACAGCTTGAAGGTCCGCTCAGCACTCCACCGACGACACACCCAAGTTCACTTGCATTGGGGTGACTTCACCGCTTTTATGGGTGTAGTACCCCTTTTGTGGCACCTACATGGTGGGGCGCCACACATAGTTTATGCAAAAAATGTGGATCAAGTAAGTGGTCTAAACGTTACCTCATTGTGCTCAGGGTGCTGTGGGGCTCCTTGGCGTTGTGGCACTGTGTATAGAGGGAGACCGTGTTAAATAGCCGTGCTGTGAGCGGGCTGGTTTCCTGCTGCCGGTAGCATGGAACGCAGGATCCGGTCTGTGAACTGCACGTCTGCGCATGTGCAGTGTGCAATCGCAGCAGATGCTGCAATTACGCATGCGCGAAGTCCCAGCTTAGAGAACTAGGAAGTGATCATGATGATAACGATGAAAGGCACTCAAAGTGCAGTGATTTGCAAAGGATACCATTTTAAGTGAGATCCTCTTGTGAACTAGCCACAGGATAGATAGAAAAAGGAATGCTGATAGAATCTAAGTGATCTGGTAGGTCTGCAGAGGAAAGAGAAGAAGGTGATTAGCATACTGGGTCACAAGATGAATGACAGAAATAACGGAGCACCAATAACAGACAACACTATCTCTACTATAATACGTTATAATAATAAAAACTGTATTCCCAATGCCTGATTAATATTATGCCATCATATCTCAAACACCAATGAAATAAGATAAGATAAGATAAACTTTATTGATCCCGGAGGAAATTACAGTATTACAGCAGCAGAACAAAGATCAAGAACATTACACACTTTACAAAATAAGTCTATGGACAGCAGATGCGGGTAGACTGGTACATGTACCTCACCTAGTTCCCCCCATACCCTTAGAACTTCACTTAGTCTTGGGACGTTTTACACTTATACATTTGTTAAACATCCCCACAGCTGTCGGAACAAACGATTTCCTGTATCTTTCCTTTTTACACATTAGTTGGATTAGACGCTTGCTGAATGTGCTCTTCTGCTTCACAAACAGTTCAGAGAGCGGGTGTGTATTGTTGCTCATTATAGCCTTGCATTTCTTATTAATTCTATCCTCTAATACCTCCTCGAAAGTCTCAAGTTGTAGACCCACCGCCGCACTAGCCTTCTTGATAAGTTTATTCAGCTTATTAGCGTCAGCTGTGCGCACACTACTACCCCAGCATATTATTGCAGCAAAGATTGCACTCGCCACAATAGATTGGTAGAACATTTCAAGCATTTTGCTACACACATTAAACGACCTTAACTTCCTTAGGAAGTAAAGTCTACTCATCCCTTTCTTGCAAACCTTCTCCATATGGCACCTCCAATCAAGCTTGCTGTCCAGGTGAACCCCCAAATATTTGAAATTCTCCACCATCTCCACATCCTGACCATCAATAGTGATAGGTAAGCAATCCTTCATGCACCTTCCATAACTCAACACCAACTCCCTGGTTTTCTTTACATTGAGTTCTAAATGGTTAGCCTGGCACCAGTCAACAAAGTCCGAGACCACCCTTCTGTATCCCTCCTCCCCCCGGCCTCTCTCAATACCTCCGACTATCACTGAGTCATCAGAGTACTTCTGAAGGTGACAAAGGTCTGATTTATACTGAAAATCAGCTGTGTATAACGAAAAAAGGAATGGCGACAGCACTGTTCCCTGAGGGGCTCCAATGGGTAAATGGGTCATAAGAAGAGGAAACTAGGTCAAAAGCTTATTTGAAACAGCCACAATACATTTTGAATGAATATGTAAACTTCATATTCACGGTTTAAACCATGAGGTTCTAGTGTCTTAAGGAACTCTTCGCGTTCTTTTAGCTTACTATTCCTGTGTCCTCCCCTCCTCCCGACTGGTACATGATCGATGACCTGAAATCTCAACTGTGCAATATTATGCTCATGAGTAATGAAGTGATTCGGAATAGGTAGTAAAATTTGTTTACTACTGATGGTGGATTTATGTTTGCTTTTGCGGTCCCAGATATGCTGGCTGGTTTTTCCCCCCACATATCCGAGACCGCATGGGCACTTTATCACGTATACAATGAGCGATGTTTCGCATGTGAAAAATCCCTTAATTGGGAGCCTCCTACCCATCATAAGGTGGGTGAAGGAACTACCCTTCGTCATGTTGGCACATTGTCGGCACCGCAGACATGGAAAATTGCCCATGTGTGGTGTAGCCAATGTGGTTTGCCTAACTTCTGATTTGAGAATCCCAATGTCAGCTTTCAAATGATCAGCTGATTGTGTGAGATAGCCAGTAAAAAGTGCTGGCGAAGCAAGCAGGGCTCTCTTGGCGGTGACTCACCATGATGGCGGCCGTCCCGTGGGCAGTGGAGCTGGGGCTGGCGGCACTATGTACAGTGCTGTGCTTGCTGCTCTTCCTGGTGGTGTATGTACAGCTTTGGCTGCGGCTGCTGCGGTCTTTTTACCACCGGCTGGGGCTGACGGCGCTATGTACAGTGCTGTGCTCGCTGCTCTTCCTGGCGGTGTATGTATAGCTCTGGCTGCTGCTGCACTACAGGCAGAAGGTTCCAGGCAGAAGTCGGTGGTAAAAAGGCTGCAGTAGCCGCAGCCACAGCTGTACGTACACTGCCAAGAAGAGCAGCGAGCACCGTACACAACACCTATAGCCCCAGCTCCACGTTTGAAATAGTCGGTGGTGAAAAGTGCCCGCAGGGCTCTCTCAAGCGGTGACTCACCATGACGGCGGCCGTCCCGTGGGCAGTGGAGCTGGGGCTGATGGCACTATGTACAGTGCTGTGCTTGCTGCTCTTCCTGGTGGTGTATGTACAGCTTTGGCTTTGGCTGCTGCGGTCTTTTTACCACCGGCTTCTGCCTGGGAGCTTCTTCTTTGAAAATGGCTCGCTTGTGTGGTGCCCCTATGGCTAGGCGCCACAGGGAGGTATTACACCTTGCAAGTATATGTAATACCTGTAGCTGTGGGTTTGGGTTTAACCTATGGAGTCTAAGTCAGCACCCAACACTGGGCCACCTTAGAATAGGGGCACTGTCATACATTAGGTCCCAAGGGGGGGTGGAGCCTAGGTTGGAGTAGTAAAACCAGGAAGTGAGAGTGATTTTCAGTCAGTCAGCGTTAGAGACAGTGCTGGGAAGGCAGTCAGTCAGGATGTGCCTGACAGCCCTCGGACAGGAGGGATCACCCATCTCCAGGAGAGTGACCCAGGACAGAATGGGACAGACCAGCACCGGTTGGAGCCAGCTGGAAACGTCTGGGGTAAAACCGGCGACACGGATGCCGAGGCGGTCAGCGGTTCATCCCTGACCGCAAACCGACGAGCCACGGGCCTCACAAATAGGTAGCCGTAAGCACCACAAAACGGTACCTCACCCCTCAGGCCCAATATCGGTCCAAAACTACAAAGGTGATGGCCCGGATTCCGGTGATGGGAGAGAGATTGCGTTCCGGCTACTCCCATCCGTACCAGTCAAGGATAACCGTACTTCACCGTATATGACCAGGGGACTGGCGGGAGAGCTCTGCAAAAAGTGGTTAAATAGCGAAGGACAGACTTATACCCCGAAAGACTATCAGAGAGGAACATCTAGAGACTCCATAGGGGTACCCTGAACCGACAACTAGTAGCCGTTAAACCAGACTGTACCGTGTTCTCTATAACATCTGCCGGTACCAGTAAAGTGGAGTTGAAGTTGAGTCGGTGTCTGTTTTTCTTCCCGCCGGCGCCCGGAGGGCCTGAGCATTATCATCTCGTCCAGAGGGGTAAGAACAACTACTCCCCTCATCCCCTCATCATCCATCACCACTGCCGAGGTAAAGCTCCACCTGTGGGGAGCTGTACCACACTGAGATGCACCCATCATCACCTCAGTGGCCGGTCTGCAGCACCGGTATCCAAATTACTGGGATCCCCAGGTGGCGTCACGTACTCTTAATCCTTGTAAATATTTCCCCCCCCACCAAATAAATGACAGCCAGGGCACGGAATTGGGAACCCGACCACCCGCGATTCCCCGTTACCGCCATCAATCCATCCCGATGTCCGAGTACCACTCTCCCTGTGCTCATCACTTCCATCAGGCGGAGTGGAGGCAGAGAACAGGGTGGGAAGCGAAGGATCGGGGAGGAAGTTGAAAATGAGTTGGGTACAGAAGACTGGGTTGGGAATGGAGAATCAGAAAGGGAATAGGCAGGGAGAGAAGCACTGGGCGGAGAGCGAAGCACCTGGCGGTAGCCTACATCAGCTGATTATTTATAAAAGCCAGCGGCTTTTTACCGCCAGCTTTTAAACAGTCATGCATCCATTTCAGCCTTTTTCTCTGGCCCCCAGACTGTTTTGTAGGGTCCAGCAGCTTGCTTCACCCATTTCTTATTGACTTAAATTGTACTCGCTAATTGCAACAAGGAAACTCGCCGAATAACAAGCAGCTCGAATACCGTAATATTCTGTGAGTACCGATTAATAATGAGTACACTCGCTCATCCCCAGGCTAATGTCTTCATATCAGAATTATGGCCTGTAGACATGGATTACTTACTGTATAATCATCATGATTTATTAAGGTTTTCCAATGTGTCAGTAAAAAATATTGTCTGTGATTTTTTTTGATTGCCCAAAAAAAAAAAAAACTCAAGTTGGCAACTGTGGAACCTAGACATATAAAGAAAATCAAAGACCGAGAAAACTTGAAGTAAACATGTTGGATTAACATGAAAATAGAATATAACCACTAAGAACTGCATGTTCTGCTGACAGGGTAATAGCTTTCACAATGCCAGAGATACTCTAAGGAGGCTGCCTTTTTATAGAACACAACTTTGGATGTTTTCTATAGAGGAAAGTGAATAGGAGAAAAATACTTGTTTTCCAAGATTAGAGGTGCAAGATCTAAAAAGGCTATAGTCAAACAATGGCTTGGATGTTTACTGGACACAATAAATTTACTCTTCCTTTCTTCCTTTTAACGCACTCAGTGATCTTCTGTAATTTACTGTAGCCCATGACAAAAGCTTTGAAAGCCGAGCAAAAGACCTTGTATGAGTTGGGTCCAAGTGGCAGCAATAACTTATTCTTGCTACTACTCATCTGTCCTGGATCCAAATCTGGGTACTGATTCCTCCTCTTGCCACCTGAGTATTCAGGTACTTTGCTTCACTATTGTGGACTGCCTCCCTCTGCAAGCTCTGTACTGGCCAATCGACTGCCTAACTATGCTATACTGATGGTTACTCTAGTGTACCGCTCCCAAGATGTTCTTGATCAAACTCCATAACAAACTCAACTTTCCAATACTGTTGGGTGCTATATAGAGATGGGCGAGTCCTAAAAGACTCGGAATCGCAAGACCCCAACGAGTCCGAGTGCAGGACTCGGGACTCGTTGCGAGTCCAGCGAGTCCAATGTTAATGAATAGGGAACCGAGTAATAGCGAATAATGACATTTACACTCCCTAAAAAAATTGTTTTTAAGTGCGCACAGCCACCGAGATGTGGTTTGGTGTTGCTGTATGCGTCACTTGCTGGCGGGGTAAGTGTGCGCGCTCACACTTGGCAGTGAAGCCGCACACTACACTCCCTAAGGTGGTGTACGTGCTATTTAAAGGTAGGAGAGCAGCAACGCACTGGTCTGCCACAGAAAAAATAACGCTCTATGGGTTATTAGGAACAAAAATCGATCTGGTGCAAAAACAAAAAGGAAACAGCACCTCAGCTAAGCCTCTGACTGCAGCTGTTAGCAAAGCTGAGTGAGTAAGCTAAGCTATGAGGTCCGTCCTGTTTGCACTGTAAGGCTTCTCCTTCCTTCCCTCCCTGCCTGCCTGCCTGCCTGCCTACACAGCACTACTCTGTCCTCCTCCTAGCTCTCAGAAGAGCTTTTTGGGTTAATATAAGGAATCTTCCCTACACTGACAATCCCTGATCTGCTCCAGCATATATCTCTCTCTCCCTATACTAGGTCAGATCGTCTCAGGAATGTGGCCAAAATGGCGGGGACAAGCCTTATATACTGCCTTGCCTGTCATACATGACATAGGCATCACGATGGACAGCAGCCAATCATAGTCCTGACACAACCAACTTTGCTATGCCATTACTGACTATGATTGGCTATCTTCACAAGTTTTCTGACCTAACACGCACGCTGTGCTGACTCGGAACATAACAGATTCTGTATTCGAGAGTCCGACTCCCGAATACAGTATACAGGACTCGGAATCGTAGACTCGTAGGACTCGGAATCTGTGAAGAGTCAAGCTTATTGCCATTGAATTCCATTGGACTCGTCACTGTGCGAGTCCAAGCTGGGAGATTCGCCGAGTAACGAGTCCTGCGAGTACCTTCAGAATCGCCGAGTCCCGAGTCCTAGCGAGTAGACTCGCCCATCCCTAGTGCTATACTTTATTGAACCATATGACACATCCAACTGTGCTAAATCACAGGGCTTTGCTGCATTGCTACATTATTTCTACTGACCTAATCAACTCTTCCACATCATTTAGGTCCTGCTATAACACCACACTGGATTACCTGAACTATACAACCCTAATGTATGCCAATATGTTTTTTAACTTAATCAACTTAGTGACTTCCTAGAAAACTCAACTCTTTCAGTTGACATCCAAACTCTACAGTTTCTGTTGTTCTAACCAGATCAACCTGCAGCATTAACATCATCTGCCTGTGTTGTATTACAACTTCTCATCCTAAAAGTGGCCTTTGAAATTCTACCTCCTCGGTACTGAGACGATCACTCAAAGTCATGGTGGGACTAGAAAAACACTGGACACTTCTCCTATCCATTCCTCCTTGCACTGGTTTTGCGTGAACCAGGCCAATCTCCATACAAATCTTGCAAATGCATTGAAAGTACGAGTGTCGGTGCCTGTACAGAATGGAATAAAGGGGGGATACTGCAGTAAAGTGCTTTTGCATATGCACAAAAATTCAATGGTGCTGGCTCCTCTGGTAAGATAATGAATAATAAATAGGAGGGAAGATGAATTGTATCTATCAGAAAAGGTAAATGCATATGCTAAAGTTTAAAAGTAATTCCCTATCAACAGGATAGGGAATAACTGTCCAGTCGATCAGATTACTTCCACTGCCATGGACCTCCCTTGACCCTGAGTGGTCCATTCAGCCATGGCTCTTCAGAACCCTGATTTATGTGATCGTTGGAGGCCGCAGCAGTCAGACTACCAATGATCAAGAAGTTATACCCTATACTTTGAAAAGAGATGATGTATGAAATTGAGAACACTTCTTTAAGCTATTAATGCCATATCTCTACCTAATAACTGTACTTGTGAAGGCTTTCTTTGTTTTGCGGGTTGTCAGTCAAGTTCTATAGGGCACAATCAGATTGATATGACTACCGCATCTCCCCTTATTGGCTGGATAAACCTAACATATTTATGGTGACACTTGGCATTTAGAGAAGTACTTTCCATCAAGATTGTTATCCTCTTAACATATCGCCTCCATTATGTTATATATGACTGTGTACCTACAATTGCTCCTTTTGCCTTCTGCCCAGTTAATTCTTCCCTATTCCATTAGGTCTATGACATCATGTGATTAAAGGACTTGTCCAGGAAATTAACATTGATGGCCTATACTCAGGATAGATCATCAATATCTGATCATTGGGAGTGTGACACAAGACACCTTGTCTATCAATTGTCCCCTTGATGCCCCTGATGGCTGGAACTACTCTGCTGTGAAGCAGCTCCGTCAACTGTACAGCCGCCATAGCTGGGTACTGCACATCCTTTTCCTATTCAAATCAATAGAGAGTGGCTGTGCAATACCTGGCCACAGCCACTAGTCTGTTAATAAAGCTGTGCAATTGTTTGACTGGGTTGTTCTGACCGGCGGCAGCATCGGAAACAGTTCACTAGTTGGGGTACTGCGTCTTGCATTCCCACTGATCAGATATTGATAACCTATCCTGAGGGTCCTGGACAACCCCTTTAATGACAGACTAGATGAATCCTTCTAAGCGCAATGTAGAAACAGGAAGTGTATTTTCCATGCATGAGTCATCACTGTAAAGTCCCTGGTAGGGGGAAAAGTGGAGCAACTGTGTAAGGAGTTGAAGAGGGGAATGACTTATACAGAAAAAAAAGATGTCTGGTTTCTGCATTGATCTTAGAAGGATTCAGCTAGTCTGTAATCATGCGGTGTCATAGACCAAGTGGAAAAGCAAAGAATTAATGGGTTAGGGGGGCAAAATGAGGAATTTTAAGTACACAGTGATGTATAATATGATGACTGTTATGTATAAAGAGGATAAAAAGTTTGGTAGGTGTGCTCTTTTAACCCCTTCACCCACAGGGGAATTTTCTGTTTTTTTTTTTCCCTTTCCCTTCTTCCAAGAGCCATAACTTTTTTATTTTTCTGTAAATATAGATATGCGAGGGCTTTTTTTTTTTTGCAAAATGAGTTGTACTTTTGAATAACATAATTTATTTTACCATATAATGTACAGGAAAATCGGAAAAAATTCCAACTGTGGTGAAATTGTAAAAAAAAGTGCAATTGCACGTTTGTTTTTTGGCTTTTTATTCACCATGTTCACTATATAGCAAAACTGACATGTCAGTATGATGCCTCAGGTTGGTATGAGTTCGTAGATACCAAACATGTATACTTTTGCTTTTATCTAAGTGGTGAAAAAAAGTTCAGAAATTTCTAAAGAAAAAGAATTTCACTTTTGCACCATTGTCCACGACCCGTAGCGTCCTCATTTTTCGGGATCTGGGGTTGTGTGAAGACTTAAGTTTTGCTCCTTGGGCTGGTGTTTCTAATGATACCATTTTTGGTTTTATGTGTTGTTTAGACCGCCTGATACTTCGTTTTATTGCAATGTTGCGGCAACCAAAAAAAACATAAATTTGGTATTTGGACCTTTTTTTCCATTTTGCGGTTTATAGATCTGATTAGTTGATTTTATATTTGGATAGCTCGGGCATTTCCAAATATGTGTATTTTTTTAAATTGCTTTAATAATTTTATTTTCATTGGTGCAAAAGGAGGGTGATTTAAACTTTTCTTGTATTGTTTTCTTCATATTTTTAAAAACTTTATTATTTCTTTATTTTACACTGCATTAGTGTGGCACAGTCTGATCACTTTTGCTTTGCACAGATGAGCTGCTGCTTGTCAATGCATAGCAGAAATCATCACTTTCTTTGGATGCCGGTGCTAACCAGGCTTCTCAGAAAGTGATAACAGACAGCATCAAGGGCATCACAGGACCCCAGGTTGTCAAGGTAGCAGCGGAGGTCCCTTGATACTGGTGGGAAACAGCGTGATCCCCTCTGCGGTGCTTTGGATTGCGCTGCCAGTGATTGACAGCACAATTCTAAGGGTTAACAGCTGATCTAATCAGTGCTTTTAGCTACACATCTCAGCGGATCAGATCTGCTGAGATGTTTGAGAAATTATGTGAGCTCAGTGCGCATCAGAGAGAGGGGCACGACCCAGGGCTTATATATACATGATGCACCCCCAGGTTATGGGGTACTCAGGAACCGGGCCGGTGGCAGTTTCTCGGGGATATCATGGTAGTTGTGACCCAGTCCCGTAGCCTGGGATCAGTCCAAAAAGGGGTATTTACAGGGGATTTGTCATGACGCCACCAGGGTATGTCGTTAATAGAACCACCTCTGCCATATTCCTGCTGGGGACGGTGACTTGGGGCAGCGTGGATGGTAAGCCCTCCTTGAATAGGGCTGAGGTTCCCCAGGGCATGGTTTTGATGGGGCTTTGCAGGGGATTGTGATTCACACAGTCACTTACTTTTCTGCAGCTCTCCACAGTCAGTGCTGGTTGTCCTGGTGCTGGATGTGGCACACTTACTCTGCTGCTGCAGCTCTTCCAGCCAATGTGTGAGAGAAGCAGTCTCCAGCTCTGCAGGTGGGATTCTGTTGCTGGCACAGGACAATAGACGTAATTAACACACACAGACTCCTGATAGCCGTTTCTCAGTCGGTGTACTGGAGTTGAAGCAGTTGTTACAAGCTGTCCCTGGAGTCTGGAGAGCAGTTCAGGGTATTTCTCACCCGGCCGGGTCATATTGGCTTCCTCACTGTGTTTGCGTAGTGACTCTGCAGTTGCTTCAGCTACGCTGCCAGCCCAGTCTCTGTCTGCGTCTACCAGTCTTACAGGCAACTCGAGTCCTTCACTTTTCCACCCCACCTGGGAAGTCAGTGTTTCTGGTTTCTAAATGTTGCTGTGTCCCTGGCACTGGGTAGCTGGAGAATCTGGAGTCCCCCACTTTCCGGTGTTGACTGCCGGTGTGTCTGATCCTGCATAGTCTCGGACTCCGATGTCCATTCTTGTGGTGTTCCTCTTGCGGAGGAGAAGCACGGGTAATGCAGCCTCTCCCGGTAGGTTTTTGTCTCTCTCCTCCTTCCTCAGATCCCAGTCTTAGGCTTGGTGTTCATCACGGAACTCTGAGATGAGCTTAGCATGGCCCTTTTACACTCAGGTCCTCTGCACAGTTCACACTGAAACTGCACTGTGCTCTTCACAGCCGTCCTAGGGCCTGAACTTAACTTGTTTCCTCCCAGACCAGAATATATAGGGGAGCTCACCCTGAAGCTGGGCTTGTTCTCCCCCTCCTGTCTGGGAGGTGTTGGCGTTGTTTGTGTGTTGCCTGAGTGGAATACCCCTTACTGCTCTCTGGTGACACCTAGCAATGGTGACACTGTGGCACTGTGACTCTGGGGTGCCACACAAATAAAATGACATGGGATATGAAGTACATTTTTGGAGACTTCGTAGACAGCACAATACGGTAGCAGTAGCACTTTGGAGGCAGAAACCTACAGATAAGTTCCCTTTATATTGCAGATTTTCACTTGTACAGTCCTTTTGTGCTTTTACCCAGTGTACACTTATATGCAATGTAGCATGTTAACTAATTTTAGATGCCTAATCTGCGGTTCAAGTTGCTAATGAAGGTTTCTTCCCAAGGTCTTTGATTATTTCAATTGAGCATCAAGGAGGGAGGAAGTCAAGCAACACCAAACAAGAATTTGCTCACCTCATGAAAAAGTTGGAAATCGGAGAGTGAAGGTAAAAAGCTAAATTACACAATAATTACCTAGTTCCTGCGGTTCTTTGGTAATACTACAACAATGTACAAAATTAACAGAGCCAAACACTTGAAAATAGGCTGTAATGAGCCATGCAATTTTAGACTTTAATCAGATAGAGAAGCATTTAAGGTCTAAAGATTGTGGAGAAGATAGCTGCAGCATTTTATGGGAACAGTGGCTATAGGGATAAAGGGTTTATTGCATAGATGGATGTGCCTGTACCCTAAAACCATCATGAATTTTAATTTTCTGCATCGATTTAATGCAGCGGGAACAACAATTAAAGATGTATGAGGTGGTAACGAGCACCTTCCACATGGCGATTAACCCCAGAATGGACAATTAAATGATTTCGTCAGCTTCTCTGCAAATCTGCATTTATCCCGACTTTCTGCGGATCTATAGAAAAACACTCTGTGTTATTTTTGCTTCATAAGAAAACACTATAATTGTATAGAACATTACATGTTTCCATCTGTTCACACACCCACTACTCTTTTCATCCTTCCTCTCGGTGAAATGTAGGATCAGCCACTGTCAAACACTTATAAAGCAAAGGCTGAAATCCATTTATTCACCAATGAGTTAATGTTCAATAAATTGTTGTTTTTTGTACCTTTCTATAGTTCAAGACACGTCATTAGTTGATTGCAGGGATGAAAACATAAAAGGGTAATTCTATACATACAGTTCAGTGAATGCAAGAAACTGATAAACAGCTACAGCATGAACAGGTGTAGCATATGTTTGGTAGTCAATGGGGATGGGATGAATATGTTGATGTTTTTGTGATTTAATGACTAGGTGTGATGTGAAAGCAGGGTCGGACTGGGCTGCCTAGGGCCCACCAGTGAAATTGACTTAAGGGGCCCACTGTATAGCGGCCATAGATATTTTTATTATTAATTTTCTGTCCTCTCGCACTAAAATGTGTGCCTTTTAGCAAAGTATACAGTGTGCAAAAGAGAACTACCGTATATACTCGTGTATAAGCCGACCCGTGTATAAGCCGACCCCCCTACTTTTGCCCCCAAAACCTGGGAAAACCTATTGACTCGTGTATAAGCCGAGGGTGGACCCCAGCACAGGTATACAGCCCCCAGCAGTGTGGTATACAGCAGCCTCCCCAGTGGTAGTATACAGCAGCCTCCCCAGTGGTATGCAGGCCCCAGCAGTATATACAGCAGCCCCAGGGGTATACACAGCAGTCCCAGAGGTATATACAACAGCAAGCCCCAGGGGTATACACAGCAGCCCCAGGGGTGTACACAGCAGCCCCAGGGGTGTACACAGCAGCCCCAGGGGTGTACACAGCAGCCCCAGGGGTAGTACACAGCAGCCCCAGGGGTAGTACACAGCAGCCCCAGGGGTAGTACACAGCAGCCCCAGGGGTAGTACACAGCAGCCCCAGGGGTAGTACACAGCAGCCCCAGGGGTGTACACAGCAGCCCCAGGGGTGTACACAGCAGCCCCAGGGGTAGTACACAGCAGCCCCAGGGGTAGTACACAGCAGCCCCAGGGGTAGTACACAGCAGCCCCAGGGGTAGTACACAGCAGCCCCAGGGGTAGTACACAGCAGCCCCAGGGGTAGTACACAGCAGCCCCAGGGGTAATACACAGCAGCCCCAGGGGTATACACAGCACCCCAGGGTAGTACACAGCAGCCCCAGGGGTAGTACACAGCAGCCCCAGGGGTAGTACACAGCAGCCCCAGGGGTATACACAGCAGCCCCAGGGGTAATACACAGCAGCCCCAGGGGTATATACACAGCAGCCCCAGGTGTAATACACAGCAGCCCCAGGGGTAGTACACAGCAGCCCCAGGGGTAGTACACAGCAGCCCAGGGGTAGTACACAGCAGCCCCAGGGGTAGTACACAGCAGCCCCAGGGGTAGTACACAGCAGCCCCAGGGGTAGTACACAGCAGCCCCAGGGGTAGTACACAGCAGTCCCAGGGGTATTTACAGCAGCCCCAGGGGTAGTACACAGCAGCCCCAGGCCCCCCTCACTTTTTGGCGCCCCCACCTCAGGATGGCCCCCCCCCCCGCACGCAGCGCTGCGCTCATACATTACCAGCCTGTCAGCTGTCATCCTCCGGTGGCGGATCGCGGCTCCCGCTCCGGCTTCCATCTTCTTCTGTGTCTTCCTGCATTGTGACCGGGGCTCATAGCGATGAAGTCATCGCGACGCCGGCCGGTCATGTGACATGCAGGAAGACACAGAAGAAGATGGAAGCCGGAGCCGGGAGCCGCGATCCGCCACCGGAGGATGACAGCTGACAGGCTGGTAATGTATGAGCGCAGCGCTGCGTGCGGGGGGGGGGGGGGGGCATCCTGAGGTGGGGGCGCCAAACAGTGAGGGGGGCCTGGGGCTGCTGTGTACTACCCCTTGAGATTTTTTTTTTTTATATACCGTACATACTCGCGTATAAGCCGAGGGGAGACTTTTCAGCCCAATTTTTGGGCTGAAAAACTCGGCTTATACGCGAGTATATACGGTATATTGTGCCCTGCACTTTATCCAATTGTTTCTTGTTAATCTACTTATTTATTGTAGTTGATTACGGAATCTGTTATTTACAATCAGTAGCAGTTTTTCTCACATATTCTTTGTCATAGGTAAAGCACCCGTAAAGTCTTACCGCACAGGGACATGGTCTGATCATGCCACATGTCCTGGGCATGGGAGGAAGCAAAATAGTACACAGATATTACAGCACGAGATCATAGCTCATTCTTTTTTCAAAGAATGATTTGCAATCTTGTGCTATAATGGCTGTATACTCATTTGCATTCTCCCCTGCCCAGGTTCAAACCATGCTCCATGCATGATAACACACATCTAATACAGAGTACATAGCAGGGAGGGACACATATATAACATTATCTCAGCAAAGGAACTTTTGATAGAAAATGCAATTGTGGAAATTATTATTATTCCAAGATATATTCGAAAAATGAACTTGAAAATTACCTTAGTTCATGGTAAAACGCCTTTAGGCTGGGTTCACAGTTGCGGATCCCTCCGCAGCATTCAGCAGAGGGTATTGTCCGCACTGGGAAGGCGACGGGTGGGGACGAGAGTGTGTTATCTGTGCGCATGCCCGCGCATGCGCACAGATCACTCATGGCGGGCTGTGGAAGCGCACGGATGTCTGCAAACCTCTGCAGACACCGTGCGTCCCATTATAAGGATAGGGCTGCAGTCTGCTTTGCAGACACTTGCGGATCCCCTCTGCTGAACGCTGCGGAGGGATCCGCAACTGTGAACCCAGCCTAAAGGCGTTTTACGATGAACTAAGGTAATTTTCAAGTTCATTTTTCGAATATATCTTGGAATAATAATAATTTCCACAATTGCATTTTCTATCAAAAGTTCCTTTGCTGAGATAATGTTATATATGTGTCCCTCCCTGCTATGTACTCTGTATTAGATGTGTGTTATCATGCATGGAGCATGGTTTGAACCTGGGCAGGGGAGAATGCAAATGAGTATACAACCATTATAGCACAAGATTGCAAATCATTCTTTGAAAAAAGAATGAGCTATGATCTCATGCTGTAATATCTGTGAACTATTTTGCTTCCTCCCATGCCCAGGAGATGTGGTATGATCAGACCATGTCCCTGTACGGTCAGACACATCCATTACACAGTACATAGCAGGGATACATATATATGATTATCTCAGCCGAGGAGATGTGGTATGATCAGACCATGTTCCTGTACGGTCAGACACATCCATTACACAGTACATAGCAGGGATACATATATATGATTATCTCAGCCGAGGAGATGTGGTATGATCAGACCATGTCCCTGTATGGTCAGACACCTCCATTACACAGTACATAGCAGGGACACATATATAAGATTATCTCAGCACAGGAGATGTGGTATGATCAGACCATGTCCCTGTACGGTCAGACACATCCATTACACAGTACATAGCAGGGATACATATAGATGATTATCTCAGCCGAGGAGATGTGGTATGATCAGACCATGTCCCTGTACGGTCACACACATCCATTACACAGTATGTAGCAGGGATACATATATATGATTATGGCCAGGGTCACATCTCCGTTTTTTAAAAGGAATCCTGATCCGGTTTTGAGCTTTCAAAAAGCTCAAAACCGGACCAGGAAACGCTCCTCATAGAAGCCAATGCAAAACACCGGATGGCTTCACAAGCCATCCGGTGTCCGTCTCCGGCACTGCTGTCTGCGTTAAAAATCATGCAGGCAGCAGTTTTCGCAGCGGTTCTCTGTACCGCACAGCAGTAACCGGATGGCTCAGGATGTGTAATCCTGAGCCATCCGGCAAATGCATAGTTTGCTGATCCCGGCTATTGCCGGGATGAGCAAACTGTCCTATGACTATTAAAGAGTTAAATTTACTAACTAAAGTAATGTGTGAGGTCTCTAGGGGGGGCTTAGACCCCCCTAGAGACCGGCCGCCCACTCCGGTGGGCTTCTACTACAATTTCCCACATGGCACGGGCTCCTCCGAGCTCCGTGCAAGTCCCCAAAACTCCCGCCCCCCTTATCACTATACAGGGGTGCCTGCACCCCTCTTGTATAGTGATTCCTGTATGTGCCCATAACGAATTAATACAGTATACATGTAAGCTCATACTTACATGTTCTCGTAGGCAGTGTTCTTGGAAAACCATGGGCGGGACCGTTTGCTGCAGCCTCCGCCCCCTCATTCATTATGGCCGCCCCCTCTGGGCTTCATCCAGTGTTGTGAGGGCGGCCGCGTCATGAAAGAGGCGGGGCTAACCACGTCACACCGTTAGCCCAGCCCCTTTCATGACGCGGCCGCCCTCACAACACTGGATGAAGCCCAGAGTGGGCGGCCATAATGAATGAGGGGGCGGAGGCTGCAGCAAACGGTCCCGCCTATGGATTTCCAAGAACACTGCCTACGAGAACATGTAAGTATGAGCTTACATGTATACTGTATTAATTCGTTATGGGCACATACAGGAATCACTATACAAGAGGGGTGCAGGCACCCCTGTATAGTGATAAGGGGGGCGGGAGTTTTGGAGACTTGCACGGAGCTCGGAGGAGCCCGTGCCATGGGGGAAATTGTAGTAAAAGCCCACCGGAGTGGTCGGCCGGTCTCTAGGGGGGTCTAAGCCCCCCTTAGAGACCTCAAACATTACTTTAGTTAGTAAATTTAACTCTTTAATAGTCATAGGACAGTTTGCTCATCCTGGCAATAGCCGGGATCAGCAAACTATGCAGTTGCCGGATGGCTCAGGATTACACATCCTGAGCCATCCGGTTACTGCTGCGCGGTATACTGCACACATGCGGTATACTGCAATGCCCGGCATTGCGTTCACCACATCCGAATCCGGATGCGGTGAATGCAATTCTTGTTTTAAATGTGACCCTGGCCTATCTCAGCCGAGGAGATGTGGTATGATCAGACCATGTCCCTGTACGGTCAGACACATCCATTACACAGTACATAACACCAGGGACACAAACATATGAGATCTCAGCATAGTAACACTTGATATAATATCCAACTGTGGAAATTATTTTTATTCAAATATCTGTTGATTAAAATTAACTTTAAAGTTAACTATGTAAGTGGAAAAAGCCCTTGGTAAACAAAAGCTATCTATCAATACTAGATTTCATGTATCACCTACCATGTATCACTGTATAATTGGCTACAAACTGCTCCAGTAGTCTACGCAGTATTCTCAGCGCCTGCTTGTTCACGATGTACAGGATTCACATTAGTCCCACATATAAGATCAGGGAATACTACTATTTTAATTGTAAAGAGAAAACATTTGTACATCATCTTATTTTGCAATTGTTAAAAATGCAGCATATTTAGAGGTGCAATGGGATCTTTTGGAAAATAATATGTTCCAGCAAGTGTGTGTCCTCACGACGGCTCTCTAAACAGACTATTCATATTCAGGCATTGTTCACATCTCCATATCTATTTGATGTTTGCGAAAAAATGTGTGTTTTATCCATGAAAAGTCTATTTTATGTTGGTGTGTAGGGATGGGCGAATTCTAAATTACTCGGACTCGCTAGACTCTAACGCGTAGGATCCCGATACTCGCTACTCGTTACGAGTCTAGCAAGTCCAATGTAAATGAATGGGGAAGCGAATATTGCAGCGATTCCTCTGCTGCTGGACTCCATAATGGGGTCTGGCAGCAGAGGAAAAATTGGCAATTACACCCTTTATTCTTTAAAAGCCAGCGGCAAAAAGCTGCCGGCTTTTAAGGCCATGTGCACACGCTGAGTATTTGATGAGTTTTTTACCTCAGGATTTGTAGACAAAACCAGGACTGGAACAATCAGAGGAAAAGTCTAATAAAAACACCTGCACCACCTCAGTATTTATCACCCACTCCTGGTTTTGGCTACAAATCCTGAGGTAAAAAACTCATAAAATACTCAGCGTGTGCACATGGCCTAAAGAAGATTAAAAAGAAAACCGATTGAACCGGACCTGTTCAATCCGGTAGCAGAGACAGCCATGTTAAATTGAACCGGACGGTTTTTAAACCGGGACAATCCAGTTTTGCCAACTCAGGTCAGCTAACCCTAACTCTAACCCTCCTAGCCCTACCCTAAAAAAGGGACTGCATCATTATTAACCCCTCCACCATGGTCCAAGGGTTAATAAAGATGCTGTCCCTTTTATTTATATTGTTTTATTGATTTTTCTGAAAAATATTTGACGTGGGCTTCGCCGTATTTTTGTACCAGCCGGGTTCAGCAGGCAGCGACGGGCTGCCCCCAGGTGCCTATTTGTACCTGGCCGGACACAAGAATATAGAGGAGCCCCCTTTTTTGTATTATTTCATGAATTTCATGACATAATAAAAAAAAAATGCGTGGGGCTCCGCGCAATTTCTATGTCCAGCCAGGTACAGCTAAGCAGCTGGGGGCTGGAATCCGCAGCGCAGGGAGGCCCAAACTTTCTGGGCACCCCCTGCTGCGAATTGCAGCCCGCAGCCGCCCCAGAAGATGGCACGTTCATTGAAGCGCCATCTTCTGGCGCTGAACCCTGCTCTTCCAGTGGCCCTGGTGCCGGGTGACTCACTAGGTAATAAAGGTGTTAGGGCCAGCTTTGTATTATCAGCTGGCCCTAAGCCCGAAATTTATGGCGGTCACGCCAACATTAGACATGACCACCATGAATTTCCAGTAAAGTGTGTAAAAATAAAACACAACACAGAGAAAATTTTTTTTATTATAAATAAAACAAAAAAGCCATTAGGGACTCCATCTTTAATTTAAAAAAATCCTCTTCTGTCCGACGTAGTCCCAAAACGTGGTGTAAGATCTGCTACATCCCTCTGCATAGACACACATGTCTATGCAGAGGGAGAACAGGCTGAGAACTGACTAAAACAGTCAGGGTTCAGCTCAGGTCATAGCTAAGGCGACTGCTGCTACTGCTGACCGCCGGAGATTCCTGAGCGCTGGCAGAGCAGTGAATAACTCGGAAGTTAATGACTTCTGGAAGTTAATTTATTCACTGCTCTACCGGCGCTCAGGAATCTCCGGCGGCCAGCAGCAGTCGGTGGAGCGTCTCTGTGGCAGTGGCGGAGGCAGCGGTAAGCTGCCAGCATTCCACCCCCTCTCTGTCGGCCTGGTGTTATAACCCTATCCCCCCTTACCCCATCCCTGGAATTAGGCTCCCAGCCCGCCCCTGGTCAGGACTCAGAGAACAAAGCCGGAGGTGACAAAATTTCACTGACGGCTTCCCCGTTATGCGTCCCTGCTCTTACTCCCCCCTCCCGGTCCTAAGTTAGGATCGGGTGGGGAGGCTGCGGGGGGGCGGAGGGATGATGCTACTCGTTACTGTGCGAGTAATCTCCTGGATACTCACACAGTAACGAGTCGGGCGAATAACTTACTACTCGGTAACAAATGTGCGCTCATAGGCTGCTTTGTGTAACGCTGTCAATGACAACGGCTTTGGTAAAGCATGTTACCACTCCCACTGGGGCAGAATAACATAATAATTGAGCTATAAAAAAGGGGGAGACAGAAGCGCACAATAGGGTCTTATCCAATGGTAAAATCGTCTCACAGATATGGATCCACTCACCTGGTTCAGTTGTGTGGAACACAACAACCATAAGCACAATTGGGTAGGATCCGATGAACTGCAGCAATCACCCGATCACTAGAATTGCATGTATAGAAAGGAGAGAAGTCCGGCTTTCAGGATCGCGCTGTTCCTGTCCAAAGTTCACAAGGAATTAATCCCAGGACCAAGCAGTGATAATAACGAGTTTCTGGAATAAAAAGAAAGTTATTATCACTGCTTGATCCTGGGATTAATTCCTTGTGAACTTTGGACAGGAACAGCGCAATCCTGAAAGTCGGACTTCTCTCCTTTCTATATATGCAATGAGCTGACTAGTTGGGGAACTAAGGCGGCCGTCACACGCTACGAAATCTTGAAAGATATCGCTTGAACGCGCCTGATTAAACATCGCGTGAACGATGTCTCTGCGTGTGACGGCAAGATACAACGAGCGAGAAGTGTTCAAATCGCAAGATCGAGATCTGAGCTCCGGACCTCAGATCTTGCGATGAACGATTTTACAAACAGCTTCATCGAGGTGTATAACACCTGGGACAGGGATGGAATCAGCGTCGCCTAGTGAATTCCCAGGGGCGTGTTACAGCCTCATGGATACCGCGTCCCATCAGCGATCATTGGTGGAGGCTACTGTGTTACGATTGGCAGTCCCTTCATAGGGCGCCATATTTAAAGAGCTGTCCATTCACACTACACAATTGCAATGGCGTCATGTATTAGCAAGCCTCCCTGCGCAGGCTAGCCAATCATGACGCTATTGCGTTGTCCAATCAGCGTGTTCGCGTCACGGAATACACAACTCTGTCACGCCTATGTTCTTGCGGCGCTAAAGATGTACGCCCATATTCCTTTGTGGATAGCGGCGTGTGAAGCGGCGACGGTATTCAACAGCAAGTTATCCGCAGGATCGGTAGGAACTTCCGGGGAACCACGATGCCTTGAGTTGACAACGCAATGCGTGTACATGTGCCATCGGTGATCGTTGGCAACCGTTAAAAACGTGCGCGTGCACGTACTGTTGATACCGGTTGCCAGTGATAGTGGTGGCGTGTAAAGGTACCCTTAAAAGGTATACAAGTTTGGTATCTACGAACTCGTAAAGACCTGAGGCACCACCCAGTCATGTTGGTTTTACCATATAATGAACATGGTGACTAAAATACCCAAAAATAAATGTGTTATTGCACTTTTTTTTTCAATTTCACTGCATTTAGAATTTTTTTGCAATTTATACTGTACACTATATGGCAAAATAAATTATTGCATATGAAAGTACAACTCGTCCCACAAAAAACAAGCCGTCATATGTCTATATTGACGGAAAAATTAAAATGTTATGGCTCTTGAAAGCAGGGGAGCAAAAAACAAAAATGAAATATTCCAAGGTCATGAAGGGGTTAAAGAGGACTTGTCACCCCCCTGTTGCTATGCTAACTGAATACAGCACTGAATGCAGAGTGTCTGCTGCATTCAGGGAAGGGGTCCCCCATGTTTCTAGCCCCCCTGTAAGTCGTTAAAAAGACTTTATAAAGTGTACAGATAAGGAGCCCGGAGTGACTTACTGTCAGTACGAACCGTGGTGAACAGAAGGACTGCAAATCTCCCCATCCAAATTAGATAGCATCATATATTCTGCATTTTTTTTGGACCCCAATGCGCACTCAAAAAAAAAGTAAAATTTTAAAATGGGGGTCCGACTTATAGTCCGAGTGTAGCATATCGGGGAAGAGGGGGGATTTGGAGCGGCGTCACCAGAGGGGTGATGCTGTGGGCACTGGGCTGGGAGAATGGGGTGTCGCGAGGCACGTACCGTTGATCTCCCGGTGGTGAATGCAATGGACTTCAGGAAAATGGCCGTGGAAGCAGTAAATATTTAGGTTGAGATCTAGAAGAGTAGAGATCTAAATCTGCTCATGTACTGCCTCCACAACCATTTTCCTGAAGTCCATTGCCAGGGGATCAATGGTGTCTGCATTGCGCACTGGTGCACCCTGTCCTCCCAGCCCAGGGCCAGCATCGCCCCACTCATGCCACTGCCAACTTCCTGCAGCGGCGACCCTGTCTCCTGTGACCTAGTTGTATGGTATGCTACATCCGGACTATAGGATGCACTCCCATTTCCCCCCAATTTTTTGGGGAAAAAGTGTGTCTTATAGTCCGAAAAATATGGCAGCGAGACTCACGGGTGATCTAGGACACTGACGTGGCTTCAAGCCAAACGCATGAGTCTTTTAAGGAACTCCGAAACTTGCGGGTTTTTTCCCTATAGGATTTTATGGGGAATTGTAAAAAATAAATACAAGTACTTTTTAGAAGCGCAGGATTCCAGTGAGAACATAGTCTAACCTTGCCTGTAAATTGTATTAGGTAGCAGAACTTTGCTTTTCTGGATGTTGAGAGATGGTCAGTGGGACACCTTCACTTATTAAAGCGACCCAACACAGTATACTTAAAAAGGGAGTGAACATTTTTGCATGTACTCACTTTCCCTTCTGACTTCCATTCAATTTAGTCCTCTTCAATCCAACATGGCTGGCACAGCAGCATAGGAAGCTCAGCGGTGAGTATTAAAGGGATCCTGTCACCTCCAGAACGCCTCCTAAGCTAGCAAAACATGTACCATCCCTGCACCATCCCATCACTAATCTCACACTTCTTTTGTCTACTAAAAGCATCCTGTGAAAGTGCATAAAAACGTTTTAATACTTACTCATTAGTGATTATAATTAGCAGGGGCCATATTCTTTAGTCACCAAGGCGGGCTGTTTTGCAGGCTCCTGGATCCACCCTGTCTCTGTGTGTTTGCTCTGCTTGTGCAGGCTTTACCCTCCCTCTCCATATCACTCACAGAATGCAAATCATTAGTCCTGCCTTCAGTTTCACAGCAGCACAGACAGAGAGAGGGCTGGATCCTGGAGCTTCAAAACAACACCCCCTGGTGACTAAAGAATATGGCCCCTGCTAATTATAATCACTAATGAGTAAGTATTTAAATGTTTATCTCCACTTTCACAGGATGCTTTTTGGAGACAAAAGAAGTGTGAGATTAGTGATGGGATGCTGCAGGGACATGTTTTGATAGCTTAGGAGCTATCAAAACAGCACATATTATAATTCTAGAACAATACAGAGAGTATTAGCACGCCCCTGCGCACAGACATGAACATTTGTTGAGTTTGTTATCTTTCCACGGTTACTGCAGGATTTAGATTATCAATAGAATCATCCGATGTCTCCTCAGATTTTTTCCTTAAACGGTTCTGTTTGATTCCAGGACCCTCCTTTTTCAGCACAATATGAGAGTCACCAGGTTCCTTACAGACTCTTCTCTGGGGTTTAGATCAGCTCAGGGAGCGTAATTTTTCAATCTTCTTGGGACCAGGTTTCCTAGTCCATTCGGACTGGTACGTTCCACCTGTTTTCACTTTCAGACTTATTGAGTTCAGTTACTTTAATCTCCCAGACTTATTGAGACGTTCAATTACCCTCATCTCCATTCCTCCCGGAAACATGGAGCTATTCGCTTGTTTGCCTTTTTTTTTTCTCGGGTAGAATCATTACCCCTCTGTCATGGACTAGGCAATGCTCGCAGCTACTTCCAGCAATTCACCTTTTTGAAGGAGGTTTGGGACTTCAGGCCCACCTGGCCCCAAGACAGGGGATTATTTTATCGAAGAGACTTCGATTATATTGGTTTGGTGAATAGCCTGTTCAGCAATTGGAATCCAAGAGGCTCCTTCATGTTCCCTTGGTCTGTCCTCTTGACTCTACTATGCTCAGGGTTATTCCTGTGCTATCCTTTTCCTCTCTTTCCCTACCATTTTCCTATTCCGGAAGGATTACATCTTTGCATTCCTCAGGGGAAGCCTTTTGCATCGGTGGAGTTACTCTTCTCCACTCAGTGTTGGGTGAAAACCTTCATTTCAGTTTTTTCCTTTCTGATTTTACTCTGTCCTGAGAACCTTCAGTCTCCCAGTGTTCTTTGTCTCTGACCAAGGGCATGTTCCTTCTCTTTTCAGTTCCCTGAAATAAATCTTTGGCACTTCAATTCTTGCACGGGACTCATTGTATCGTCCCATTTCTGGTTCTATCCTATCTGCTGCTTACAGCGCTCATCTTCGTGTCTAGTACAGGCTTCTCAACTACTAGTTCTTGGTCTCATGAAGAAGAGTCCTTCTTAAAGGGAACCTGTCATCCTCTTTGGGCATTCTAAACTGTGCCCAACATCTCCAACATGCTGTAAATGGGGTTCCTGTTACCCCGCTATGTGCCCAGACATCCCCCTTCATACCTCAGAAATGCACTTTTATTCTGTCCCACGCTGTATGATAATTAAGGCTGAAAAGGTCCAGGAGGGTCAGCTCTACGTGGTCCGCGCCGCCCCCTGCCTTGAATAGCTGCCCCGCTGTTTTGACATTCCCCCCTCTCCTGTGTATGGCTGTTGAATGGCAGGCATATTTCGCGCTTGTGCAGTGGAGCGGGTCACTGTGATCCATTGAAGATACACAGTGCCCGAAGTCTCGCGAGACTTCAGGTACTGTATATTCAGGGGGACCTCTGGGCACAGAGGGGTTACAGGAACCCCAATTACAGCATGTTACAGATGGTGGGCATAGTTTAGAATGCCCAAACGGGGAGCGACAGGTTCGGTTTAAGGACCGTGCAGTTTGGACGAGTTTCTCTGTTTAAACATATAGGAGTAATCTTCTTTCGCTGCCTGGATACCCGCTGTTTATCATAGTTACCAGTGTTCTCCCTGCTTACAGGCAGGGCTAAGCAGGGAGAACACTGGTAACCATGGTAAACACCGGGTATCTAGGCAGTGCGCGCTGCCTAGATACCCGGTGTTTACCATGGTTACCAGTCCTGTGAGGTCACTGATCGCTGGTTTCTCGCTGTCACACGCTGCGATGCGTGCTGACCAGCGGGAAACCAACAATCAAAATATGACCCGCAGCACTTTGTAACGATCAGCGACCTCACAGCAGGGCCTGATCGCTGCAAAGTGTCACACAGAACGACATCACTGGAAAGATCTTTGTAACGTCCCAGTTACAACGATCTCTCTAACGATATCGTTATGTGAGACAGGGCCTTAACTTCTCCCTTTGAGTTTGTTTTTAGAGTGCGAGTCTGGAACTCCTGTTTTTTGTTCTTTAAATTGAGCTTCTCTCAGCTGGTTTATGACCACATCAAATTTCAGTTCAACGAGAATGTGGTTTTACCGTAAGTCATAAATAAACACAAAGCAGATCAGAGTAGGATAGTTATTTGGTGACTTTGGCCACAACACAGGTCACAATGTGCTGCTGCTGCATCATAGCTTAATGTTGAGTAATGAAGTTGCATTGTGGCCCACTGCGCTATTGTGACAAACAATTTACAAACAAATCTGAATGGCTCTGACTTCTTGGGACTTGCTTGTTGTGTTAGCATTATTCTTGGCAGGTTTGATGACATCACTGAGGAAATGACATCACAACTGATATAGAATGTACAAAGTTCTACACTGTGGCCATCTTGTGCCACTAGGACCTTACAACCGGAATGGACGAACCCAGGTAGGGAGCTCTTTTCTTATAGGGGGGATATAGCAGCTAAAACCTCTTACAATCAACTGTTATTGCTGTAGAATGAGGTTGCATTGAGACCTGCTGGGTTATTGTGACAAGCAATTTACAAAAAAAAATCTGAATGGGTCTGACTATTTGCAACTTACTTTTTATGGTCGCAGTAGTCTTGGGTTTGTAATGAAACCCCATTCAAATACATGGCACAGTGATGTTGAAGCAGACCATAATTATTTGGACTGCACATCATGTTTAGCAGCCAAAGTTGCCTTGTAACTGCAGCCTTACAAACACCCCATCAGGACGACGGCAGTGACTGATTCTTAGTGTCCCAAGTCCCCTGTTTATTGAGAGCTGGGTATCTCCAAGTCCCATACACAGTGAGTGGAGTGGCAAAGCATAGGCTTTGATCATTCACACAAATTGGTTGTACCCCAGCAATGGGAAACCTAATGTGTAAAGAGTTGTAATTGTGACAAAACTATAGATGGGCAAATGAATTCACAGGACCCAGGTCCAGCGGCCATGCCAGCATTCTGTGGCTTTTGAATGACAGATGTGTACCTTCCATCTACTACCTCCAAACATACCTGAGGTAGGTTCATAGGCGGAAGAAACCCCAGGCCTTGCTTGGCTTTATTAGTCCTGTCAATAGTAGTGAAAGGGGTATTCCCATCTACAAGATCCTATCCCAAATTGTAGTAGGTGCAATAATAATAATAATAGCAAATCCCTCCACTTAGAAATGTAGTGTAGTTCTCCTGATTAGCTAATGTCACTTACATCATATGAAGCATTGCAGCTTATGTATCCATGGTTACAACCACACATATAGTGACAGTTACATAGGTATCCATGGTTACTAAGCTTAATGCATGAGGTACACATGTGCCATTTAGAGTCATATACACACATAGTGCATACGTACCCTGCGATCAATGATCTGATCAACCGAAATATGGATGATCTTTTTCTTTTCAAAATTCTTTTTTTATTTTTTTTTGCAAGAAAACAGTAGCATTTATACAAGATGAATAGTACAAGATAAACAGTATAAACAGTACAATATGAATAGAGTGATAGAGTTCAATTTCAATTTCAAGAGAGCACAAGTTACAATGTATTTGTTATATTCAGTATTATAACCAGCCAAGCATGCATCAAAGAGATTATTATAGCTATATATGTTAAGGCGATGTTAGAGAAAAAATAAAAGAAAAAGTCAAACAGCCAATAGATCTTGGGAATGTTTGAACATAGGGTACCATTTGCTTTGGCAATGGGTGCATGTCTTTACATTGTAGTTACTCTATTCATAGAGATCTATCAGACCTAATATAAAATATTAACATTTAAAAGGAAGCTAATTTATGTAAGTAAAACAGGTCCGAAGAGGAGCAGAGATAAAGAGTAGATAGTGGGGTAAGAGGTGGAAGGGGAAAGAGGGGAGGGGTGTAACCGGCACTGATATTTGATGTAGTAAGTATGTTTAAGTTATTTTCTATTTTACCTTGTTAATATAAGACAGCCATGGTCTCCAAGTAAGTAGGTTGGTTGATGTGGTATTATTCACTGATGCCACTATCTCAGCCACATGATATAAAGAATGGATTCTCTCTTTCAATTGAGCCAGCGTGGGAACGTCATGGGTTTTCCAATATAAAGGTATTAATAGCTTCGCTGCACTTAGTATTTGTTGTGCTAGTGCTGAGGATATTTTGTGGTTGGGCCATACTGGGAAGTGCAGCAAGGCTTCTTCTGGTCTCAGTTGAGTTGGTCTATCAGTGATTGTCTCAATGAGATTCTCCACTCGCTTCCAAAACTTCACTAGTGTCGGGCAGCTCCACCACATATGTAAGTAGGTGGCTTCCGAAGCTCCGCATCTCCAGCATTCAGAAGGGTATTTAATGTCCCACATCTGAATTTGGTCTGGGGTATGATACCATCTGGTGATTACCTTATAGGAGGATTCCTGAGCTCTCACGCACTGAGTTGGACCATGTGAGTGGCTATAAATATAGTGAATCTGTGAGAGCGTAAATTTATAACCCAGGTCTTTTTCCCAGTGTGCTATGTATGCTCTCTTGGGGTTGGTTTCGGTAATCAATAGTGATTGGTAGATTTTGGAAAATATTTGTTTAGGTTTTGCCACTGCAGCACAAAGCTTCTCAAACTCAGTCAATCCTCTAGCAAGGTCTGATTTCTTTAGAAGCGGGTGGAGAATATGTCTAAGTGCATTGTATTGTAAGAAGTTTAAGTTAGATAGTCTAGGTAACGTTTGTAAATCAGTGAGGGACCTAATGACTCCATCTTGATGTAATTGGTCCACTGGGCATGTGTACTGTTTTTCATGTGTTTTCGTGTATGTATCTCGTGATGTCTCGTGGTGTGCAAGTAAATCGTCAATATTGGCTAATGGAGTTAGTGGTGGCATCAAGGTCTTCCCAACTTGTTTCCATATCTTTAGTGTGGACTTGGTGAAAGGATTTAGTAAGGTTACATTCTGTTTCATATTGGAATGTACGAGGAAGAGTGACCTGAGACTATATGGTGCCATGGCGTTTTCAACTTTCAGCCATTGTTTATCTCTATTTCCTCTTATTATATCTATTGTTCTAGAGAGTTGTGCTGCTCTATAATATAATTTAATATCTGGGGCCCCCATGCCACCAAGACGTCTTGGGAGTGATAACGTACGGTGCGATATACGTGGTTTTCTACTTTTCCATATGTATTTATTAAAAAGTGTATTTACTTTGGCAAAATAGCTCGCCGGGATTAATATTGGCAACATTTGGAAGAGATAGTTGAATTTAGGTAATATCAAACTTTTTAGCATATTCTTCCTCCCCATCCAAGAGAGATATGAGTCTCTCCAACTTTGTATTAATGTTGTCGTTGCAGTAAGGAGGGGAAGGACATTTAATGCAAATAAATCACGATGGTTCCCACTTATTTTCACACCCAGGTAGGTGATATATTGTTTGGGCCATGAGAGGGGGTACAGAGTTTTTAGTTTTTGGAGAATTAGTGGTTTGATCTGTATCCCTAGGGCTTCAGATTTAGATATATTTATTTTAAAATTAGACAGTCTGCCATATTGGTCCAAAAGTTCCATGAGAGCACAAAGTCCTCTCTCGGGGTTTGTAAGGAATACTAATAGGTCATCCGCGAATGCAGCAGTTTTAAATTGCTCTCCATCTATTGCAATGCCCTCTATGTTACAGTTATGCTGGATCGCCATCAGAAGAGGCTCCATTGCCAGCACGAATAATAATGGAGACAACGGGCAGCCTTGTCTGGTACCGTTACCTATAGTAAATGGTGACGTTATAGAATCATTAATCTTTATTCGTGCTGTGGGATGTCGATACATTGCCATGATAGATATGATTAAGGCCGTGGGGATTTTGAATCTCAGTAGGACCTCTTTTAAGAAGGTCCAGTCCACCCTGTCAAACGCCTTCTCCGCATCTGTTCCTAGAAGGACCAGTGGAAGATTGCGCATTTTCGCATATTGTATTAAATGTAAGATTTTATATGCGTTATCCTTCCCCTCCCTGCCCCTAACAAAGCCTGTTTGATTTGCTGATATCAGATGTGGTAAAAATGTCGCCAACCTGTGAGCAATCATTCCAGCCAATAGTTTTAAGTCTACATTCAATAAAGATATAGGCCTGTAATTACTACACAGAGTTGGGTCTTTTCCCTCTTTGTGGATCAGCGAAATCTTAGCTTCAAGCATCTGGCCAGGTAATGGTTGGCCTGCAAGTGTTGCATTACATAATGCCAGGAGGTGTGGAAGGAGCAGGGAGGGAAAGGTTTTATAGTACAAAGCAGAAAATCCGTCAGGACCAGGTGCCTTGCCCTTAGGACAGCGTGACAGAGTGGACTGGAGTTCCTGGAGTGTGAAGGGTTGCAGCAGTGTGTGTTGGTCTGTTTCCGAGAGAGTCGGGAGTTGCAGGTCTTTTAGAAAGTCCTCCGCTTTCCGGCTCCTCTGGCAAATAGTTACAGTAGAATCGTTAGGACGCAGATTGTATAATCGTGTATAGTAATCAAGGAAAGCATGCTCAATGTGTTCCTGGTCTTGTGATTCTACCCCTTTTTCATTTTTGATCGAATGTATTTGCGTGCGTAATTGTCGTTTACGTAGGTAAGAGAGCATAAATTTGGAGGCTTTGTCGCCGTGTGCATACATTTTATTTTTCCATTTTTTATATTGTTTCGCTGATGCTGTGTTGATTAGATTTTTCAATTGCATTCGTTTAGACGTTAGCAGAGATATTATGTCAGGATCTTGGTATTTTTGTGTTTGGAGTTCCAAGTCTGCAATCTCATCGTATAGTTGTTGGGTTTCTGAGTGTCGTCTCCTATTGAGGTAAGACGCCACCGAGATCAATTCCCCTCGTATTACAGACTTGTGAGCTTCCCACAAAGATTGTATGGGCATATCGGCTGTTTGATTTTCTTTAAAGTATTGTTGGAGTTTCTCTGTAAGGCGTTTTTTCAGTTCAGGGGAGTCTAGTATTGTTTCGTTTATTTGCCAAGATTTGTGTGTTGAGTGGCGTTTAATGGTAGATATTGACGTTAAAACCGCCGAATGGTCTGAGAAGATACTAGTTTTAATCACGGACGATTGTATGTCGGGTAACGTTCTCCTTGACACTAGTATATAGTCCAATCTATGGTAAGACCTATGGGGGTTGGAGTAATACGTGTAGTCCCGCGTTGATGGATTCATATATCGCCAGGAGTCCACTAATTGCATGGATTGTAAGCATGCACGTATTCTGGATAAGTCCTTACCCGAGATGGAGCTCTTTTGTTTGGTGGTGTCTAGTGAAGGCTCTAATGCAACATTTAGGTCGCCCCCTATGATTACTTGGCCTTCTCTGAATCTTTCTACTTTTTTCATTGTGGCTAAAATCCATGTCAATGTTTTTTTGTTCGGAGCATAGAGGCTGCCCAGTGTCATTAATGTACCCTGTAGGAGGCCCTTAATCAAAATGTATCTGCCTTGTGGGTCTATTAAAGACTCTCTTAATTGGAATTGTATGTTTTTCTTGAATGCTATTGAGGCCCCTTTTGCTCCGGTTTGGGGTGATGTAGCATGATACCATCTGTCAAATACTGACTTCTCAAAGTTTGGGATTTTGCTTGGTTTAAAGTGGGTTTCCTGGGCAAACAGTACATCGGTCCCTTGTTTCTTAAGGGCATGCAGTGTTGGGTGTCTGGTGCCAGGTGAGTTAAGTCCGTGTGCATTGAGAGATGTAAAAGTTAATACTTTACCATCAGCCATGGTCTTTAAGGTTACTTGTTCGTTGATCAGTGCTTTGAGAGATGCATCGATCGTGCCTGGTAGGGAAAGGAGAAGTAGAGACGAAGGGAGAGGGGGAGGGCGGAGAGGAAGACATTAGTGTGTTAAAGAGAGAGAAAAAGAAAGGTAAGATGAACATTAATAAATCAAAAAACAATAGTTTTCTAGGGTTAACGGTTCCCATTAACGTAATCATCTGAGTTTTGATTCGCCAGTCCAGAGGGGGCGGTCCCTCTATTGCTAACTAGATATCATAACCGTACACAAACATGGAACATCAACTATCATATTCTTTGTTCTTCAGAATTAACATCTCAGGCTTAGCAGGTTTAGCAGGTTCAATACTGAGTTAAGAGCTATTTGTATCATATTCAAATGGATTGGGGTGAGTGAATAGTGGGGCGTAGAGAAAAGGGGGGTGAAGGAAAGATATGTGGACAGGTAGGGCTCAAGTGGGGAATGTGTAGAGGTGTATGTAGTGGTGTTAGCCAGTATTTTGGAAATAGGAGTGTAGGGGTGAGGATGGGGAGAGGGGATGTAGAGGTGTCAGATGTAATGAACCGGAAGGGTCTTTACCGAATATTCTCTGATCAGTTACCTGAGTTATCAATCTAGTATTGCCTGCTAGAACCTGTTTTAGTGATAAACATATGCAAAAACAACATGTAAAAGATTAACGTTAAAGTATATACTTGCGATCACACTAAGATGGTATGATCAATATCTTTGAGTACATTTGTTTCGGGGAGGTTATATTTCACAAACAAATGTGAGGTCATTCCATAAGCAGTTATGGAGGGAGGAGAATTAAGAAAAATAAAGAAAAACTATATTTTCTCAGGTGGCGTCGTCTGGGCCTTTTGTCGTTGGAGACTTTGCTGTTCTCCTTTTGGAACGTTGGGATTTCGGAGTCATCGCTTGTTGCCAGGGCGGCGGAGTTGGGAGCGCCTGTAGTAGCGATGCAGCGTGGAATGTCTCTAAGTCCGGATAGGTTTCTAGGATGATGTCTAGTGAGGCGCATGCTGCTTTTATGTCGGCCGAAGATCTGGCTATAATAGGTCTCTCTCCGGCAGTGATGTGAATGCCGAATGGGAATAGCCAACGAAACCTGTGACCCTTAGCTAGGACTGCTTCTGTGAAAGGCTTCAGTAAGCGTCTTTTTCTCAGGGTTATTGCCGATAGATCTTGGAATAACAGGATCTTGGAGTCTGCATAGATGAGGTCTCCGGCCTCTCTAGCTCTGCGCATCACTAAATCTTTCTTTCGGTAGTCCAGGAATCTGCATAATACATCCCGAGGGGTGTCCCCAGGTGCTGGTTTGGGACGGAGTGTACGATGTACTCGGATCAGTTCGATGTCTTGTGGATCCTCCTCTTTCAATATTGACTTGAATATTTCTAGGGTAGCTTTGCCCAAAGCTTCGAATGCCACTGTTTCGGGTAGACCTTTGATCCGTATGTTGTTGTGGCGCTCCCTGTTCTCGTGATCCTCTAGTGTGGAATGGACCTGGTGAAGTTGCTGTTCGTGAGTTGCCAGGCAATCTAGTATGGAGTTGGTATGCTGAATTAGTGGTCTCTGGGTGTTTTCTAGTGATTCAATCCTGTATCCTTGGAGGGCTAGATCTTGTTTAATATCTGCTAAGTCTCGCCCTATAGGTTCCAGAGCTTTAGTTAGTATTCTCTTCAAAAATGATCTAGAGACCACAGAGTCTTTTGTTTTGGTGCTTGTGTCAGATTCGTACTCCATATCTGAATCCGAGTCGTCTGCATTTGGGAGTGTAGACTGTTTACTCATTTTCTGGGTGTCTGAAGATTCACTTTGTTTGCGTAAAAATTGATCAACATCTGCCTGTGTGACCGTTTTGGATGTTTTATTTACATTTTTAGGTGTTTTTGTACTTGTCTTCCCCATGATGTGGTTAGGTATTGTGTACGGTGTTAATCCTTGTGTCTGTCGAGCTCCACGCCCCCTATTGGCTGTCTAGCAGCTCAGCATGTTAGTGTGTGGAGTAGGGACATTGATGTCAACCTAAGACAAGAGTTTCTTTGGAGATCCTACTGGAGCTTAGGTGACTCACTCCAGAAAATAGGAGAATTAGGCTGGGCTAGGATTGTGCCCACAGTTTGGAAGCGATTAAGATCTTGATTGTTACAGAAGTTTATTCTCGCCCTCTCATAAATTGTGTCTGCAGCTGGTGGGATTAGCCTTCCCTCAGTCTCAGTCAGTGATTTGAAGGGGTGCTCGGTGTGTGTAGACTTGGGGTCTTAAGTCATCTCCCACAGGGGCAGAATTGTCTCTGTTGTGGGGTTAGTGATCTTAGACTGGGGCTCCCTGCGCACCAGCTGTGACCGCGGTCACCTCAAGCCTGTGATGTCGGTTGCACCGCGGGTGTATTGCTCCACAGCTGCCTGTAATGGCTGCCGGACTCAGGATGGGGGGGATCACTTTCACTTCCCTCACAGTCTTGCGGGCACCGATCGCGGTTGGTGTATCCCGCGGAACGAGACCTCCCAGCTTCCCGCACCCGTCCGCCTGACCCGTTACCTCGGAGCCTCGGTGTCACTTGGTGTCAGCGGCGGGGGATCTAGCTGCGGCGGTCCTCCGGCTCTTTCGGCGTCTCCCTCGGTCTGCACGTGTCCCTCCGCTTCGAAATATGGATGATCAGTAACATCCTGTCCTGTCTCTCCAGGTGTGTGGGTCCTATACTTTTTCTTTATAGTACATATTGGGATTTTTGCTATGTGATGTCTATGTACACCCCTGCAGGTACAGAGCTCTTTACTTGTCTGACAGCTAAAACCTCTTGCAATCAGCTGTTATTGTTGTGTGAAGCAGAGCTTCTACAGGACACGTAATATTACGGCCCCTAATGGGAGGGTTCTATGTAATACCGTATATACGCGTGTATAAGCCGACCCGTGTATAAGCCGACCCCCCTACTTTTGCCCCCAAAACCTGGGAAAACCTATTGACTCGTGTATAAGCCGAGGGTGGACCCCAGCACAGGTATACAGCCCCCAGAAGTGTGGTATACAGCAGCCCCAGAGGTATATACAGCAGCCCCAGTGGTAGTATACAGCAGCAGCCCCAGTGGTATATACAGCAGCAGCCCCAGTGGTTAGTATACAGCAGCCCCAGAGGTGTATACAGCAGCCCCAGTGGTAGTATACAGCAGCCCCAGTGGTAGTATACAGCAGCCCCAGTGGTAGTATACAGCAGCCCCAGTGGTACTATACAGCAGCCCCAGTGGTACTATACAGCAGCCCCAGTGGTAGTATACAGCAGCCCCAGAGGTATATACAGCAGCCCCAGAGGTATATACAGCAGCCCTAGTGGTGTATACAGCAGCCCCAGAGGTATATACAGCAGCCCTTAGGTAGTATACAGCAGCCCCAGTGGTGTATACAGCAGCAGCAGCCCCAGGGGTGTATACAGCAGCAGCCCCAAAGCTGTATACAGCAGCAGCCCCAGGGCTGTATACAGCAGCAGCCCCAGGGCTGTATACAGCAGCAGCCCCAAAGCTGTATACAGCAGCAGCCCCAGGGCTGTATACAGCAGCAGCCCCAGGGCTGTATACAGCAGCAGACCCAGAGGTATACAGGCCCCCCATCAAGCTCCAGGGCCTGTATAGTAAAATCATACTTATCACTGTCCTGTCTCGCTGTCCCGCCGCTTGCCGACACACGATCCCGGGCTTCATTCCGCGTCTTCCGGCTTCCGGCTTCCTGTGGTCGCGGGCAATGACGTCATTGCCAGCGACCACAGGAAGGCGGAAGACGCAGAATGAAGCCCGGGATCGTGATGTCGGCATGCGGCGGGACGGCGCTACAGGACAGTGATAAGTATGATTTTACTTTACAGGTTTGCCGCGCAAGGGGGGGGGGCCCTGGAGCTTGATGGGGGGGCCTGTATACCTCCGGGGCTGCTGCTGTATATACTGTATACTCGCGTATAAGCCGAGGGGGGACTTTTCAGCCCAAATTTTACGAGAGTATATACGGTACATTTGTTGAGTCTGGTTTAGCGTTTGATCTAATAACGTGCATGTACACCAGGCCAGCATCAGCACCCAGGCAAGTGTTGGGGCCCTGGGAAAACAGGGAGCCCACTCGCTGTGACACAGGTTGGGACAACTCCATATGGCTTCATTATTGGCTTCATTATACGTCAAATTTGAGCATTTTTAACAAAAATTAATTGCAAATGCCATCAGTCTCTGCTGTCAGCTCTCTTATATTGTTGAATCACTGGGTGACCTGGGAGTTGCTTACTGTGGTCAGGAATGGCAGTATGGAGTCCTGAGTTTTCCTTTAGAATATAGGGCACTGGATAATATGGAATAAAATAGATGGGTCCCTTTAAATGTGCATCTCATAATTATATGCAGGGTTGTTGCCGATTTATTAAAGAGGACCCATCGACCCCCTGATGCCTTCCAAAGTGAAAGCACCACTGAATGCAGCGTGTCTGCTGCGTTCAGGGAAGGGGTCTCCCATGTCTCTCGCCCCCTGTAAGTAATACACTATTAAGAAAGTCTTAAGATAAGAAGCCTGAAGGGATTTACTGACTATGTAGTCCTCGCTGTTCACAGGGTCATCCTGACCCCTGCCTCTCTGTTCCGCCTCCTGCCTTTCTGGGTCTCCCCTCCTTGTTGTGCGCATGCCTCAGCGTCTGAACTCACACAGGCGCACAGCAAGGAATTAGTAGGAGTGGGTCCCGTCTGCTGGAAAGTCAGCGCCAGAGCCTGCCCTGCTAAAGATCATGCTGAATGCATACAGCAGGGCGGGCTCTGGCGCTGACGTTCCCGCGCATGCCTCTGGACTTCCTATTTTAAAACTGTCAAAATTGTTTATTACAGGTTGAATGGGGGGGGGGGGTCGGTAGAGACATGGGAGACTCCTTCTCTGAATGCAGCATACACGTTGCATCTAGTGGTGCTTTCCCTTTGGAAAGCATGGGGGGGGGGGGGGGGTGACAGGTCCTCTTTATAGTGAACTATTCCTTTATGTTTTAATCTCGATCTATAAGAACAGCAGTGACCGTGATATCATAGATCACACAACATCACTGACTTTCCGTGACTTCACAATCAGAATAGAAAGTACCAAGTTCTAAACCTGAATCATTTTTTGCTTTTAGACCCAGACAACAGGAAGGTGACAAGCAGGGCTGTAGAGTCTGAGTCTGTGTCTGGATTCAGGGAAGTTGAGAAGAGTCAGATGTTTCGACTTCACAGCCCTGGTGACAAGTCCAGGTGAGTATTTCTGTGGAGTTCATCCCAGCAGCCGACGCCTACGGGCGGCCCCCCCTCCCCCGCTATGCGGCCTACGGGCTGCCCCCCTCCCCCGCTTTGCGGCCTACGGGCGGCCCCCCCTCCCTCGCTTTGCGGCCTACGGGCGGCCCCCCCCCCCCCGCTGTGCGGCCTACGGGCGGCCCCCCCTCCCCCGCTGTGCGGCCTACGGGTGGCCCCCCCTCCCCCGCTTTGCGGCCTACGGGCGGCCCCCCCTCCCCCGCTTTGCGGCCTACGGGCGGCCCCCCTCCCCTGCTTTGCGGCCTACGGGCGGCCCCCCCTCCCCCGCTTTGCGGCCTACGGGCGGTCCCCCTCCCCCGCTTTGCGGCCTACGGGCGGCCCCCCCTCCCCCGCTTTGCGGCCTACGGGCGGCCCTTTCTCCCCCGCTTTGCGGCCTACGGGCGGCCCCCCTCCCCCGCTGTGCGGCCTACGGGCGGACCCCCCTCCCCCGCTTTGCGGCCTACGGGCGGCCCCCCTCCCCCGCTTTGCGGCCTACGGGCGGCCCCCCTCCCCCGCTTTGCGGCCTACGGGCGGCCCCCCCTCCCCCGCTTTGCGGCCTACGGGCGGCCCCCCTCCCCTGCTTTGCGGCCTACGGGCGGCCCCCCTCCCCCGCTTTGCGGCCTACGGGCGGTCCCCCTCCCCCGCTTTGCGGCCTACGGGCGGCCCCCCTCCCCCGCTTTGCGGCCTACGGGCGCCTCCTTTGCCGGCCCCTCCCCGCGGCGGCCCTCCCCCCTCCTCCCCCGCTTTGCGGCCTACGGGCGGCCCCCTCCCCCGCTTTGCGGCCTACGGGCGGCCCCCCTCCCCCGCTTTGCGGCCTACGGGCGGCCCCCCTCCCCCGCTTTGCGGCCTACGGGCGGCCCCCCTCCCCGCTTTGCGGCCTACGGGCGGCCCCCCTCCCCCGCTTTGCGGCCTACGGGCGGCCCCCCTCCCCCGCTTTGCGGCTACGGGCGGCCCCCTCCCCCGCTTGGCGGCCTACGGCGGCCCCCCTCCCCCGCTTTGCGGCCTACGGGCGGCCCCCCTCCCCCGCTTTGCGGCCTACGGGCGGCCCCCCCTCCCCCGCTTTGCGGCCTACGGGCGGCCCCCCTCCCCCGCTTTGCGGCCTACGGGCGGCCCCCCTCCCCCGCTTTGCGCCTACGGGCGGCCCCTCCCCCGCTTTGCGGCCTACGGGCGGCCCCCTCCCCCGCTTTGCGGCCTACGGGCGGCCCCCCTCCCCCGCTTTGCGGCCTACGGGCGGCCCTCTCCCCCGCTTTGCGGCCTACGGGCGGCCCCCCTCCCCCGCTGTGCGGCCTACGGGCGGACCCCCCTCCCCCGCTTTGCGGCCTACGGGCGGCCCCCTCCCCCGCTTTGCGGCCTACGGGCGGCCCCCCTCCCCGCTTTGCGGCCTACGGGCGGCCCCCCTCCCCCGCTTTGCGGCCTACGGGCGGCCCCCTCCCCCGCTTTGCGGCCTACGGGCGGCCCCCTCCCCCGCTTTGCGGCCTCGGCGCCCCCTCCCCTTTGCGGCCTACGGGCGGCCCCCCCTCCCCCGCTTTGCGGGCCTACGGGCGGCGCCCCCCTCCCCCCGCTTTGCGGCCTACGGGCGGCCCCCTCCCCCCGCTTTGCGGCCTACGGGCGCCCCCCTCCCCCTGCTTTGCGGCCTACGGGCGGCCCCCCTCCCCCGCTTTGCGGCCTACGGGCGCCCCCTCCCCCGCTTTGCGGCCTACGGGCGGCCCCCTCTCCCCGCTTTGCGGCCTACGGGCGCCCCCCCCTCCCCCGCTTTGGGCCTACGGGGCCCCCCCTCCCCCCGCTTTGCGGCCTACGGGCGGCCCCCCCCCCCCGCTTTGCGGCCATACGGGCGGCCCCCCTCCCCCGCTTTGCGGCCGTCACGGCGGCCCCCCCTCCCCCGCTTTGCGGCCTACGGGCGCCCCCCCTCCCCCGCTTTGCGGCCTACGGGCGGCCCCCTCCCCCGCTTTGCGGCCTACGGGCGCCCCCCTCCCCCGCTTTGCGGCCTACGGGCGGCCCCCCTCCCCGCTTTGCGGCCTACGGCGCCCCCCCTCCCCGCTTGCGGCCTACGGGGCCCCCCCCCGCTTTGCGGCCTACGGGCGGCCCCCCTCCCCCCCTTTGCGGCCTACGGCGGCCCCCCTCCCCCGCTTTGCGGGGCGCTTGCCTACGGGCGGCCCCCCCTCCCCCGCTTTGCGGCCTACGGGCGGCCCCCCCTCCCCGCTTTGGCGGCCTACGGGCGGCCCCCTCCCCCGCTTTGCGCGGCCTACGGGCGGCCCCCCCCCTCCCCGCCTTGGCGCTACGGGGGCCCCCCTCCCCCGCTTTGCGGCCTCGGGCCGCCCGTGCCCTGCCCCCCCGCTTTGCGGCCTACGGGCGGCCCCCCTCCCCCCGCTTGGCGGCCTACGGGCGGCCCCCCCTCCCCCGCTTTGCGGCCTACGTTTGCGGCCTACGGGCGGCCCCTCCCCCCGCTTTGCGGCCTACGGGCGGCCCCCTCCCCCGCTTTGCGGCCTACGGGCGGCCCCCCCCGCTTGCGGCAACGGGCGGCCCCCCTCCCCGCTTGCGGCCTACGGGCGGCCCCCCCCCCCGCTTTGCGGCCTACGGCGGCCCCCCCCCCCGCTTTGCGGCCTACGGGCGGCCCCCTCCCCCGCTTTGCGCCTACGGGCGGCCCCTTCCCCCGCTTTGCGGCTACGGGCGGCCCCCCTCCCCCGCTTTGCGGCCTACGGGCGGCCCCCTCCCCGCTTGCGGCCTACGGCGCCCCCCTCCCCCGCTTTGCGGCCTACGGGCGGCCCCCTCCCCCCGCTTTGCGGCCTACGGGCGGCCCCCCTCCCCGCTTTGCGGCCTACGGGCGGCCCCCCCCGCTTTGCGGCCTACGGGCGGCCCCCCTCCCCCGCTTTGCGGCCTACGGGCGGCCCCTTCCCCCGCTTTGCGGCCTACGGGCGGCCCCCCTCCCCGCTTTGCGGCCTACGGGCGGCCCCCCCCCCGCTTTGCGGCCTACGGGCGGCCCCCCCTCCCCGCTTTGCGGCCTACGGGCGGCCCCCCTCCCCCGCTTTGCGGCCTACGGGCGGCCCCCCTCCCCCGCTTTGCGGCCTACGGGCGGCCCCCCTCCCCCGCTTTGCGGCCTACGGGCGGCCCCCCTCCCCCTGCTTGCGGCCTACGGGCGGCCCCCTCCCCCCGCTTTGTCTAGGCGGCCCCCTCCCCCGCTTTGCGGCCTACGGGCGGTCCCCCCTCCCCGCTTTGCGCCTACGGGCGGCCCCCCCCCCCGCTTTGCGGCCTACGGGCGGCCCCCCTCCCCCGCTTTGCGGCCTACGGGCGGCCCCCCTCCCCCGCTTTGCGGCCTACGGGGCGCCTCCCCCTTGCGCCTCCCCCTCCCCCTTTGCGGCCTACGGGCGGCCCCCCTCCCCTCGCTTGCGGCCTACGGGCGGCCCCCCTCCCCCCGCTTTGCGGCCTACGGGCGGCCCCCCCTCCCCCGCTTTGCGGCCTACGGCGGCCCCCTCCCCCGCTTTGGCGGCCTACGGGCGGCCCCCCTCCCCCGCTTTGCGGCCTACGGGCGGCCCCCCCTCCCCCCCGCTTTGCGGCCTACGGGCGGCCCCCTCCCCGCTTTGCGGGCTTGTGGCGGCCCCCTCCCCCGCTTTGCGGCCTACGGGCGGTCCCCCCTCCCCCGCTTTGCGGCCTACGGGCGGCCCCCCTCCCCGCTGTTGCGGCCTCACGGGCGGCCCCCCTCCCCCGCTTGTCGGCCTACGGGCGGCCCCCTCCCGCTTTGCGGCCTACGGGGGCCCCCCCTCCCTTGCTTTGCGGCCTACGGCGGCCGCCCCCCTTCCCCCCCCTTTGCGGCCTACCGGGCGGCCCCCCTCCCCCTTTGCGGCCTACGGGGGTCCCCCTCCCCCGCTTTGCGGCCTACGGGCGGCCCCCCCTTCCCCCCGCTTTGCGGCCTACGGCGGCCCCCCTCCCCCGCTTTGCGCCTACGGGCGGCCCCCCTCCCCCGCTTTGCGGCCTACGGGCGGCCCCCCTCCCCGCTTTGCGGCCTACGGGCGGCCCCCCTCCCCCGCTTTGCGGCCTACGGGCGGCCCCCCTCCCCCGCTTTGCGGCCTACGGGCGGCCCCCCTCCCCCGCTTTGCGGCCTACGGGCGGTCCCCCTCCCCCGCTTTGCGGCCTACGGGCGGCCCCCTCCCCCGCTTTGCGGCCTACGGGCGGCCCCCCTCCCCCGCTTTGCGGCCTACGGGCGGCCCCCCCTCCCCCGCTTTGCGGCCTACGGGCGGCCCCCCTCCCCCGCTTTGCGGCCTACGGCGGCCCCCCTCCCCCGCTTTTGCGGCCTACGGGGCGGCCCCCCTCCCCCGCTTTGCGGCCTACGGGCGGCCCCCCTCCCCGCTTTGCGGCCTACGGGCGGCCCCCCTCCCCCGCTTTGCGGCCTATGGGCGGCCCCCCTCCCCCGCTTTGCGGCCTACGGGCGGTCCCCCTCCCCCGCTTTGCGGCCTACGGGCGGCCCCCCTCCCCCGCTTTGCGGCCTACGGGCGGTTCCCCCTCCCCCGCTTTGCGGCCTACGGGCGGTCCCTTTCCCCCGCTTTGCGGCCTACGGGCGGCCCCCCTCCCCCGCTTTGCGGCCTACGGGCGGCCCCCCTCCCCCGCTTTGCGGCCTACGGGCGGCCCCCCCTCCCCCGCTTTGCGGCCTACGGGCGGCCCCCCTCCCCCGCTTTGCGGCCTACGTGCGGCCCCCCTTCCCCCGCTTTTCGGCCTACGGGCGGCCCCCCTCCCTTGCTTTGCGGCCTACGGGCGGCCCCCCTTCCCTGCTTTGCGGCTTACGGGCGGCCCCCCTCCCCCGCTTTGCGGCCTACGGGCGGCCCCCTTCCCCCGCTTTGCGGCCTACGGGCGGCCCCCCTCCCCCGCTTTGCGGCCTACGGGCGGCCCCCCTCCCCCGCTTTGCGGCCTACGGGCGGCCCCCCTCCCCGCTTTGCGGCCTACGGGCATGCACGTATTCTGGATAAGTCCTTACCCGAGATGGAGCTCTTTTGTTTGGTGGTGTCTAGTGAAGGCTCTAATGCAACATTTAGGTCGCCCCCTATGATTACTTGGCCTTCTCTGAATCTTTCTACTTTTTTCATTGTGGCTAAAATCCATGTCAATGTTTTTTTGTTCGGAGCATAGAGGCTGCCCAGTGTCATTAATGTACCCTGTAGGAGGCCCTTAATCAAAATGTATCTGCCTTGTGGGTCTATTAAAGACTCTCTTAATTGGAATTGTATGTTTTTCTTGAATGCTATTGAGGCCCCTTTTGCTCCGGTTTGGGGTGATGTAGCATGATACCATCTGTCAAATACTGACTTCTCAAAGTTTGGGATTTTGCTTGGTTTAAAGTGGGTTTCCTGGGCAAACAGTACATCGGTCCCTTGTTTCTTAAGGGCATGCAGTGTTGGGTGTCTGGTGCCAGGTGAGTTAAGTCCGTGTGCATTGAGAGATGTAAAAGTTAATACTTTACCATCAGCCATGGTCTTTAAGGTTACTTGTTCGTTGATCAGTGCTTTGAGAGATGCATCGATCGTGCCTGGTAGGGAAAGGAGAAGTAGAGACGAAGGGAGAGGGGAGGGCGGAGAGGAAGACATTAGTGTGTTAAAGAGAGAGAAAAAGAAAGGTAAGATGAACATTAATAAATCAAAAAACAATAGTTTTCTAGGGTTAACGGTTCCCATTAACGTAATCATCTGAGTTTTGATTCGCCAGTCCAGAGGGGGCGGTCCCTCTATTGCTAACTAGATATCATAACCGTACACAAACATGGAACATCAACTATCATATTCTTTGTTCTTCAGAATTAACATCTCAGGCTTAGCAGGTTTAGCAGGTTCAATACTGAGTTAAGAGCTATTTGTATCATATTCAAATGGATTGGGGTGAGTGAATAGTGGGGCGTAGAGAAAAGGGGGGTGAAGGAAAGATATGTGGACAGGTAGGGCTCAAGTGGGGAATGTGTAGAGGTGTATGTAGTGGTGTTAGCCAGTATTTTGGAAATAGGAGTGTAGGGGTGAGGATGGGGAGAGGGGATGTAGAGGTGTCAGATGTAATGAACCGGAAGGGTCTTTACCGAATATTCTCTGATCAGTTACCTGAGTTATCAATCTAGTATTGCCTGCTAGAACCTGTTTTAGTGATAAACATATGCAAAAACAACATGTAAAAGATTAACGTTAAAGTATATACTTGCGATCACACTAAGATGGTATGATCAATATCTTTGAGTACATTTGTTTCGGGGAGGTTATATTTCACAAACAAATGTGAGGTCATTCCATAAGCAGTTATGGAGGGAGGAGAATTAAGAAAAATAAAGAAAAACTATATTTTCTCAGGTGGCGTCGTCTGGGCCTTTTGTCGTTGGAGACTTTGCTGTTCTCCTTTTGGAACGTTGGGATTTCGGAGTCATCGCTTGTTGCCAGGGCGGCGGAGTTGGGAGCGCCTGTAGTAGCGATGCAGCGTGGAATGTCTCTAAGTCCGGATAGGTTTCTAGGATGATGTCTAGTGAGGCGCATGCTGCTTTTATGTCGGCCGAAGATCTGGCTATAATAGGTCTCTCTCCGGCAGTGATGTGAATGCCGAATGGGAATAGCCAACGAAACCTGTGACCCTTAGCTAGGACTGCTTCTGTGAAAGGCTTCAGTAAGCGTCTTTTTCTCAGGGTTATTGCCGATAGATCTTGGAATAACAGGATCTTGGAGTCTGCATAGATGAGGTCTCCGGCCTCTCTAGCTCTGCGCATCACTAAATCTTTCTTTCGGTAGTCCAGGAATCTGCATAATACATCCCGAGGGGTGTCCCCAGGTGCTGGTTTGGGACGGAGTGTACGATGTACTCGGATCAGTTCGATGTCTTGTGGATCCTCCTCTTTCAATATTGACTTGAATATTTCTAGGGTAGCTTTGCCCAAAGCTTCGAATGCCACTGTTTCGGGTAGACCTTTGATCCGTATGTTGTTGTGGCGCTCCCTGTTCTCGTGATCCTCTAGTGTGGAATGGACCTGGTGAAGTTGCTGTTCGTGAGTTGCCAGGCAATCTAGTATGGAGTTGGTATGCTGAATTAGTGGTCTCTGGGTGTTTTCTAGTGATTCAATCCTGTATCCTTGGAGGGCTAGATCTTGTTTAATATCTGCTAAGTCTCGCCCTATAGGTTCCAGAGCTTTAGTTAGTATTCTCTTCAAAAATGATCTAGAGACCACAGAGTCTTTTGTTTTGGTGCTTGTGTCAGATTCGTACTCCATATCTGAATCCGAGTCGTCTGCATTTGGGAGTGTAGACTGTTTACTCATTTTCTGGGTGTCTGAAGATTCACTTTGTTTGCGTAAAAATTGATCAACATCTGCCTGTGTGACCGTTTTGGATGTTTTATTTACATTTTTAGGTGTTTTTGTACTTGTCTTCCCCATGATGTGGTTAGGTATTGTGTACGGTGTTAATCCTTGTGTCTGTCGAGCTCCACGCCCCCTATTGGCTGTCTAGCAGCTCAGCATGTTAGTGTGTGGAGTAGGGACATTGATGTCAACCTAAGACAAGAGTTTCTTTGGAGATCCTACTGGAGCTTAGGTGACTCACTCCAGAAAATAGGAGAATTAGGCTGGGCTAGGATTGTGCCCACAGTTTGGAAGCGATTAAGATCTTGATTGTTACAGAAGTTTATTCTCGCCCTCTCATAAATTGTGTCTGCAGCTGGTGGGATTAGCCTTCCCTCAGTCTCAGTCAGTGATTTGAAGGGGTGCTCGGTGTGTGTAGACTTGGGGTCTTAAGTCATCTCCCACAGGGGCAGAATTGTCTCTGTTGTGGGGTTAGTGATCTTAGACTGGGGCTCCCTGCGCACCAGCTGTGACCGCGGTCACCTCAAGCCTGTGATGTCGGTTGCACCGCGGGTGTATTGCTCCACAGCTGCCTGTAATGGCTGCCGGACTCAGGATGGGGGGATCACTTTCACTTCCCTCACAGTCTTGCGGGCACCGATCGCGGTTGGTGTATCCCGCGGAACGAGACCTCCCAGCTTCCCGCACCCGTCCGCCTGACCCGTTACCTCGGAGCCTCGTGTGCACTTGGTGTCAGCGGCGGGGGATCTAGCTGCGGCGGTCCTCCGGCTCTTTCGGCGTCTCCCTCGGTCTGCACGTGTCCCTCCGCTTCGAAATATGGATGATCAGTAACATCCTGTCCTGTCTCTCCAGGTGTGTGGGTCCTATACTTTTTCTTTATAGTACATATTGGGATTTTTGCTATGTGATGTCTATGTACACCCCTGCAGGTACAGAGCTCTTTACTTGTCTGACAGCTAAAACCTCTTGCAATCAGCTGTTATTGTTGTGTGAAGCAGAGCTTCTACAGGACACGTAATATTACGGCCCCTAATGGGAGGGTTCTATGTAATACCGTATATACGCGTGTATAAGCCGACCCGTGTATAAGCCGACCCCCCTACTTTTGCCCCCAAAACCTGGGAAAACCTATTGACTCGTGTATAAGCCGAGGGTGGACCCCAGCACAGGTATACAGCCCCCAGAAGTGTGGTATACAGCAGCCCCAGAGGTATATACAGCAGCCCCAGTGGTAGTATACAGCAGCAGCCCCAGTGGTATATACAGCAGCAGCCCCAGTGGTTAGTATACAGCAGCCCCAGAGGTGTATACAGCAGCCCCAGTGGTAGTATACAGCAGCCCCAGTGGTAGTATACAGCAGCCCCAGTGGTAGTATACAGCAGCCCCAGTGGTACTATACAGCAGCCCCAGTGGTACTATACAGCAGCCCCAGTGGTAGTATACAGCAGCCCCAGAGGTATATACAGCAGCCCCAGAGGTATATACAGCAGCCCTAGTGGTGTATACAGCAGCCCCAGAGGTATATACAGCAGCCCTTAGGTAGTATACAGCAGCCCCAGTGGTGTATACAGCAGCAGCAGCCCCAGGGGTGTATACAGCAGCAGCCCCAAAGCTGTATACAGCAGCAGCCCCAGGGCTGTATACAGCAGCAGCCCCAGGGCTGTATACAGCAGCAGCCCCAAAGCTGTATACAGCAGCAGCCCCAGGGCTGTATACAGCAGCAGCCCCAGGGCTGTATACAGCAGCAGACCCAGAGGTATACAGGCCCCCCCATCAAGCTCCAGGGCCTGTATAGTAAAATCATACTTATCACTGTCCTGTCTCGCTGTCCCGCCGCTTGCCGACACACGATCCCGGGCTTCATTCCGCGTCTTCCGGCTTCCGGCTTCCTGTGGTCGCGGGCAATGACGTCATTGCCAGCGACCACAGGAAGGCGGAAGACGCAGAATGAAGCCCGGGATCGTGATGTCGGCATGCGGCGGGACGGCGCTACAGGACAGTGATAAGTATGATTTTACTTTACAGGTTTGCCGCGCAAGGGGGGGGGGCCCTGGAGCTTGATGGGGGGGCCTGTATACCTCCGGGGCTGCTGCTGTATATACTGTATACTCGCGTATAAGCCGAGGGGGACTTTTCAGCCCAAATTTTACGAGAGTATATACGGTACATTTGTTGAGTCTGGTTTAGCGTTTGATCTAATAACGTGCATGTACACCAGGCCAGCATCAGCACCCAGGCAAGTGTTGGGGCCCTGGGAAAACAGGGAGCCCACTCGCTGTGACACAGGTTGGGACAACTCCATATGGCTTCATTATTGGCTTCATTATACGTCAAATTTGAGCATTTTTAACAAAAATTAATTGCAAATGCCATCAGTCTCTGCTGTCAGCTCTCTTATATTGTTGAATCACTGGGTGACCTGGGAGTTGCTTACTGTGGTCAGGAATGGCAGTATGGAGTCCTGAGTTTTCCTTTAGAATATAGGGCACTGGATAATATGGAATAAAATAGATGGGTCCCTTTAAATGTGCATCTCATAATTATATGCAGGGTTGTTGCCGATTTATTAAAGAGGACCCATCGACCCCCTGATGCCTTCCAAAGTGAAAGCACCACTGAATGCAGCGTGTCTGCTGCGTTCAGGGAAGGGGTCTCCCATGTCTCTCGCCCCCTGTAAGTAATACACTATTAAGAAAGTCTTAAGATAAGAAGCCTGAAGGGATTTACTGACTATGTAGTCCTCGCTGTTCACAGGGTCATCCTGACCCCTGCCTCTCTGTTCCGCCTCCTGCCTTTCTGGGTCTCCCCTCCTTGTTGTGCGCATGCCTCAGCGTCTGAACTCACACAGGCGCACAGCAAGGAATTAGTAGGAGTGGGTCCCGTCTGCTGGAAAGTCAGCGCCAGAGCCTGCCCTGCTAAAGATCATGCTGAATGCATACAGCAGGGCGGGCTCTGGCGCTGACGTTCCCGCGCATGCCTCTGGACTTCCTATTTTAAAACTGTCAAAATTGTTTATTACAGGTTGAATGGGGGGGGGGGGTCGGTAGAGACATGGGAGACTCCTTCTCTGAATGCAGCATACACGTTGCATCTAGTGGTGCTTTCCCTTTGGAAAGCATGGGGGGCGGGGGGGGGGTGACAGGTCCTCTTTATAGTGAACTATTCCTTTATGTTTTAATCTCGATCTATAAGAACAGCAGTGACCGTGATATCATAGATCACACAACATCACTGACTTTCCGTGACTTCACAATCAGAATAGAAAGTACCAAGTTCTAAACCTGAATCATTTTTTGCTTTTAGACCCAGACAACAGGAAGGTGACAAGCAGGGCTGTAGAGTCTGAGTCTGTGTCTGGATTCAGGGAAGTTGAGAAGAGTCAGATGTTTCGACTTCACAGCCCTGGTGACAAGTCCAGGTGAGTATTTCTGTGGAGTTCATCCCAGCAGCCGACGCCTACGGGCGGCCCCCCCTCCCCCGCTATGCGGCCTACGGGCTGCCCCCCTCCCCCGCTTTGCGGCCTACGGGCGGCCCCCCCTCCCTCGCTTTGCGGCCTACGGGCGGCCCCCCCTCCCCCGCTGTGCGGCCTACGGGCGGCCCCCCCTCCCCCGCTGTGCGGCCTACGGGTGGCCCCCCCTCCCCCGCTTTGCGGCCTACGGGCGGCCCCCCCTCCCCCGCTTTGCGGCCTACGGGCGGCCCCCCTCCCCTGCTTTGCGGCCTACGGGCGGCCCCCCCTCCCCCGCTTTGCGGCCTACGGGCGGTCCCCCTCCCCCGCTTTGCGGCCTACGGGCGGCCCCCCTCCCCCGCTTTGCGGCCTACGGGCGGCCCTTTCTCCCCCGCTTTGCGGCCTACGGGCGGCCCCCCTCCCCCGCTGTGCGGCCTACGGGCGGACCCCCCTCCCCCGCTTTGCGGCCCTACGGGCGGCCCCCCTCCCCCGCTTTGCGGCCTACGGGCGGCCCCCCTCCCCCGCTTTGCGGCCTACGGGCGGCCCCCCCTCCCCCGCTTTGCGGCCTACGGGCGGCCCCCCTCCCCTGCTTTGCGGCCTACGGGCGGCCCCCCCTCCCCCGCTTTGCGGCCTACGGGCGGTCCCCCTCCCCCGCTTTGCGGCCTACGGGCGGCCCCCCTCCCCCGCTTTGCGGCCTACGGGCGGCCCTTTCTCCCCCGCTTTGCGGCCTACGGGCGGCCCCCCTCCCCCGCTGTGCGGCCTACGGGCGGACCCCCCTCCCCCGCTTTGCGGCCTACGGGCGGCCCCCCTCCCCCGCTTTGCGGCCTACGGGCGGCCCCCCTCCCCCGCTTTGCGGCCTACGGGCGGCCCCCCTCCCCCGCTTTGCGGCCTACGGGCGGCCCCCCTCCCCGCTTTGGGCCTACGGGCGGCCCCCCTCCCCCGCCTGTGCGCCTACGGGCGGCCCCCCTCCCCCGTTTGCGGCCTACGGGCGGCCCCCCTCCCCGCTTTGCGGCCTACGGGCGGCCCCCCTCCCCCGCTTTGCGGCCTACGGGCGGCCCCCCTCCCCCCTTTGCGGCCTACGGGCGGCCCCCTCCCCCCGCTTTGCGGCCTACGGGGCCCCCTCCCCCGCTCTTGCGGCCTACGGGCGGCCCCCCCCCCCTTGCGGCCTACGGGCGGCGCCCCCTCCCCCGCTTTGCGGCCTACGGCGGCCCCCCTCCCCCGCTTTGCGCCTACGGGCGGCCCCCCTCCCCCTTTTGCGGCCTACCGGCCGTGCCCCGGCCCCCCCCCCGCTTTGCGGCCTACGGCGCCCCCCTCCCCCGCTTTGCGGCCTACGGCGGCCCCTCCCCCCTTTGCGGCCTACGGCGGCCCCCCCTCCCCGCTTGCGGCCTACGGGCGCCCCCCCCCCCGCTTTGGGCCTACGGGCGCCCCCTCCCCCGCTTTGCGGCCTACGGCGGCCCCCCCCCCTGCCTACGGGCCCCCTCCCCTTGCGCCGCCCCCCCCCTTGCGGCTACGGCCCCCCGTTGCGCCTACGGCGCCCCCCCGCTTTGCGCTACGGGCCCCCCCCCGCTTGCGGCTAGGCCCCCCCCCTTGCGCACGGCCCCCCCCCGTTCGCCTAGGGCCCCTCCCGCTGCGGCCTACGGCCCCCCCCCCTTGCGGCTAGCGCCCCCCCCGCTTCGCTACGCGCCCCCCCCGCTTGGCTAGGCGGCCCCTCCCGTTGGCTGGGCCCTCCCTTGGCCTAGGCCCGTTCGCTAGGCCCCCCCGCTTGCGCCTAGGCCTCCCCCTTTCTACGCGCCCCCCCCTTCCTACGCGCCTCCCTTGGCCGGGCCCCCCCTTTGGCTACGGCCCCCCCCCGCTGCGGCCTCGGCCCTCTTTGGCTCGGCCCCCCCGCTGTAGCGCCCCCTGGCTACGCGCCCCTCCCCTCCCGGCCCCCCCCCGCTTTGCGCCAGGCGCCCCTCCCTTGCGCTCGGCGCCCCCCCGTTTGCTACGGCCCCCTCCCCCTCCCCGCTTTGGCTGGGCCCCTCCCTCCCCCCCCCGTTGCGGCCTACGGCCCCCCCCCCCCCTCGCTACGCGCCCTCCCCCTGACCCCCCGCTTGGCCAGGGCCCCTCCGCTGCCACGCCCTCTTGGCTGCGCCCCCCCCGCTTGCGGCACGGCGCCCCCCCGTCCCCCCCCCGCTTTGCGGCCTACGGGCGGCCCCCTCTCCCCCGCTTTGCGGCCTACGGGCGGCCCCCCTCCCCCGCTTTGCGGCCTACGGGCGGCCCCCCTCCCCCGCTTTGCGGCCTACGGGCGGCCCCCCTCCCCCGCTTTGCGGCCTACGGGCGGCCCCCCTCCCCGCTTTGCGGCCTCTACGGGCGGCCCCCCCTCCCCCGCTTTGCGGCCTACGGGCCCTCCCCGCTTGCGCCCCCCTCCCCTGCTTTGCGGCCTACGGGCGGCCCCCCCTCCCCCGCTTTGCGGCCTACGGGCGGTCCCCCCTCCCCCGCTTTGCGGCCTACGGGCGGCCCCCCTCCCCCGCTTTGCGGCCTACGGGCGGCCCTTTCTCCCCCGCTTTGCGGCCTACGGGCGCCCCCCTCCCCCGCTGTGCGGCCTACGGGCGGACCCCCCTCCCCCGCTTTGCGGCCTACGGGCGGCCCCCCTCCCCCGCTTTGCGGCCTACGGGCGGCCCCCCTCCCCCGCTTTGCGGCCTACGGGCGGCCCCCCTCCCCCGCTTGCGGCCTACGGGCGGCCCCCCTCCCCTTCCTGGCGCTGTTGCGGCCTACGGGCGGCCCCCTCCCCCGCTTTGCGGCCTACGGGCGGCCCCCCTCCCCCGCTTTGCGGCCTACGGGCGGCCCCCCTCCCCCGCTTTGCGGCCTACGGGCGGCCCCCTCCCCCGCTTTGCGGCCTACGGGCGGCCCCCCTCCCCGCTTTGCGGCCTAGGGCGGCCCCCCTCCCCCGCTTTGCGGCCTACGGGCGGCCCCCTCCCCCGCTTTGCGGCCTACGGGCGGCCCCCTCCCCGCTTTGCGGCCTACGGGCGGCCCCCTCCCCCCGCTTTGCGGCCTACGGGCGGCCCCCTCCCCGCTTTGCGGCCTACGGGCGGCCCCCCTCCCCGCTTTGCGGCCTACGGGCGGCCCCCTTCCCCCGCTTTGCGGCCTACGGGCGGCCCCCTCCCCCGCTGTTTCGGCCTACGGGCGGCCCCCTCCCCCGCTTTGCGGCCTACGGGCGGCCCCCCTCCCCCGCTTTGCGGCCTACGGGCGGCCCCCCTCCCCCGCTTTGGGCCTACGGGCGGCCCCCCTCCCCCGCTTTGCGGCCTACGGGCGGCCCCCTCCCCCGCTTTGCGGCCTACGGGGGTCCCCCTCCCCCGCTTTGCGGCCTACGGGCGGCCCCCTCCCCCGCTTTGCGGCCTACGGGCGGTCCCCCTCCCCCGCTTTGCGGCCTACGGGCGGCCCCCCTCCCCCGCTTTGCGGCCTATGGGCGGCCCCCCCTCCCCCGCTTTGCGGCCTACGGGCGGTCCCCTCCCCCGCTTTGCGGCCTACGGGCGGCCCCCCTCCCCCGCTTTGCGGCCATACGGGCGGTTCCCCCTCCCCCGCTTTGCGGCCTACGGGCGGTCCCCTTTCCCCCGCTTTGCGGCCTACGGGCGGCCCCCTCCCCGCTTTGCGGCCTACGGGCGGCCCCCCTCCCCCGCTTTGCGGCCTACGGGCGGCCCCCCTCCCCCGCTTTGCGGCCTACGGGCTGCCCCCCTCCCCCGCTTTGCGGCCTACGGGCTGCCCCCCTCCCCCGCTTTGCGGCCTACGGGCGGCCCCCCTCCCCCCGGTTTGCGGCCTACGGGCGGCCCCCTCCCCCGCTGTGCGGCCTACGGGCGGACCCCCCTCCCCCGCTTTGTGGCCTACGGGCGGTCCCCCTCCCCCGCTTTGCGGCCTACGGGCGGCCCCCCTCCCCCGCTTTGCGGCCTACGGGCTGCCACCTTCCCCCGCTTTGCGGCCTACGGGCGGCCACCCTCCCCCGCTTTGCGGCCTATGGGCGGCCCCCCTCCCTTGCTTTGCGGCCTACGGGCGGCCCCCCCTCCCCCGCTATGCGGCCTACGGGCGGCACCCCCTCCCCCGCTTTGCAGCCTACGGGCGGCCCCCCTCCCCGCCTTTGCGGCCTACGGGCGGCCCCCCTCCCCCGCTTTGCGGCCTACTGGCGGCACCCCCTCCCCCGCTTTGCAGCCTACGGGCGGCCCCCCTCCCCCATTTTGCGGCCTACGGGCGGCCCCGCTTTGCGGCCTACGGGTGGTCCCCCTCCCCGCTTTGCGGCCTACGGAGGCTCCCCCTCCCCCGCTTTGCGGCCTACGGAGGCCCCCCTCTCCCGCTTTGCGGCCTATGGCCCCCCCCCTGCTTTGCGGCCTGTGGCCGCCCCCTGCTTTGCGGCCTATTGCCCCCCGTGCTTTGCCTGCTTCGCGGCCTAGGCCTCCCGCTTTACCAGCTTCGCAGCCTCCCCCATATGCTTTGCCCAGAGCATCCATCGTGCTAAATTGTGAGCTTCTAGTGGCAGGCGGCATGTCTTTCTTTCCATGATGTACAGTTATTCAGCAATATGCAGCAGGACAGACTTGATCCAGGGAGATATCCGATCGCCAGAATTGGGGTCAGGAAGGAATTTTTTTTCCCCCTGAGGTAGAACACTCCGGGGGTTTTCTTCGCCTTCCTCTGGATCTTTGGGTTGGGTGGCTCATCAGGTCCGCAATGTCCACAGCAAGTTCTGTGGTCCCCATCGGGGCTGGACCTGAGAGTCACTTTGACCTTTAATTTATTAAAGAGTCGGTAATATTTTCATTACAATGTTGCTTATTGCTATTCCAATTAATAAAAAAAAAAATTATAGATAATATACTGTGGTGTGTGTTTTATTTGTCTGCACTTCACCCTACACAGTGATAATCGCTCAACACTCCAGAACTACAACGGACTGACCTGCTGATCTGGCATCTAATAACGTGTCTCATCTGCTATATACATGGTGGCAGCTACTGCAGGACCAGGGACTATAGGGGGCGATGTACACTGAGGGGGAACACATTACTCCAGCCACAATAACATCACCTGTCCAAACTTACCGTATTGGTACCGTAGTGGTAGTATATTGCAGCCCAGTGGTGTATACAGCCCCAGTGGTAGTATATAGCAGCCCCAGTGGTGTATACAGCCCCAGTGGTAGTATATTGCAGCCCCAGCGGTAGTATACAGCAGCCCCCGTAATCCAGGGCCCCCCCAGCCTGACTCCGGTCACCTGTAAAGGAAACTATACTTATCACTGCCCGCTGTCCGCGCCCGCTCGCAGCTGCCGACCGCGATCCTCCATCTTGCGTCTTCTTCCTGTTTCCTGTGCTCGTCGCAGGGATTGACGTCATTGCCCGCGACGAGCACAGAAACAGGAAGAAGACGCAAGATGGAGGTTCGCGGTCGGCAGCTGCGAGCGTGCACGGACAGCGGGCAGTGATAAGTATAGTTTCCTTTACAGGTGACCGGAGTCAGGCTGGGGGGGCCCTGGATTACGGGGGCTGCTGTATACCGATGTATACATCCAGGGCCGGCTCCAGGTTTTTGTGGGCCCCGGGCGGAAGAGTCTTAGTGGGCCCCTTTAACACATACTAGCTGTATACTGTATATATATAATAATAATGATATTTAATCATATATATAGTGCTATTAATTCCATAGCACTTTCACATACATCTACAACACTGTCCTCATTAGGGCTATATATATTATAGAGGCAGCGGGCTATATATATATATGTATATAGCACTATATATATATGATTAAATATATATATATATATATATATATATATATATATAGAAGCTGCTGGGTGGGCTGCGTATATTTAACACAGAGGCTGTTGAGTGGGCTGCGTATTTATAATATAAAGGCTGCTGGGTGTGCTACGTATTTATAATATAGAGGCTGGGGCGGCTACACCTTGATTATTTGTTATTTTTTCTAATGTTTCTTAGAGCCAGTAAATCTAATTCCGTCAGTGTTTGTGCCAGTAAATGCAGCATGTCAGTGTTTCACTTAATGCAGCATGTCAGTGTTTGTACCAGTGTGTAAGTAATTGCAGTAGTAAAGTGTTGTCAGTGTGTCAGAAATTGAAGTCATACCAGTGTGTTAGTAAGTCTTATCACTAAATGCAGCATGTCAGTAAGTGTTGTCAGTGTGTCAGTATATGCAGTATGTTAGTAAGTGTTGTCAGTGTGTCAGTAAGTGTTGTCAGTGTGTCAGTATATGTAGTATGTCTGTAAGTGTTGTCAGTATATGCAGTGTGTCAGTAAGTGTTGTCAGTATATTCAGTGTGTCAGTAAGTGTTGTCAGTATATGCAGTGTGTCAGTAAGTGTTGTCAGTATATGCAGTGTGTCAGTAAGTGTTGTCAGTATATGCAGTGTGTCAGTAAGTGTTGTCAGTATATGCAGTATGTCAATAAGTGTTGTCAGTATATGCAGTGTGTCAGTAAGTGTAGTCAGTGTGTCAGTATCTGCAGTGTCAGTAAGTGTTGTCAGTATATGCAATGTGTCAGTATACGCAGTGTGTCAGTATACGCAGTGTGTCAGTATATGCAGTGTGTCAGTAAGTGTTGTCAGTGTGTCAGTATCTGCAGTGTGTCAGTATATGCAGTGTGTCAGTATCTGCAGTGTGTCAGTATATACAGTGTGTCAGTATCTGCAGTGTGTCAGTATACGCAGTGTGTCAGTAAGTGTTGTCAGTATATGCAGTGTGTCAGTAAGTGTTGTCAGTATATGCAGTGTGTCAGTAAGTGTTGTCAGTATATGCAGTGTGTCAGTAAGTGTTGTCAGTATATGCAGTGTGTCAGTAAGTGTTGTCAGTGTGTCAGTATATGCAGTATGTCAGTAAGTGTTGTCAGTATATGCAGTGTGTCAGTAAGTGTTGTCTGTGTGTCAGTATCTGCAGTGTGTCAGTATCTGCAGTGTGTCAGTATACGCAGTGTGTCAGTATATGCACTATGTCAGTAAGTGTTGTCAGTATATGCAGTGTGTCAGTAAGTGTTGTCAGTATATGCAGTGTGTCAGTAAGTGTTGTCAGTATATGCAGTGTGTCAGTAAGTGTTGTCAGTATATGCAGTGTGTCAGTAAGTGTTGTCAGTATATGCAGTGTGTCAGTAAGTGTTGTCAGTATATGCAGTGTGTCAGTAAGTGTTGTCAGTATATGCAGTGTGTCAGTAAGTGTTGTCAGTATATGCAGTGTGTCAGTAAGTGTTGTCAGTATATGCAGTGTGTCAGTAAGTGTTGTCAGTATATGCAGTGTGTCAGTAAGTGTTGTCAGTATATGCAGTGTGTCAGTAAGTGTTGTCAGTATATGCAGTGTGTCAGTAAGTGTTGTCAGTATATGCAGTGTGTCAGTAAGTGTTGTCAGTATATGCAGTGTGTCAGTAAGTGTTGTCAGTATATGCAGTATGTCAGTAAGTGTTGTCAGTGTGTCAGTATACACAGTGTGTCAGTAAGTGTCAGTGTGTCAGTATACGCAGTGTGTCAGTAAGTGTTGTCAGTGTGTCAGTATACGCAGTGTGTCAGTAAGTGTTGTCAGTGTGTCAGTATACGCAGTGTGTCAGTAAGTGTTGTCAGTGTGTCAGTATACGCAGTGTGTCAGTAAGTGTTGTCAGTGTGTCAGTATACGCAGTGTGTCAGTAAGTGTTGTCAGTGTGTCAGTATACGCAGTGTGTCAGTAAGTGTTGTCAGTGTGTCAGTATACGCAGTGTGTCAGTAAGTGTTGTCAGTGTGTCAGTATACGCAGTGTGTCAGTAAGTGTTGTCAGTGTGTCAGTATACGCAGTGTGTCAGTAAGTGTTGTCAGTGTGTCAGTATATGCAGTGTGTCAGTAAGTGTTGTCAGTGTGTCAGTATACGCAGTGTGTCAGTAAGTGTTGTCAGTGTGTCAGTATACGCAGTGTGTCAGTAAGTGTTGTCAGTGTGTCAGTATTCGTAGTGTGTCAGGGGCATGCAGAATATGGGTGTCTCTAACAGCATCAGAACTTGTACCTGGCTGCTTCTTCCACATGGTGGGAGGAGGCTGACAAAAGATCACTAATGATGGAGGCTGATCCCCGGGATCTGGACATCTTTACACATGGCCTCCATTTTTTAGGAGCACAAGCTCCTTAGTTCCTGAATCACATTGGAGCCTGCAGCAGCTGCCACCCCAGCCAGCTCTGCTGCTCCTGACTCAGCTGACTGCACAGGGGGATCTTCTCTGCTCCTGTCCATCAGGCAGTGGGGGCCAAATGCTGAATGCAGGTAATATGTGGCATAAACTCTAGTGTACACATTGCCCAGGGGCTTCACTGTAATGGCTGGTGCTGCCTTGTGGAGGCCATTTAGCTGTGTCTATGCTGGTTTATCCCAGTATTTGGCTGTTTACAGCCCCAGTTTCCCTGGCTTTGTCCTGTGAGATCTCCCTATCATACTCACTGCTGTTATCTTCAGTCCAGCTCTCCCATCTAACCGAGCTCCTCTCTTCTCTCCTCCACTGCAGCTTCCTCTCCGTGCTCCTTACTTGCTCCGCCTCTTCCCTTCAGTCTCCCCATGTTCTCCTCTCTCCTTCTGTTTCTGGAGATCGGGGAGATACACTGCACAAGCTGCTTCCTCCTCCTCCGACTCCAGTGATGGAGAGGATGGGGAGGACTCGGGGCAGAGATCACGCAGGAGGGAAGGGGGGTGGAATCCAGCATTCAGCTCAGCAGGAGGGTCCTGATGTTGGAGCGTAGGATCGGAAAGCTGCTGCTTCCACCACATGGCTAATTTGCATGCGATGCAAATTAGCCATGTGGACTGGTAGCGATGTAGAGTTCACCCTCAGCTGCTGCCTGTTTCTCAGGGGCCCCTGGCAGTCAGGGCTGCCGGTCACTGAGAGGCCCCTGGCAGTTAGGGCTGCCTGTCATTGAGGGCCCCCTGGCAGTCAGGGCTGCCAGTGCCTGACTGAGTGGGCCCCCCCAGCTGGCCAGGGCCCCGGCACTTGCCCGGGTGCGCCTGGTGCTGACGCCGGCCCTGTATACATCGGTATGTACCGATGTATACATCGGTATACAGCACTGACTCGCGTATAAGCCAAGGGGGGTACTTTTCAGCCCAATTTTTGGGCTGAAAAACTCGGCTTATACGCGAGTATATACGGTATATCAATATATATGGAATTAATAAGGAACAGCATGCGAAAACAGTTAGTAATGAAACAATACCGCACCAAATAAGGAATCCTGGTGTACAAAGACATAAGTGTTAATCTCAAGTGAGGGAGAAGTTCTATCACCAGATACACAAGCATGTATCAAAACCTTATGTTACCTATAGATACACACACAACGCTCCTAGAGGAACGGTGTCCACCCCGACGCGTGCTTCATTACTCCACCTGTCAGGGGATGGAGTCCATACATTGTTGGGGCAGTTAAAAAAAAAAAAAAAAAGTGCCCTTTCCAATTAGGTCAGCACACAACTTAAAGTGATGCAAGTGGCTCCCAGGCAACCGGACATCCGTGTCATGTGACCGGAGACATCAGACCCACATGGAGAATCACGTGGTCCGTCATCACTGGCTGCATATTGATTCAGAGAGGAGAGGAGGATTCAGAGACTCGGAGGGCACATGCGTGCAACTTGGCTTGAACCATGAAGACAAACATTCACCATCAGAGGCTGTGGAGCACATGTACAAGATAAAAGCAATCATTGTGTCATCCTTATTGCACATCAAGCAAGAATCGTTGGTTTTTATATACGGGACCATCAATGAAAGCAACATAAAAACACATAACAATAAGTTTGCAATATAATACCAAAGTGCAAATAAAGGGCAGAAATAAAGTGACAACTTGACTTAAAGGGAACCTGTCACCTCATGTACGCCCCCTAACCTGTCAATACCTGTCCCTGCAGCACCCAAATACTTTCTGAATCATCCCTGTCTGAGCTCTTGGGTGTTTGGAAAAGTGAAATAGTATGTTTTAATAACTTACATGATTTTTGTCAGTGGGCGTTTCTGACAGAGGGGCAGTGTCCCCAGGGCTGCGCTCCCCCCGCCTCGCCGCTCCAATTACGCCCCAATGGGGCGCACTGGGAAGGTGACCGGTGGGGACGAGAGTGTGTTATCTGTGCGTATGCCCGCGCATGTGCACAGATCACTCATGGCGGGCTGTGGGAGCGCACAGATGTCTGCAAACCTCTGCAGACACCGTGCGTCCCATTATAAGGATAGGGCTGCAGTCTGCTTTGCAGACACTTGCGGATCCCCTCTGCTGAACGCTGCCGAGGGATCCGCACTGTGAACCCAGCCTAAAGGCGTTTTACCATGAACTAAGGTAATTTTCAAGTTCATTTTTCGAATATATCTTGGAATAATAATAATTTCCACAATTGCATTTTCTATCAAAAGTTCCTTTGCTGAGATAATGTTATATATGTGTCCCTCCCTGCTATGTACTCTGTATTAGATGTGTGTTATCATGCATGGAGCATGGTTTGAACCTGGGCAGGGGAGAATGCAAATGAGTATACAACCATTATAGCACAAGATTGCAAATCATTCTTTGAAAAAAGAATGAGCTATTATCTCGTGCTGTAATATCTGTGTACTATTTTGCTTCCTCCAATGCCCAGGACATGTGGTATGATCAGACCATGTCCCTGTACGGTCAGACACATCCATTACACAGTACATAGCAGGGATACATATATATGATTATCTCAGCCGAGGAGATGTGGTATGATCAGACCATGTCCATGTACGGTCAGACACATCCATTACACAGTACATAGCAGGGGCACATATAGATGATTATCTCAGCCGAGGAGATATGGTATGATCAGACCATGTCCCTGTACGGTCAGACACATCCATTACACAGTACATAGCAGGGATACATATATATGATTATCTCAGCCGAGGAGATGTGGTATGATCAGACCATGTCCCTGTACGGTCAGACACATCCATTACACAGTACATAGCAGGGGCACATATAGATGATTATCTCAGCCGAGGAGATATGGTATGATCAGACCATGTCCCTGTACGGTCAGACACATCCATTACACAGTACATAGCAGGGATACATATATATGATTATCTCAGCCGAGGAGATGTGGTATGATCAGACCATGTCCCTGTACGGTCAGACACATCCATTACACAGTACATAACACCAGGGACACAAACATATGAGATCTCAGCATAGTAACACTTGATATAATATCCAACTGTGGAAATTATTTTTATTCAAATATCTGTTGATTAAAATTAACTTTAAAGTTAACTATGTAAGTGGAAAAGCCCTTGGTAAACAAAAGCTATCTATCAATACTAGATTTCATGTATCACCTACCATGTATCACTGTATAATTGGCTACAAACTGCTCCAGTAGTCTACGCAGTATTCTCAGCGCCTGCTTGTTCACGATGTACAGGATTCACATTAGTCCCACATATAAGATCAGGGAATACTACTATTTTAATTGTAGAGAGAAAACATTTGTACATCATCTTATTTTGCAATTGTTAAAAATGCAGCATATTTAGAGGTGCAATGGGGATCTTTTGGAAAATAATATGTTCCAGCAAGTGTGTGTCCTCACGACGGCTCTCTAAACAGACTATTCATATTCAGGCATTGTTCACATCTCCATATCTATTTGATGTTTGCGAAAAAATGTGTGTTTTATCCATGAAAAGTCTATTTTATGTTGGTGTGTAGGGATGGGCGAATTCTAAATTACTCGGACTCGCTAGACTCTAACGCGTAGGATCCCGATACTCGCTACTCGTTACGAGTCTAGCAAGTCCAATGTA